>CM064569.1:21231693-21413129 GCA_032716605.1 Paralithodes platypus
CGCTTGTGTCACTTTGACACTGCCGACTGGGAGGCTCTCCGGCAGTACTTCTTTGATTTCCCATGGAATGACTTCTGCTTCCGTGGCCGAGGACCCTCGAAGAGTGCTGAACGCATTACTAAGGTAATCCTTTCGGGCATGGAAGCGTACATTCCATTTCTTTCTCTTAGTCTAATGTAAAAAAATCTTGGTTTACTCACACTTGTTCTACTGCTGTCCGCAATAAGGAGGAAGCGTTCAAACGGTACCGATGCCTTAAATCTCAAGAATCTCATTCTTCCTATGTTTCTGCCCGGAATCAAGCCAAATCTGTTCTTCGACTTGCCAAGCACTCTTTCATCAATAAAAGATGCACTGAACTATCCAACTCTAGCTCTTCCCAAGCTTTCTGGCATCTAGCCAAAAACCTCTCCAACAACTTTTCTTTTTCGTCTTTCCCTCCCCTATTCCACTCGGATGGCACAACCATCACTTCTTCCTCTGACAAAGTTGAACTCTTTGCTCAAACTTTTGCCAGAAACTCTACCTTGGATGATTCCGGTGCTATTCCTCCCTCTCCACCCCCCTCTCTCCTACTTATGCCTATTATCCTAATCTCTTCTAAAGATGTACTTTCTACCCTCTCTGGGCATAATACTAATACTAATACATAATACTAAGGCGTACGGTCCGGACGGTGTTCCTTCTGTTGTAGCCTACATAAAAACTGTGTTTCCGTGCTGACCCCCTGCCTAGGCAAACTCTCTCTTCTTTGTCTCTCCTCTAACGTCTTTCCTTCTTGCTGGAAGTTTGCTCTCATTCAACCTGTCCCAAAGAAGGGTGACCGCTCTCAACCCTCCAACTATCGTCCAATTGCTCTCATCTCTTGTATCTCTAAAGTGTTTGAAACTATTCTTGCTTCCAAATTTCTTAAGCATTTCTCTCAGATCGCCAGTATGTCTTCCTTAAGGGTTGTTCTACTGGTGATCTTCTTTCATATCTTACTAACTCTTGGTCATCCAACTTTCGGGACCTCGGTGAGCCTTTTTCTGTTGCACTAGACATATCAAAGGCCTTCGATAGAGTCTGGCACAAATCTTTAATTTCCAAACTGCCCTCCTTCGGTTTCAGTCCCTCCATTTGTGCCTTTGTCTCTAATTTCCTTTCCGGCCATTCCATAGCTGCGGTTGTGGACGGCTATCGCTCATTTCCTCATCCTATCAACTCCGGTGTTCCTTAGGGTTTTGTCCTATCTCCCATTTTCTTTTTAATTTTCATAAATGATCTACTCAACTGTACATCCAGTCCCATCCATTCATATGCAGACGACTCTACCTTACACCACTCAATTAGTTTTCCAGAACGCCCCAGCCAGCAGTCCCTCAAAAGTAAACATAATGAAGCTATAAAATGCTTATCTTCTGATCTAGCTACTATTTCCAATTGGGGTAGAGAAAACCTTGTTGCTTTTAATGCTTCCAAAACTAAATTTATCCATCTTACTACCTGTCAGGAACCTCCAAAGGACTATCCGTTATCTTTCAACAATATAAAAATCAACCCTTCATCTTCTCTCAATGTTCTCGGTGTCTCCTTTTTCTTCTGCTCTCACTTGGAAAGACCATATTACCAGTCTCGCTAAGGCAGCCTCCCAGAAGTTGGGTGTGCTCAACCGCCTCAAGGGGTTCTTTACCCCTGTGCAGCGTCTTGCTATGTACAGGGGCACAGTGCGTCCTTGTATTGAGTATTGTTCACATGTGTGGGGAGGATCCTCTCACACCACACTCCTAGATAAAGTAGAAAGGAAAGCCTTTCGTATCATTAACTCCCGTCCACTCACCAACTCTCTGCAATCTCTCTCTCTTCGCCGCAATGTTGCATCTCTCTCGCTATTCTATCGCTACTACAATAATCAGTGTTCCTCGGAGCTTTCCCAGTGTTTACCACCTCCTCTATGTAGGGTACGTAGTACTCGCCTTGCAACACAATCCCACCCCTACCCTGTGCAACTCTGCAACCCAAGAGTGAAATGCTATTCTCAGACTTTCTTCTATTCAACTGCTGAACTCTGGAACTCTCTCTCAGAATCAGTCTTTCCCTCTTCGTATGACTTAAATTGCTTTAAACTCTGTGTGTCCAGGCATTTTGGCTCGAACGTCCCATGATTTCGTCCCTCTCACTCTTTGAAATCTGGGGGAGGTACTCGCTGCAGACAGTTATGCCTTTTGTCTCCCTCATTCACATAGAAAAAAAAAAAAAAAAAAAAGACAGACGTAGCTGGTACAGAAGGGGTTAAAGTCTGCAACAAGCTTTCCATCTCCGTAAATTCACAGATCTTCATTATCATAATGTAACTAGACGAGGCATATGGAAGTGATAATACAAGACGGCTCCTTTTCACCCGGGAAAGGCGAGCGTCCTCAATTGAGTCTGTAGTGAGATTTTTTTTTTCTATGTGAAAAACAAAAAATATCTCATTACAGAATCAATTGAGGACGCTCGCTGTTCCCGGGTCAAGGGCAAATTTGTATTTATTAGTTTGTTTGTTTGTTTGTTTTATCATGTATTTAATGATTTATATATATGGTATATATATATATTTTTTGTTTAGTTCCTCCTAAAACCTCATCAAGCTTTTAGAAATATCCCCAAGATCCCCCTTCGAGATATATTAGTACATTTTTCGGTATAGGCCTAAGTGGTAGACACATTAGCCCGATTACTCTAATCGTTTGTGAGTTAGGCCTATAGAGGTTAAGGTGAGGCTGATGGACTGTTGAGGAGATGGGTCGTTTTTCTAGTCCCCTTTCTTCCTTTGTGTTAAGCCCCATTTGTTTTGAAATTATAAAATGTTAGACACATTAGTTTGGCGATTTTAACACCTTTCGCCCCATTTTGTTGTGAATTTTAAGAACTTTCGTAGCGAGCGATAGCGAGCCTGAAATTTCAAGAGAAACCGGCACCGAAATATGTACAAATTTATCTTGAAGGAGGGTCTATGGGGTGTTTTTCTAAGCTTGATGGAGATCTAGCGAAAAAACTAAAAAATAAAGGAATACATGAATTAATAGACCATGTTGTGGTCAGGATGTCTGGCCTACCTATAATGAATGGACTATAGTAGTAGTATCACTTTCAGCAGCATGTCAGGGTATTCATGAATTAGTAGGGTTATAATAGTCTATTGCATAGTATAGTATATTCTATTTATAATAGTCTATAGCATAGTATAGTATATTCTATTTATAATAGTCTATTGCATAGTATAGTATATTCTATTTATAATAGTCTATAGCATAGTATAGTATATTCTATTTATAATAGTCTATTGCATAGTATAGTATATTCTATTTATAATAGTCTATTGCATAGTATAGTATATTCTATTTATAATAGTCTATTGCATAGTATAGTATATTCTATTTATAATAGTCTATTGCATAGTATAGTATATTCTATTTATAATAGTCTATAGCATAGTATAGTATATTCTATTTTTTCAGCAGATGATAAATTGAACCCCTTAGCAACTAATATCTCGAGACTTAATGTAAATATATGAAACTTCTATGTCACTGCGTCATGTAAATCCCAAACATTTATTAATAACAACATATTTCGGTACCGTACATAATCTTCGTAATAAGTCGTAGGCGTGTGCATAAAACCTTTAACTGTCCTGGTGGTGTAATGGTTAAGTGGCAAAAATCTGTGTATGATAACCCAGGTTCGAATCCCGGTGGATCACATAATACTTTAATTGATTTCATTGGGGGTGTTTGGTGTTGTGGTGAAATTAATAAAATATAGATAATAGTCGAGTAATCATATGATCAGGAACTGTCAATTTACCCTCAGCTGGAAAAAATAAGACAATAGAAGGTGGAGGAAGGTAAAGGGAAGAAAACACCAACAGGCTGGTCTAGGCTGCCAGGAGCCCCTGACGTCTGTACGGTGCGGAAGACGGAGTGTACGTGTGTCGGCCCCGAGGGTCTGTGTGTTAGTGTGCCGGGGGAGAGAAAGAGAGTGAGAGAGAGAGACAGAGAGAGTGAGTGAGTGTAAGTTTGCTGGGAATGTGTGAGTGTGTGTGTGTGTTTGTTTTAATATCATGCAATAAACTCGTGAAATTGCCTATTAATTAGTCTATTAATTCAGTCTTTGATCTCAGACGGTACAGCTGACCCGATTTTACCATTTTACCTGTTTACCCTATATAAACACTGCCGCCCCAGAGAGAGAGAGAGAGAGAGAGAGAGAGAGAGAGAGAGAGAGAGAGAGAGAGAGAGAGAGAGAGATTTATATTGATACAGCGGCCGCAACAATACAAAACAAACAATGCAGAACAACAATGAGAACGTTTAGGCTATAATATTAACAACAACAACAACAACAACAATATTACCAACTAAAACAACAACAATACCACCACCGTCACCAACGACATCAACAACAAAAAGAACTACAAAATCACCAACCAGTATTCCACCACCACCAACAACATCAATACCACCACCACCAACAAAAACTACAACAGGTCCTGGTGTGGCGGCGTCTTTGTCGTAGAAACCCCCCCCGCCCCCCCCCTCCCCGAGCCGCAAGTCACAAGACTAGCAGTGACGGGGCCCCAGATCCTGGGATTGGCTTCGGTCGCCCGGGCACCCATATTTCATGACTACACCACCATTAGACAAGACCGGGCCGTCGGCGGCGGAGGTGGACTCATCACCCTGGTATACACATAAATAAACTTTTCTGATTCCAGCGCACATACAAAACCCCTCCTCCCCCCTCAGGACACCACTACATAAATAAAATCTATCAACATATGCACTGGCAACAAATCCCACATAACCATAAATATATACATCCCTCCCCAAACATCCCCCACAGTATCAAATCACTACACCCCACAAATACAACACATTTCATTCATCCCCAATATCATCCTGGGTGGCGAATTCAGCGCCAAGTTGTCGGCCTGGCATGTCAACAATCTCAACACAGACAGAGGGCTGGTGATCGACAACCAAATATGTAATCATTTCATTCGAAATAACATCCATCAACATACCCATATCCCCCACCAAGCCCTCTACCACCCCTCATCACCAGATATCACCTGTTATTCCCCCACGACATCCTGGAGGGCGGTCAAAACCTTAAGTTCTGACCACCTCCCGATCATCATCACCACCAAAACCAGAATCACCCCAGCTGGCCACAGATGCACATACACTAATTTTATAAGAGCCAACTGGGAAGCTTTCACTCTAAACAGTACACCTATCACAAACATCAATGTTGCCGTACACTCTTTCAATACAATTATTCAAAATGCAGGCAACAAGACACATCACTAGACCAGAGGTAACAGAGAGCAACACAGCCCCAATTTTACACCAGAAATTAAAGACCTCATCAGGCAATGCAACACACTAAAGTACTCCCCAACGCCCCACACACAGGACACTACACAACAAATATAAGCACTAAACACTCAAGTTCAACTAAATACTAGAACAACAAACACTAAACTGGAATAGTTACTTCCAAACACTTGATCACAAAACAAAACCCAGCAAACTCTATAAACCACTAAACAGAATAACACTCTCCAACAGCAACACAACACAATCACTTGCTGTCATTACAACAGGCACCATATACCTTCAAACAAACAACAAGCAAACAGTCTCATCATTTATTTTTCACGAGTCGGCCATCTTAACCCCCACCGTGACAATTGACAAGTCATTTGACGAAAGCGACTATTCCCTACAGACCTGGACTATGCACCCTTCATTAACAGGCAGACAAAGCAAATCATCGACAACCTTGAAACTCATCCACTTTTTTTTTTTTTTTTTTTTTTTCTATGTGATTGAGGGAGGCAAAATAAAAGGCATAACTGCCTATAGCGAGTGCCTCCCCCATAGTTGAAAGAGTGACAGGGCCAAAATCAAGGGACGTTCGAGCCAAAATGCCTGGACACACGGAGTTTGAAGCAATTTAAGTCATAGGAAGAGGGAAAGACTGATTCTGGGAGAGAGTTCCAGAGCTCAGATGTTGAGTAGAAGAAAGTTTGAGAGTAACGTTTCACTCTTGGGTTGGAGAGTTGCACAGAGTAGGGGTGGGATTGAGTTGCAAGACGGGTACCACGTGCCCTACGTAAAGGAGGTGGTATGCACTGGGATAGCTCTGAGGAACACTGATTATTATAGTAGCGATAGAATAGCGAGAGAGATGCAACATTGCGGCGGAGAGAGAGAGATTGCAGAGAGTTGGTGAGTGGACGGGAGTTAATGATACGAAAGGCCTTCCTTTCAACTTTGTCTAGGAGAGTGGTGTGAGAGGAACCTCCCCACACATGTGAACAATACTCAATACAAGGGTGCACTATGCCCCTGTACAGAGCAAGAAGCTGTGCAGGGGAAAAGAACCCCCTAAGGCGGTTGAGCACACCCAGCTTCTGGGAGGCTGCCTTAGCAAGACTGGTAATATGGTCCTTCCAAATGAGAGTAGAAGAAAAAGAGACACCAAGAATATTGAGAGAAGATGAAGGGTTGATTTTTGTATTGTTGAAGAATAAGGGATAGTCCGCTGGGAGATCCTGACGGGTAGATAGATGGAGAAATTGGGTTTTGGAAGCATTAAAGTTAACAAGGTTTTCTCTGCCCCAATTGGAAATAGTATTTAGATCAGAATTTAAGAGTTCTATGGCTTCATTACGTTTGTCTGTGTCCCAGGCAAAATAAGTAACACATCTTTGACACCTGAGACCCAAAGGCATTTAAGCACTCACCAACATATCAAATTACAGATATTCACACAACATAATACCCAACATCTGGAAGTATGGTGTCATCATCACAATCCCCAAATCAAACAAAGACCCCACGCTACCCTCCTCACACCGCCTCATTACTCTCCTTTGCACCCCCTCAAAACTTACTGAACGCCTCATATTACAACTAACCACACCTCACATTCCCCTACCTACATCACAACACGGTTTTAGGCCACTACACTCCACAGCACCCCTCTTACAGACCTCACACAAAATGTTTTTGATGGCATTAATTCAGCTAGGCCACCACACAGAACACGTCTTGTTATAATTGACATTAGTAAGGCTTTTGGTGCCATTCCCCACTCCAACCTTACAAACAAAATTCTTAACACAAACATGCACAATAACACACAAAAATGGCTAGCCAACTATCTACCAGGCAGATGTGCCCATGTAAGATTTGCTAGCCAGTCATCGAACACAAAATATTTCACAAACGGAGTCCCCCAGGGATCCGTCTTGTCACCAGTGCTTTTCAATCTATACATGCAAGACCTACCTATACCCCACACCCCCCAGATACACACAGCCTCTTACGCAGACGACATAACACTAGCATGTACACATTGAGACTCAAACACAGCCGCACAACTCCCCCAACCATACCTCAACACATTACACGACTGGTTCACCGCAAACAGACTCAAACTAGCCCCAGCCAAATGTACAGTGACCCTTCTCACAAACTGGACAGTAGAACATAGACATATCTCTCACCTCACCTTTAAACAACATCCCTATAACACACACATACACACACAATATCCTTGTTGTAACATACAATGCATCAATATAATTTAAACAACATATTACAAGCATAAATATACAGACTGACATTAAGACTAAGCACCCTCAAGTCCTTGCCCACACAACATTTGGACATACAAAGAAACTACCACCACAGTATACACCCAATATATACATTCAGTGATGGAATATTCTAGCCCTGCTTGGGCCTCTAACCTCTCTGAAACACATCACAACACCCTAATGACCATACAGAACAAAACCCTCAAAATAATCACTGGCTGCACAGCTACCTCACCTACAGACCACCTACATCAGGAAACCAAAGTCCTCAAAATCATGGATCACCTTGATATTAGAGGCACACAATTTCTCGCCGCAGCCTCCACAAACCAACACCACCCACTACACTACATGGCAGAACATCAATACACACCAAGAAACATCAAAACAACACCTAGCACTCGTTATCATAACAAATACTGTGTTCACTCACCCCTTGCCCACCCCAAGCCAGCCTCCAGATATATAGCCATACTCAAATCAGCCACAGATCCATCCAGTTACTCAAAGACAACACTCGGGTACATGCACGGCCCCCTGAAGTCCATCCCACAGAAACCTTCCTTTCCCATGAGGACAGAGTCCACCTGACTAGGCTGTGATGTGGGCACCATCCACCCCTTCCGAGTTTTTTTTTTTTTTTTTTTTTTTTAAGAGACAATGAACGGAGGAAGGAAAAACACAGATAAAACAAAAAGGTCCATGTGCCTAAAGGCATCCTCCATTCATAAAATGTTTGTAACAACTGGATTTAAACATTTGTTGATTGTAAGTTTGTGGAAAGCAATTCGAGGGAAGTGAATTCCAAAGAGTAGTAGCTCTAGGGATAAATGAATTCTGATAAGCAGAAGTTCTGCATTGTGGAGGAGAAAGTGTAAATTCATGGGCGCTCTCAACTGCCCTAGTTCTACGGGGAAAGATGTGGAGAGGCGGCACAATTGAAGCAAGTTCCTCGGAACAATTGCTGTGAAAATATCTGTAGAATAATGCAAGGGATGCAACGTTTCTTCGTATGGCTAATGTAGGAAGGTCCTGTGTGACTGCAGGGTTATTGATTAATCTAATAGCTTTATTTTGAATTTTGTCCAACTGCCTCAATGCAACCACTCCACTTCCACCCCACAGAGGTGAACAGTAATCCATCTGAGAGCGCACATGACTTTTATATATTACGGCCAACTGCTCGTCAGTGAAGAATTCTCGAACTCTGTACAGGAGTCCCAGTTTTTTAGAGGCATTCTTAGCAATGCTTCTAACATAATGTGTCCAGCTCAAGTTAGGAGTTAATGTTACACCGAGAATGTCAATACTAGGGGAAGTGGGAATATTTACATCATTAAAAAATATATGGGAGTCAGTGAGATTCTGTCGGTTAGAAAATTGAATGTACTTGGTTTTCTGTGCATTAAAGGAAACTAGATTCTCTTGTCCCCATTCATTAATTCTAGAAAGGTCCTGGTTCAGAGAAATTGCAGTGTTTATTTTTGAATTTATAAGATCGGGTTGGGTGAAAGAATTGGTAAATGTGAAGGAACTGTGGAGTGTTGAGTCATCTGCGTAGGAATGTATTGGATTATGAGTGGTAGATATGAGATCATTGATATGAATGAGGAACAGAGTTGGGGCCAAACTGATCCCTGGGGAAACACCAGCATTTATTGAGTGAAATTGAGAATAAAGGCCATCTACCATTACACATATTTTTCTGTTATGAAGATAAGAAGAAATTAGTGGAACTAATGATGCAAGGCCGTAGTGTGACATCTTCGACAATAAGGATTGATGCCAGACTCTATCAAATGCCTTGATATATCCAGTGCTATTGTATGTGTTTCACCATGTTGGTCTGTAGCTTGGTTGATTTGATGCGTAGAAGGCAAAGAATGTCTGCAGTTGATCGACATCGTCTAAAACCATATTGCCTATCACTGATTAATTTATTATTCTCAAGATGCTTAATTATGTGATTATTTAATATAATTTCAAAAACTTTGCCAAGAGTGGAAGTTATAGCTATTGGTCTGTAGTTTGATGGATCTGAAGAGGCACCTTTTTTAGGAACTGGATGGATGTTTGCTTCTTTCCAGGGGGTACTGGGAAGCATGAGGTATGAGTACACAGACGGAAAAATTTTGCCAATACAGGAGCGAGCACCAAGGAGCAATTCTTAAGTACTATTGGAGGAATTTCATCTGGACCAGGAGCCTTATCTACTGAGAGATTCTGCAAATAGTTTGGACATGTCTGGTGTGGATCTTAAGTGAGGGAATTTCAGGTGAATTAAAATTACGTACAGGGACATCTTGATTTATTTCATCTAAGGTTGAGTTGGTGGAGAAAATATCTGCAAGAAGGTTAGCTTATCCTCGTGGGTCACTTACAAGATTGCCAGTCGGAGATTTTAATGGTGGAATGGATGAAGCAGTAGTGAAGTTGGATTTGAATGAGTTAAGAGTAACCAAAATATTTTGTTATCATTTGGATTATTTAGAAGTTTATTTGCCTGCTTATGGAGAAAGTTTGATTTAGTTAGGTTTAATACAGTTTTGGCATGATTTCTGATGTTTCTAAAGTAATTAAAGGCTTCATGTGTTTTTGATCTTGTGTATGCATTGTAGGCTATTGCTTTTTGTTCAGTTACTCTAGCACAATTATGGTCAAACCATTTAGGTGAATTAGATCTTTTACTGTACTTTTGATGAGGAATAAAAGTTTCCATTCCAATTTTTACAAAATCTTGTATGTGGCTCAAGGTGGAGTGTGCATCATTTATGCACAGTTATCAGAAGAGGCTGGATGACTCCATCCAGGACACCTGTCTTGGTTGTAACACAACACCGCACACTATCAAATACATTATAGAAGACTGTATAGACACCAAAAACACAACACACGCTCCTTGAGAACTTTGTGGGAAAACCCGGTCTCGGCCGTGGCCTTCCTTAGGAGATCGGCACTGTTCGGCCAGGCAGCCTAGGGAACGACTACTAATACTATTACAACTACAACAACAACAAAAATACCACCACCACCACCAACAACAACAACACCAAAAACACCACCACCAGTAGCACCACCGACTGCACAACCATCAACAACATTACAACAACAAAGCCCCTCCTAACCAAGAATAAAACACTTGCCCCTCCTAACCAAGAATAAAACACTTGCCCCTCCTAACCAAGAATAAAACACTTGCCCCCTTAATGAAACCTGAGGAATAATAAAAACAGGAAACAGGAAATAATAAGTTAGCTAAACACAATAGAAAATAAGTTGTTGCAAATAAAAGTAATAGGTTGAGGGTATATTATACAAATTGTAGGAGTTTATGTAACAAAATGAACGAACTTAGAGCACTCGTTTGCACAGAAAATATAGACATAATAGCGCTAACTGAAACGTGGATTAATACAGAATCTAGGCATTTTTTAGCAGAATTTGATATTCCAGGATACAGTTTGTTTAAATATGACCGAACAAGTAGGAGGGGCGGGGGTATAGCAGTGTTTGTCAGGAGTACATTAAAAAGCTGTATTAAATCAGGTATTAGACTAAATAATGATAATGAAAGTGTTTGGGTAGAGGTTAACGAAGGTAGTGAGACCATAGTTATTGGAGTTATATATAGACCGCCTAATATGAGTAGAAATGGCGGAACATCGTTATGGGAGGAAATTAAAATAGCATCAAGGTTTAGCATTGTGTGCATTATGGCGGATTTTAATTTTCCGAACATTGATTGGCAGCACCAAATAGGCGACTCCGATTCAGTAGAGTTTATTGAGGTAGTACAAGATAGTTTTTTATTTCAATTCATAGATACGCCGACTAGAGGTATTAATATTCTTGATTTAGTTTTCAGTAACAATGAACATATGATAAATAATGTAGAGATTGGTGACCACCTAGGAAATAGCGATCATAAATCTATTTATTTTAATATACAATGGACAGGGAATGCTAAAGAGAATACGACACTTATCCCAGATTTCAGAAAAAGCCGATTATGGTGGGCTAAGAAGAGACTTAAGGGTGGACCCTATTGTTAAGCAATTAAGTCAGGATATGCCAGAGTTAAACTTGCCACCTACATATAACCAGTTTATTGCTTCACTCCACAATGCTCAAAATAAATATATCCCTAAAAGAAGATTTAGATCGACGCAGAACCAACCAAAATGGATGACTAATAAGCTAATAGATCTTATAGGAAAAAAGAAAGGAATATATCGAAAAATAAATAAAGTCGAAAATAATTTACATAATTATATACTATCAGACTATCAAGACAGGTCAAAAAGGAAATCAGGAAAGCAAAAAGAAATTATGAAATAAGGATAGCCAGTGACTCAAAAAATAACCCTAAAGCTTTTTACCAACTATATAAATCTAAAGTTAGAGATGTAATAGGCCCCCTAAAAACTTCAATTGGAGAAATAACAGAAAATTATTTAGAAATGTGCAGTACATTAAAAAGTCAGTTTCTTTCCGTTTTCACTAATGAAAATTTGGCACAGATTCCAGAAGTCAATATGGTATATAGTGATAGTATAGAAAATATGTTAAGTACAGTTAGTATAAGTAGAAATGATGTGCTTAAGGAAATTGACAGACTGAAACCTCAAAAATCGCCTGGTCCTGACGAGGTATATGCTAGAGTATTAAAAGAATGCAGAGATGAGTTAAGTAGCCCATTAGCATTTTTATTTAACAAGTCATTAGAAACAGGTTTAGTTCCAGAAGCTTGGAAGCTTGCAAATGTAGTTCCGATCTTCAAAAAAGGTGATAAATCGATAGCATCCAATTACCGTCCCATTAGTCTCACATCAATCATAGGAAAGTTGCTAGAGTCTATTATTTCTAGGAAAATTAGAAGCCACTTAGTAAAATTTAACTTAATAAATTCTTCTCAGCATGGATTCACTCAGGGACGTTCTTGCCTTACTAATTTGCTTAGCTTTTTCTCAGAGGTATATGAAGCAGTAGATAGTGACAAGTCATATGATATTATATTTAGATTTCAGTAAAGCTTTCGACAGAGTCCCTCATGAGAGATTGGTGAGAAAGGTTGAGGCACATGGAATAGGAGGGTCGTTGTTGGGATGGATTAGGTCATGGCTAATTGGTAGGAAACAGAGAGTCAGCATAAATGGTACCAAGTCAGAGTGGGGAGCAGTCAAAAGTGGTGTCCCCCAGGGATCGGTATTAGGTCCCCTGTTGTTTCTTATATACATAAATGACTTAGATTTAGGTATAACTAGTAGGATAAGTAAATTCGCAGACGATACTAAAATGGGGAGATCAATTCATTCAGATAGCGATATAGAGTGCCTCCAAAAGGATCTAGATACCTTACATGAATGGTCAGTAAATTGGCAGATGAAGTTTAACATTGACAAATGCAAGGTATTAAAGATAGGGAAGATGCAAACAAATGTTAAATATAAACTAGCTGATTTAGAATTAGAAAATTCAGACTGCGAGAAAGATCTAGGTGTGTTTGTTAGCAATGATTTGAAGCCTAGAAAACAGTGTATAAGCGTTCGTAATAAGGCAAACAGGATTCTCGGGTTCATCTCTAGGAGTGTGAGTAACAGAACTGCTGATGTTATCTTAAAACTTTACTTGTCATTAGTGAGACCCCATATGGATTATGCTGTCCAATTTTGGTGTCCTTATTACAGAATGGACATAGATTCATTGGAGAGAGTTCAGCGTAGAATGACAAAAATGATCAATAATATTAGAAATCTTCCGTATGAAGAAAGGTTGAAGAAATTAGGTTTACATTCGTTAGAGAGACGCAGAGTTAGAGGGGATATGATAGAGGTGTTCAAGTGGGTTAGTGGGATTAACAAAGGGGACATGACAAATGTACTGTTGTTGTTGTTGTTCCCCAAGCTGCCTGGCCGAACAGCCCCAAGGCCCCGAGCAATTCCAAGGCCATAACCGAGCGCCCCCACAGAACCCTACCTGCCGACCACAATAAAGCCTGGGTGACCGAAGCCACTCCATGGCGGGGAGCTGAGGAGGGTGCGGAAACGCACGGGAAACCAAAGCCCCACCCAGGGCCCTGTGCCCCTCAGCAATTATGAAGAGAAAGTTGAGGGGCAAGGGAAAAATGTGACGCTTTGGCTTCCAATCTTGGTAGATTGGGAGGTCAATCCACGGAAGAGACGCCGTCACTTGAGATCTAGAAAATATATAAGTTAAAGGAACAGTCAGAGTAAGCTATGGGTATGGCAGAGATCGCTCAGTTCTCACTGATAGACCAGCCCATCACCACATGACTAGAACCCAATCCTCTCAGCATCAGCTACGAAAGGCCCTAGAAAGCCACCTTTGGCGGGGGGATAGCTCCCTTATTTCAACCCCTTTCGGGGTCGGGCACCCGCCCTGACAAATGTACTAAAGCTCAGTGATAGAGAAAGAACTCGTACCAATGGTTTCAAATTAGATAAATTTCGTTTCAGAAAAGATATAGGCAAATATTGGTTTGGTAACAGAGTTGTAGATGGGTGGAATGGACTACCAAGTGCTATAGTCTGATTAAAACCGGTAGGGAGCTTTAAGATAAAATTGGATAAGCATATGGACGAGAAGGGTTGGGTGTGAAGGGGGATCAGCCGGGTTGGGCCAATCAGCGCTCTGCAGACCCCCGTAATCCTGCGTTAATCTCTAACCGTTTTGGTAAGATGATCCTCAGGGTATTAGTGTTGAGCCTATAATTGGGCTTTGTAATTGGGGTTGTGTGGGACAGGGATCTGCCTTGCTTAGGCCAATCGGCTTTCTGCAGACTCCCATTTTCTTATGTTCTTATGAATGTTTTCTTTGTAGGCTTGATGCTACATACCCACTCAAAATGGTTGTTACCTGCTACATTTATTAAAGGGGGATGGGGGGGGGGAGATTATTACTATTAGTATTGTTATTATAATAATAATTATTAATATTATTATTATTGTTATTTATATTATTATTATTATATATATTATTATTATGTTTATTATTATTAGGGGTTCGACCCCTACGGGGAACCCCTATTGTAATCATTAAACCCGGTTATTCATCCAAATTATCTTTACACGCCGGTTTTGACGCAATAACTCCAGAACCGCTTTTTGGATCGGGATCAAACTTTCACAAGAGGTGCGTTTTTGTATTGAGCAACTTTTGATATGCTAAACATCCGGCATGGTGGCCAAACAGGTCCGTGGCAGCCGATTTCCCGAAAAAATTGACACCTAAATACCGTCTCTCCCACTCATAGGAAATTATTGGGCTTTGGCATATGGACTCCACTACTAATGCTCCGCAAATGTTATAGAGAAGGTTTTGCTTTTGCACGTGGATTTTTTCCGGCAATCTTGAAAAAACACGAATTCCACTTAAAATTCCACATCTTGAAAACTACGCCGATGATCAAAGCCATGTTTGCGTAGTTGGGTGAGGCTCGCGATTCCGAACGTTTTGATACCAAAATAATATAAATGGGTGGAATAGTTTGGCCGCAGCATTGAAAACTGTCTATTCTTAAATTACTTTAAAACCGTATTTGCTACCCACACAAAGTTTACCGTCTACAGTCTTCCACGCATCCCCCAGTTTTGCTTAATAACATAGCCGATATATTATTCAGATCTATTATTTTTTTTTTATTTAACTCTCTCAAAACAGTTCGAGTCCCTACGAATTCCACCAATTATTTAGCCAACCTACCTATACATACCTAGCCTACCAAATAATAATGATAATTCAAATTTATTTTTGGTGAATAACAGAGTATTGGCTAAGGTTTTTAACAATTCCTCCCTTTGCCAAATGCTTTGTTTAATAACAAAGTTCTAGACCTTCAAAGTTTTGACAATTTTTGGTGTGGTGTGACTTACCTTTCCTCCTCCCTCAAACAGCAAGCAACATTATCTGGGGTTCGAGAAGTATTGCACGCTTCCATAAAAATGTATATAGTCCGGTTTTTACGCAATAACTCCGGAACTGCTTGTCGGATCGGGACCAAACTTTGACACAAGGTGCATTTTTGTATTGGGCAACTTTTGATATGATATCCAAAATGGTGGCCAGACACGCCCATGGCAGTCTTTCACACCCAACCCATCTCGTCCTATCTAATTTTATGTTGAACTCTATTGTTCTTGATCCCACTATAGGACTAGGTAGCCTATTCCACATATCTACAACTTTGTTATTAAACGAATAGAGGCAGATCCCTTACACACCCAGTCTCTCTCTGTCGCTCGTTTGCTTGCACACCGGTACAAATGAGGCAGATCCCTTACACATGCAACTAAGATGAACATGGGAATCTGCAGAGAGACAAGTGGCCCACAAAAGGCAGATCCCTTTCACATCCAACCCATTTCGTCCATATGACTATCTGATTTTATCTTGAAATTCTCTATTGTTCTTGATCCCACTATAGCACTAGGTAGCCTATTTCACATATCTACGACTCTGTTACGAGAGAGGCAGATCCCTTACACAGCCAATCTCTCTCTCTCTCTCTTATTTGCACACTTGTACAAATGAGGCAGATCCCTTACATATGCTACCAAGATGAAAATGGAAGTCTGCAGAGAGCCGATTGGCCCACACACGGCAGATTCCTTTCACACCCAACTCATCTCGTTCTATCAAATTTTATGTTGAAGCTCTATTGTTATTGATCCTACTATAGCACTCGGTAGCCTATTCCACATATCTACAACTCTTATTCTAAGCGAATAGAGGCAGATCCCTTACATAGCCAATATCTTTCTCTCTCGCTCTTGTTTGTTTGCACACCGGTACAAATGAGGCAGATCCCTTACACATGCAACCAAGATGAAAATGGGAGTCTGCAGAGCCAAGTGGCCCACATAAGGCAGATCCCATTCACACCCAGCCCATCTCATAAAAACTCATTTATCTGTCTTTCTTACAAATGAGAACATAAGAAAACCGGAGTTTGCAGAGAGCCGATTGGCCCAGACATGTCAGATCCCTTTCATACCCAATCCATCCCGCGCTCTCTCTCTCTTACATGTATCGCTATCTTCCTTACGTTTACGACATCCTATTCTCTCTTGCCATACTCTCTCTCTCTCTCCCTCACAAATGAGAAAATAAACAAAATAAGGAAACGGGAGTCTGCAGAGAGCCAATTGACCTACACATGGCAGATCCCTTTCACACCCAACCCATCTCGTTCTATCTAATTTCAAGTTGAAGCTCTATTGTTCTTGATTCCATTATAGCACTCGGTAGCCTATTCCACATATCTACAACTCTGTTACTAAACAAATAGAGGCAGATCCCTTATACAGCCAATTTCTCCCTCTCTCGCTTATGTTTGTTTGCACAATCTGTTCCTTCTGTAGTTTCTCCATGCCCGATAAGTTAAATGATCTTTTGATATCTGTGACACAGCTTTTGTATCCAACACAATACCCTGCTTGCAAAACCGCTCGAACCCCAGACAACGTTGCTTGCAACTTTAATTATGTTTATTATTATTATTATGTTTATTATTATTATTATGTTTATTATTATTATTTCTGGACCCCTTCTCCCTCATGTTTAGTCCAATTAGTTATGAGATTCAAAGATGTTCGCTCCATTAGTTTGTGAATTTTAAGCCCTTTCGTGGCATTTTGGAGGAATCTGCGTTCGGCTGAGACATTTTTCTATCGAAAAATGTACATATTTATATCGAAGGGGGAGATTCAGGATGTTTTTTTAAGCTCAATGATGGTCTAGGGAGCAAACTAAGATTATAATATAATAATAACATATATATATATACCGGTATATATAATATATATATATATGTATATATATATACACATTTATAAACACTACCCCCTATAAACTAACTATAATAGCAACGTACGTACAATATATATACTTTCTTAAGGGGGGTGACCTGCTTTTTTTTTCTCTTTCTGGGTTGTATCGATTCGGCCTCATTCAGCCTACTGTTTTTAGACGTTTATCCCCATCCAGGTGTCGATTTATACCTGGCGAGCGATAGCGAGCCACCATATTTTTTGGATAATGAGTTAGACAGCTGGCTAAATTTGTAAATTTTTCTATAGAAAAATGTCTCCGGCAAACCCGGATTTTTCCATAAAATCCTGGCTCGCGAGAATCGACAACTGGATGAGGATAAAATTGTCTTAATACAGTAGGCTGAATGGAACCCTATGGATAAAACCAAAACCGAGTAAAAAAGTATTGCTTAATAAAGCATTACATTTTACTTAATTATTCATCAACAGACACACACGAACACACACCTATCTTTATTATTCATCAATGTACACACACACGCACACACATACAAACACACACACGCACACACACACGCGCACACACAAACCATGAATAATTAAAATACCGGTACCTGATACCGACCCCTTCCCCCTCCGTAGACCTAAACAACATAATAATTATAATATATAATAGAATAAATAAAATAAAGACAAATACATCCTTCTAATCTTGAGTGTCCTGACATAACAAACACAAGGCAAGAAAAGAGCCACTCCGGTATACAGGCCTAAATATAAAAGAACCTTTGTGTTTGGAGGGTTATCAGGGTCACGAGAACTACTGGGGTGTAATGATTATACCAGGCGCAGTAGGAGGGAGAGAGAGAGAGAGAGAGACTATGAGAGCCTATCCCAGTGGGGCCAATAACAGACTCATTACTTAACCGTGTGGTATATTCCGGCTTGGTAAGGTGTACTCATGGTCAGGAAAGCAGTAATTGTGGAACATGATTATTTGTGAGTGGAGGGTGAGTGTGTGTGTGAGTGATTACTGTATGTGTATATGCTACTCTGTGTGTATCACCATATATGTAGGTTAGTTTATATTGTATATACCGTACAGTATATACATATATATATATATATATATATATATATATATATATATATTTTGGCTCGAACGTCCCTTGATTTTGGCCCTGTCACTCTTTCAACTATGGGGGAGGCACTCGCTATAGGCAGTTATGCCTTTTGCCTCCCTCAATCACATAGAAAAAAAAAAAAAAATATATATATATATATATATATTTTCTTTGATGCACACAAGGTTAAAAGATATAGCAGTTTCAGCGTTAGAGATTTTATTGTTCAGGCTTTCCAGATCTGACAATTTTGTGTTGATGGGCAGTAAGGAGGTACAGTAGATTGGCAAAATTCATGATGAAATGGATACAGGATACAGGTACATGGTGAACAGTAGATACGACGTTTCGCTATTCATATAGCATTTTCAAGTAGGCCTAATGAATGGTAAAGAGAATAATATGAGTTTATATAGGAGGTGGAAAGGTTGAGGTGGCGAGGTTACAGCAGGCTATCGTCTCTCATTGGTGGATGGTATGTTCGCTATGCGGGCACTTCTCCTGGTTTGTGATAGGCCAGTGGGTGATGACGTCAGGAGTTGCGCGCTGGAGTCAATCGTGGCTGGGGGTGTAGGGTGGTGGAGAGAAGGGGGGACCGAAGTCATCGTAGGTTGGTTGGGAGCTGGGGTGAGATGTGCGGGTTCGAAGGGCAGAGCTGAGGGGCGTCTCTCCAGGGGCAGAGCGGCAGTGTAGTGTCTTTTAGAAGAAGGAAGTATCTGAAGGTCTAGAGTTTGATTATTAATACTAGGATTCAGGGCTTGTATTGGTCAATATTTACGAGTCACACCACAGCTGGGATCTCATTTTTAACGGTAGTTTTGGGTTCCTATCATTCTATGCTTCATTGCTATATACTTTTTATCCACCGGAAAACTGTTTTTTTTCTTGGCTTTTTTTTTTTTAGCATTAACCTAACCAAAAAACCTAACCTAACCTAACCTAACCTAACCTAACCTAACCTAATAGCCCCCAAATACATTTAGGTTAGGTTAGGTTAGGTTAGGTTTTTAGGTTAGGTTAATGCTAAAAAAAAAAAAAAAAAAAAAACCCAAAATAAAAAAAACAAGAAAAAATAATATTTTCCGGTGGATAAAAAGTATATAGCAATGAAACATAAAATGATAGGAACCCAAAACTACCCTTAGAAATGAGATTCCAGCTGCGGTGTGACTCGTAAATATTGACCCTTGTATTTATAGGGCTTCTAATATTGGGAGTCGTCTGGGATCACATTCTCTATCAACTATGGTGGTGTGTTTATTTAAATTGTTACGTGTGAGGGGGGGGGGGGGTCAGGTAGTGATCTTTTATGGCTCCTGCCTGAAGGTGAAGGGTTAGCCGTCGGGATAGACGAGTCTGCGTCATACCAATGTATGATTGAGGTCCACAGTCCTCAAAATTACAGGTAAATTGGTATATTACATGATCGTCAGTCATCGGGCTTTTTGTATTGGTCGGATGACTGACGATCATGTAATATACCAATTTACCTGTAATTTTGAGGACTGTGGACCTCAATCATACATTGGTATGATGCAGACTCGTCTATCCCGACGGCTAACCCTTCACCTTCAGGCAGGAGCCATAAAAGATCACTACCTGACCTCCCCCCCCCTCACACGTAACAATTTAAATAAACACACCACCATAGTTGATAGAGAAAGTGATCCCAGACGACTCCCAATATTAGAAGCCCTATACATACAAGCCCTGAATCCTAGTATTAATAATCAAACTCTAGACCTTCAGATACTTCCTTCTGCTAAAAGACACTACACTGCCGCTCTGCCCCTGAAGAGACGCCCCTCAGCTCCGCCCCTCGAACCCGCACATCTCTCCCCAGCTCCCAGTCAACATACGATGACTTCGGTCCCCCCTTCTCTCCACCACCCTACACCCCCAGCCACGATTGACTCCCGCGCGCAACTCCTGACGTCATCACCCACTGGCCAATCACAAACCAGGAGAAGTGCTCGCATAGCGAACATACCATCCACCAATGAGAGACGATAGCCTCCTGTAACTTCGCCACCTCAACCTTCCCAGCTCCTATATAAACTCATATTATTCTCTTTACCATTCATTACTTGAAAATGCTATATGAATAGCGAAACGTCGTATCTACTGTTCACCATGTACCTGTATCCTGTATCCATTTCATCATGAATTTTGCCAATCTACTGTACCTCCTTACTGCCCATCAACGCAAAATTGTCAGATCTCTGGAAAGCCTGAACAATAAAATCTTTAACGCTGAAACTGCCAGATCTTTTAACCTCGTGTGCATCAAAGAAAATTTATTACCTGGCTTTACTAACATATATATATATATACCGGTATATATTCATATATATATATATATATATATATATATATATATATATATATATACAGTATATATATATATATATATATATATATATATATATATATATATATATGAAAAGAGTGAAGTTGGAGAAAGCACCAGGAATAGATGGAGTGTGTGGGGAAATGTTGAGGTATGGTGGTGAGATAGTGACCGAATGGGTATGGAAAATGTGCAAACTAGCATGGGAGAAGGGGAGTGCACCTTGATGACTGGAAGACTGGCATAATAGTCCCCCTATATAAGGGCAAAGGGGAAAGAGGAGTGTGTGGTAACCACCGAGGAATATGTCTTCTAAGCATAGTAGGTAAGGTATACAGTAGGGTAGTGATTGAGAGAGTGAGAGTGAGAACGGAGATCTGGATAGACGACGAGCAGGGAGGTTTTAGGAAGGGAAGAGGATGTGTAGATCAGATTTTTACCCTCAATTGTGTTCTGGAGAAATAAATGGAAAAAAACAAAAGGTGTATGTTGCCTTTATGGACTTGGAGAAGGCCTATGACAGAGTGGATAGAGAAGGTCTGTGGAAAGTACATAGAATATACGGAGTAGATGGCAAGTTGCTGAAAGCAGTGAAGAGCATGTATGAGGGTGCAAAGGCGGCAGTACGTGTGGAGAGTGAGCAGAGCGAGTTCTTTGACCTGAATGTTGGTTTGAAACAGGGGTGTGTGATGTCCCTGTGGTTGTTCAATGTATATATGGATGGAGTCATGAAAGAAATACTATCAAGAGCAGTGGATGTTGGTGTATCGCTGAAAAGGAAGGGAATTGAGTGGAAGCTACCTATACTGCTGTTTGCGGATGATACAGTTCTGATGAGTGATAATGAATGGGAGTTGCAGGGTCTGGTAAATGAGTTTGGAACAGTGTGCGAAAAACGGAATTTAAAGGTAAATGCGGGAAAGAGCAAGGTTATGGTTTTCGAAAGGGGTGAAGTCACAGAGTGTGAGGTGAAGCTGAACGGTCAGGCTATGGAAATCGTCAACTCTTTTAAGTATCTGGGCAGTGTGTTGAGTAAAGATGGGACTATGGATGAAGAAGTGCAGGAGAGGGTACAACTGGGGAGGAGGGTTGTAGGAACAATGAAAGCAGTAACAAGAAATAGGGTGGTCAGTATGGAAGTGAAGAAGTCCTTGCATGACAGTGTGGTAATCCCGACACTGACTTACGGAAGCGAAGCATGGACGTTGGTTGAGAGACTCAGACCAAGAGTGAGAGCAGTGGAAATGAATTACCTAAGAAGTGTGTGCGGAGTTACATGGAGGGATAGACAGACTAATGAGGAAGTAAGAAGGAGGTGTGGTGTGGAGGTAGATGTGCTGGAACGTGTGAAAAGGAACAACTTGAGATGGTTCGGCCATATGGAACGTATGGAAAGCGAGAGAATGACTAAGAGGGTGTACGAGAGCGAGGTGGAGGGACAGAGAGGGAGAGGTAGACCGAAAGAGAGGTGGAAGGATGGAGTGAGGAAGTATATGAACGAAGGCAGTGCTGGTGTGGGGGAGGGGCGTCGATTGACCGGGGACAGAGGTGCATGGGGGCGGTTCGTTCATGGCCAACCCTTCGGGGATCACGGCGTCAGGCAATAGATAGATATATATATATATATATATATATATATGTACAGTATATGTACTGTGTATATATTGTATATTTTTTCTTTTCCTTTCTCTGTGGATGAGGAAGTCAAAAGGCAAAACTGCCTGTGACGATGGCATCCTCCAGAGTTGAAAGAATGGCAGGGCCAAAATCAAGGAATATACGAGACAAAATGTCTGGACGCACTGAGTTTGAAGCAATGTAAGTCATAGGATGAGGGAAAGATGGATTCAGGGAGAGAGTTCCAGAGCTCAGCTGTTGAATACCAAAATAATTGGGAATATCGTCTCACTCTTGGTTTGGAGAGTTGCTCAAAGTAGGGGTGGGATTGTATTCAAGACGGGTGCTATGTGTGGTATACATACTATACACTGAGAGAGCTCTGAGGAACACATATTATTTTCATAGCGGTAAAACAGCGCGAGAGATGCAACATTGCAGCGAAGAGAGAGATTGCAGATAATCAGTGAGTGGACGTCAGTTAATGAGACAAAAGGCTTTCTTTTTTACTTTGTCTAGAAGTGCTGTGTGAGAGGATCCTCCCCACACATGCGAACAATACTCAATACAGAGGCTCAATGTGCTCCTGTACAGAGCAAGAAGCTGTGCAGCGTTAAAAAATAACGGAGTCAGTTGAGCACACATACTGTATATGTAAGTGTGTGTGCGATTTTAAATTTAGTCTTCTACAGTTGCCTTGACTTCCACTTTACCTAGGCACATCAACTATGGTACAATCTATCTGTTTTGAGTACGATATTCATGTTTGATATTATATTATCAAACTGCTATAGGCCTATTTGTGTAGCTGCTAAAAAAAAAAAAAAAAAAAAAAAAAAAAAAAACACAACACCGGTACAGAAAGGGTTAGTAAATACATGTATGTATATATAATGTATATATATTTACTTTGCATATTTATGGCTGAAATTAGGCTTACGACCACAACAATTGACTCTGATGTATATTATTTCAGGAAGCCTCCAGTTTTGTGAGACTTGAACAAGGGACCGAACCTCCGTTGGTGGACGATCAACAAATGTAAGTGTTAAGGGGGTAGGGTTAATTTATTTGTTATTAAATTATATTGTACTTGTTGCTGTTCCTCAGGCTGTCTGGCCGAACAGTCCCAAGGTCCCGAGCAAGGCCAAGGTCAGAAACGAGCGCCCCCACAAAACCTTCCCTGCTTACCATTAATAAAGCCTGGGTGACCGAAGCCTCTCCAAGGCGGGGAGCTGAGGAGGGTGCGGAAACGCCCGGAAAACCAAAGCCCCACTCAAGGCCCTGTGCCCCTCAGCAACTATGACGGGAAAGTTGAGGGGCAAAGAAAAAATGGGATGCTTTGGCTCCCAATCTGCCAACCTCTTGGTTGGCAGTAGGGAGGTCAATCCACGGAAAAGACGCAGTCACTTGAGATCTAGAAAATATACTGTATAAGTAAAAGGAACAGTCAGATTAAGCTATGGGTATGGCAGAGATCGCTCAGCTCTCACTCTGATAGACCAGCCCATCACCACTATAATAGTACGATTAAATTAGTTATCTATTATTGTTTTAGTTTCCTTCATAGACCTCCATCAAATTTAAAAGGCACCCCCTAGACCTTCCTTCAAGATAAATGTGTACATTTTAAGGTAGCACCATGTCCCAGCCATAGGCCGGTTCATCCAAAAATACTGGCTCGCTATCGGTCGCCTGGAAATATGTATACCTAAATGGCACGAAAGGTCTTGATTTTTATAAAGGAATAGTACGAAAAGTCTTAAAATCGACAAACTAGTAGGGCGAACGTCTTATAATCTGAAAACTAATAGGGTTAAGCATAAGGGAGAATGATATCCAGAAAAAAGCAACTACCTCCCCCTTAAAGGTAGTTTAATTAAAATGTAAAACTTGCAAACTAAGCAAACCAAATCTGGGACAAAGACAATATAAAGTCAATTAACCAATCAAAATCACTATGTGGAAACAACGCTTACTAAAATAAAATGTATGAAATAAAAGAACACAATCCACCACATAGGGTGTACATTACTACATTAGCAAGTTAATCTGCTTCCCAAGCAAACTAATCGCACACACAACAACGCACCATCGTCACGTTCAAGGAATTAGTCAATTTGGGAAGTCCGGGACGTTCTGGTAAACTTCACTAAACTTTGCATGAATAAAGAAACTACATGTCAAATGTCAATATGTTCTATTAAAATCAAATTTGCATCATGACAAGACATTAACAATGGTACAAAATACAAATATTGAAGGGATATCCATAATATTACAACAAATATACAGCACTCAGCATAGTTTTGGCATCCTCACATTAATTTTGCATCATAATTTTTAATTTTATGATTATTTTTATTATTATTTTTTAAAGATTCTCACTCACTAGCAATGCCGGCTATTATTCTTTATTTATAGGAACCCATTCAAGATGCAATTACGCATTTGTTTTCCGTTTTCTGGCTATTATTAGTCGATATTATTTAGGTCACAAATGGTGTATGAAAGCCAGAGGATTAATTGATATAATCTTTACCCTCATAATTCACACAGATCCTGCCTAAGCTGTATACAATCGGATCATTCCTAACCTGTATACAATCATCTAATGATAGCCAGAATAAACTGTCAAAATGAGTCATTATCTTCAAAGGGTTAAGGGGAGGCAGACCGTTTTTCTGGACCCCCTTCTCCCTAATGTTAAGCCCCACTAGTTTTGAGAATATAAGACGCTCGGCCTATTAGTTTGGCGATTTAAACACCTTTCACTCCATTTCGTTGTCAATTTTAAGACCTTTCGTGCCATTTAGGTGTCGATTTTTTCCTGGCGAGCGAGAGCGAGCCTGCAATTAGAAAAGGAATCGGGCGGGAAATTTTTCTACCGAAAAATTTACAAATTTACCTTGAAGGGGGGTCTTGGGGATGTTTTTCTAAGCTTGATGGAGGTCTAGGGAGGAAACTAAATAAATGTATGCATAAATTCTGATCTAAATACTATCTCCAATTGGGGCAGAGAAAACCTTATTACCTTTAATGCTTCCAAAACCCAATTTCTCCATCTATCTACCCTTAAGGATCTCCCAGCGGACTATCCCTTATTCTTCAACAATACAAAAATCAATCCTTCATCTTCTCTCAATATTCTTGGTGTCTCCTTTTCTTCTGCTCTCAGTTGGAAGGACCATATTACCAGTCTTGCTAAGGCAGTCTCCCAGAAGCTGGATGTGCTCAACCGCCTTAGGGGGTTCTTTTCCCCTGCACAGCTTCTTGCTCTGTACAGGGGCATAGTGCGTCCTTGTATTGAGTATTGTTCACATGTGTGGGGAGGTTCCTCTCACACCGCTCTCCTAGACAAAGTTGAAAGGAAGGCCTTTCGTATCATTTACTCCCGTCCACTCACCAACTCTCTGCAATCTCTCTCTCTCCGCCGCAATGTTGCATATCTCTCGCTATTCTATCGCTACAATAATAATCAGTGTTCCTTAGAGCTTTCCCAGTGTATACCACCTCCTTTACGTAGGGCACGTGGTGCCCATCTTGCAACTCAATCGCACCCCTACTCTGTGCAACTCTCCAACCCAAGGGTGAAACGTTACTCTCAAACTTTCTTCTACTCAACAGCTGAGCTCTGGAACTCTCTCCCAGAATCAGTCTTTCCCTCTTCCTATGACTTAAATTGCTTCAAACTCCGTGTGTCCAGGCATTTTGGCTCGAACGTCCCTTGATTTTGGCCCTGTCACTCTTTCAACTATGGGGGAGGCACTCGCTATAGGCAGTTCTGCCTTTTGCCTCCCTCAATCACATAGAAAAAAAATAATAGACCAAACAAATGGCCAGGGGAGTATGTTAGCACTCCATAATTATGTCTATGAATGAACCAGATTAGTTGGTCCCGTAGTGGTTTGTGTAGCGCCCCTTGAAGCTGAATAGGTATGTAATTATATCCCAGTTTATTTCCTATGTATATGAAGGAGACAAAAGATAGGCTGCCTGTTACGAGTGTTTCCCCTAAAGCCAAAAGAGTGACGGAGAATGAAGGATAGATTACTTGAGGGAAAGAGTTCTAGAGTTCACTTGCTGAGTAGAAGAAAAGACTGATAAAATTTGCACAATTCTTGGCTTGGAGAGCTCGATAGAGTAGGAGTGGGATTATGTTGAAAGGCATGTGTCTCACACTCGCCGAAAGGGACGGGGTATGCAATGAGATATCTCTGAAGAACACTAATTGTTCTAATAACGATAGAAATGTAAAAGATATGACACATTGCGGCGTGTAGAAAGAAATTGTAGGGAACTAGTAAGATTATATTGCATGAATAAAAAATAACTATAGGGAAGAGGAGGGTATGAAGAGAGCCCAGATAAATGTCTGCAATTTAAAATACATGTATCTTGAACTTTATTCAACACTTTGTCTTAATTTGCTATCCTTTTCTTCCACTCTTATAGTAAATGGTATTATATTCCTTACCAGTATTTGGGGGCAGGAGGCTGGGAATCCTCCTCCCCTTATATAATTCACCTACTACACGAGACAGAGAAAGAGGCGAGGGAATGCGAAAGTGGTCCCAGACCCTAAGAATTGGATCTTTAAATGTTGTTTCAGTTCGGGCTCTGTCTTGAGTCGGCCACCCTCAGCTATGGGGTATGTGTCTGAATATATACATTATACATACATACATACCAGTATTTTTAAGGCTGGAGCACCTCGCATGGAACACTCGTGATATGTGCATTCACATCATCATTATTATTATTATTATTATTATTATTATTAGTAGTAGTAGTAATAGTAGTAGTAGTAGTAGTAGGATAAAGATGATGATGATGATGATGTAATGTAATATGAAGTTTGTAGTGTTGTTATATTTTGTAAGCATTTTATGGAATTGTAAATGTTTCATGGCAATAAATGTTTTGAATTGAATTGAAATTGAATTGAATTGAATATACTTATATGTAGGTCTACCAGTACCGTAGTGACAGTTTTATGTTAACATTTCCGTAATACGACTACGATACAGATAAGAGTAACAGACAGCGCTCCCTCTAGGCTGTATACCGACAGTTAGTACGGTAAATAATATAATGTTGGTAGGCTACCCGGTATACCTGACATGGTAAATAATATAATGTTGGTATACCTGACCCATGGTAATCATACGCACAACGGTTTAAGGGGAAGCAGACCGTTTTTTCTGGATCCCCTTCTCCCTAATGTTTAACCCCACTAGTTTTGAGATTATAAGACGTTCGGCTCATTAGTTTGGCGATTTTAACACCTTTCGCCCCATTTTATTGTCAATTTTAAGACCTTTCGTGCCATTTAGATGTTGATTTTTTCGTGGCGAGCGATAGCGAGCCTGAAATTTTAAGAGGAATCGGCCTTCGGCCGGACGGGCCTTTGGCCGGGACATTTGTCTACCGAAAAATGTACACATTTATCTTGAAGTGGGGTCTAGGGGGTATTTTTCTAAGCTTGATGGAGTTCTAGGGAGGAAACTAAAAAGATGTATGAATAAATTAATTAATAGACCAAACAAACGGCCAGTCTCCCCTTAATTAGCACTGGAGTATAAATTAAAAGTTGGAGTGACGATGTTTGCATGATAATACTGTGTCAGCGCTTCCAGTGCCAGTAATGTATGTATTTATTATTTTCAGCGGCACTTAGACAATTTTATGAAGCTTAGGCAACATATATCGTAGCTAAAATGATTACATGAGATAGTTTGTAGTCTTGTAATTGGTATACGTCCTTCCTAAGCTGAATAATGTTGTTTAATAATTGCCAGAACATAATGTAAAGGATGTCACTGGTACTGAATGTAAAGGATGTCACCGGTACTGAATGTAAAGGATGTCACCGGTACTGAATGTAAAGGATGTCATCGGTACTGAATGTAAAGGATGTCACCGGTACTGAATGTAAAGGATGTCACCGGTACTGAATGTAAAGGATGTCACCGGTACTGAATGTAAAGGATGTCACCGGTACTGAATGTAAAGGATGTCACCGGTACTGAATGTAAAGGATGTCACCGGTACTGAATGTAAAGGATGTCACCGGTACTGAATGTAAAGGATGTCACCGGTACTGAATGTAAAGGATGTCACCGGTACTGAATGTAAAGGATGTCATCGGTACTGAATGTAAAGGATGTCACTGGTACTGAATGTAAAGGATGTCACCGGTACTGAATGTAAAGGATGTCACCGGTACGGAATGTAAGGATGTACTGATGTAAGGATGTCATCGGTACTGAATGTAAGGATGTCACTGGTACTGGTAAAGGATGTCACCGGTACTGAATGGGTTAGGTTCGGTAAAGGATGTCACCGGTACTGAATGTAAAGGATGTCATCGGTACTGAATGTAAAGGATGTCACCGGTACTGAATGTAAAGGATGTCACCGGTACTGAATGTAAAGGATGTCATCGGTACTGAATGTAAAAACGGTACTGAATGTAAAGGATGTCACCGGTACTGAATGTAAAGGATGTCACCGGTACTGAATGTAAAGGATGTCACCGGTACTGAATGGATTAACAAATGTGTTAACCCCTTCTGTACCGGTGGCGTCTTTTTCATTTTATTCTAGCTATATTTTGACGATTGTGTGCAGTTGAAAAAGGATCGGTGGTAGTAAAAGGGGTTAAGTAGGATAGTTCGAAGCCTGTTAAATGCTGGAGACCCATTTTAAGCTGAAGAAAATTATTTAATAGTGGTCAGAATAAAGTTAAAAATACGTCATCGGTACAGAAGGGGTTAAGAATGCTATGTAAATTATGTTGTTTTATGTATTGCTTATCACATAAACTGCATGAAGTGCATCCTGGAAAGTAATTTGGTTAAGGGAGCCCACCTCGCTTTTTGTCTCTTTCCCCCCTTTCCATGGCTTGTAGCCTATCCATTCGGCCCCATTCAGCCAACTGTTTTAAGATGTTTATCCCCATCCAGGTGTCGATATTTTCCTGGCGAGCAATAGCGAGCCAGCATACGTATGGAGAAATCTGGCTTCGCCGGAGACATTTTTCTATCGAAAAATGTACAAATTTAGCTTGCTGTCAAAAAAAAATATGTATAGGAAAATATTGACACCTGGATGGGTCTAAACGTCTTAAATTTGTAGGCTGAATGAGGCCGAATGGATACAAGCCAAAGAGAGAGGGAGAGAAAGAGAAAACAAGCGAGGTGGGCTCCCTTAACAGCACACAGACGAACTATATTAGTCGAGCCTTATTATTGTTTCCTATGGCTCAATATATTAGTCGAGCCTTATTATTGTTTCCTATGGCTCAATATATTAGTCGAGCCTTATTATTGTTTCCTATGGCTCAATATATTAGTCGAGCCTTATTATTGTTTCCTATGGCTCAATATATTAGTCGAGCCTTATTATTGTTTCCTATGGCTCAATCATTCTGAACAGTCACGAAATTTTCATTATTTTAAACTAAAACCCATTTATCTTGATTAAATGTGCCTGAACGCTGCACAAATTTGTTGACATATGACGATGTAGTTTTGTTGGTAATATATATATATATATATATATATATATATATATATACAGTATATATATATAATATATTATATATATATATATATATATATACTGTATATATATTATATATATATAATATATATGTATATATATATATTAATTATATATATATATATAATATATATATATATTTGATATATAATATAATTATTATATATAATATATATAATATATATATATATATATATATATATACAGTTCAGAAAACATGTGTACAAAATTAAATGGGTGATAGGGAACACAGAATTAAACATTTTGTACTCCATGGAGGTATGTCTATAAATGCTTCCTTGCGGTGCTACAGGGTAGACAGTTTCAACGTAATTTCCCTAAATTTGTACCCTAACTTCTCTGAGTAATCCGTTTACATACAAACATGGTAATTTAATGTACACAACAGTATGACATAAGACATCTTCATTCAGTAAACAGTTCTGACTGATGATTAATTATTGTTAATCTTCTCTTCAATTTAATGTTCTTTTGTTTTTGCAGTGTACTGACATTAATAAAGTAATGTTCATACTGTTGTGTACATTAAATTACCATGTTTGTATGTAAACGGATTACTCACAGAGAAGTTAGGGTACAAATTTAGGGAAATTACGTTGAAACTGTCTACCCTGTAGCACCGCAAGGAAGCATTTAAGGACATACCTCCATGGAGTACAAACTGTTTAATTCTGTGTTCCCTATCACCCATTTCATTTTGTACACATGTTTTCTGAACACCCTGTATATTAGTGTAGCCAGGGACGATATTTTCTTTCAGGCAGGTGAGATTAAAATAATAGGCACAGTTTGCATTATTGAGTTTTTTATTGATACTCTCAATTTTTCGTATAGTTTTTCTGGTATTTTCAGGAAGTTGGTAAAGGAGGTTTGCAAATGGTTCCGACGTTTCAATGGGCGCAGCCATCATTATCAAGGAGAAGTGAAGTTAGAAGGTGATAAGTCGAGTTTATATAGGCGATACAAGATCAAGAAAGGGATTATTGTGTGCTAGCTGCACGCTGGTTGGCTAACCTAAGACTAGCTCTGGTAGGCTGGCCGGACGCAGGAGTGGGCGGGGCCTCTGCGTCGTTCATCTGCGTGTGTGGAGGGGGCATTCCTGGGGGCATCATGGGGGGCCTCGCTGTGGAAAGGCGTGCCGAGGGTAGGATCTGGCTGTATTCCGCTTGTGTGTTTAAAGTAGGTTGGTAATATAATGAGAGACATTATCAGCAACAACGTTAAAACTACGAACCCTGACCAACACCTTAAACTCACCATATACTACAAATCGAGGAAAACATCACAACTAGTCATTCGCAACAGCCCGGCTACCGCTAAGAAACCGTCACAAGAGGACCATGTCATATACCGACACACCTGTAACAGTGAGGACTGTGGACCTCACACTTATGTCGGTTTGACAAGGACTCGTCTGTCACGTCGCCTTACCTTCCACCTTCAAGCCGGAGCTATCAAGGACCACTACCACACATCCCCACACCATCAGGAACTCATCAGACCCGACTTAGATAAACACACCTCTATTCTTGATAAAGAAATAGACTCACGCCACCTATTCATTCTTGAAGCTATATATATACAAACATACCAACCTACTTTAAACACACAAGCGGAATACAGCCAGATCCTACCCTCGGCACGCCCTTCCACAGCGAGGCCCCCCATGATGCCCCCAGGAATGCCCCCTCCACACACGCAGATGAACGATGCAGAGGACCCGCCCCCTCCTGCGTCCGGCCAGCCTACCAGAGCTAGTCTTAGGTTAGCCAACCAGCGTGCAGCTAGCACACAATAATCCCTTTCTTGATCTTGTATCGCCTATATAAACTCGACTTATCACCTTCTAACTTCACTTCTCCTTGATAATGATGGCTGCGCCCATTGAAACGTCGGAACCATTTGCAAACCTCCTTTACCAACTTCCTGAAAATACCAGAAAAACTATACGAAAAATTGAGAGTATCAATAAAAAACTCAATAATGCAAACTGTGCCTATTATTTTAATCTCACCTGCCTGAAAGAATATATATATATATATATATATAATTTGTTCTCTCTCTCTCTCTCTCTCTCTCTCTCTCTCTCATATTGTGAAGCCCCTCCTTATACCATGGTGGAATATAAGTATGTGTTTGGTTAATTGTGCTCAATTCCGTCAAAACTGATATTGGATTAAGTAAGCTATGTGATGAAATTTTCAATATATATAATTGTAGACCTTATATATCGATTTTAAAGTTTGTTATAATCGTAATATGCGATGGCGTCATTCTGTGTTCATTCTGACTGATAATCAATAAGTTTATTCAGCTTTGGAAGTGTATTCATATTATCACCAACCCACCAATTAACTTACAAATAAACCTAATTCATGAAATCATTGAAACTAATGAATACATGTGGTACTTGAAGGATTCGAACCTAGGATACTCACACCGAAATTCCGCGTACTAACCGTTACGCTATATCGGAGACAAAGGGGTAACTCAATTAACCCTCTGATTCCTACAGGCTTTTATGCAATACTAAATTAAGTAATATAAATGTTTCCTTAAGGGGGTTGACTTGCTTTTATTTGTATGTATTTTGTTCTCTCTTTCTCTTGCTTGTATCCATTTGGCGCCATTCAGCCTACTGTTTTAAGACGTTTATTTCCATCCAAGTGTCAATATTTTAATTGATTGAATACGTATGCAAGGTATTCATCACCATTAATTTTCAATTCATTGTATAGGTTCTACATACGGTATATTTATTATGCTTTCCTATATCCTCTTATTTTGTTTTAGAAGTTTGTTTTACGTTTTTCACTTGTTTTGTTTTGGTCTATTTTCTGTTAATGCCTTACCACTTGTTATCAATATCCACCATGTTCCGTCATAGGTGTTCCATTAGGCCCCCAGCTCACCCCTTTACTTCACCCAGTGTTTTGATACTTAAGGGAGCCCACATCACTTTTTTCTCTTTCTCTCCCTCTCTCTTTGGCCTGTATACATTCGGCCCCATTCAGCCTACTGTTTTAAGACGTTTACCCCCATCCAGGTGTCAATATTTTCCTGGTGAGCGGTAGCGAGCCTGCATATATATTTTTTGTTGTGAGAGCAAGCTAAATGTGTATATTTTTCGATAGAAAAATATCTCCGGCGAAGCCGGATTTCTCCATAATGCTGGCTCGCTATCGCTCTCCAGTAAGATATCGACACCTGGATGGGGATAAACGTCTTAAAACAGTTGACTGAATGGGGCCGAATGGATACAAGCCAGAGAAAGAGAGAAAAGGGAAGAAAGATAAACAAAGCAGGTGACCCCCCTTAACCCTCATACTCTGTACTATTAAAATTGTTTCCGTTTGAAATGCAGTTAAAATATTAATACTACTACTGATAATAATAATCAATATTAATACTACTACTGATAATAATAATCAATATATTAATACTACTACTGATAATAATAATCAATATATTAATACTACTACTGATAATAATAATCAATATTAATACTACTACTGATAATAATAATCAATATATTTCGAGCCGGCAACCAATGATGCTGAAAATACACAAGTCCTTAGCCTTACCTTTCCTAAATAGTCAACAGAATGACTCTGGCTGCCACAAAAGTGCCTACATACCTGCAGAAGGGGTAAGATGTAGGCGGAACCTAGAGGTGGCGCATCCACACTTTACCTGGCTTCAGAGACATGTGATGAGTTGCTGGAACCCTTGTTACATTTGTCTAGCCTCCCTCACTGTTTCTGTTTGTGCCTCACCCACACAGAGTAATCCAGCTGGCTCTCACAAATACCTCCTCCTATTCATTTCACTTTACCAAACAAGCACACCATATTTATTTTGCAATACACAATTTTTGCTGTCACTCTTTCAACTTAGAGGAGACACTTGTTACAGGCAACTTTGCCTACGTATCCTTCATACTCATAGACAAATACATGAATATATAACCTACACAGTCCGGAAAACAGAAGCCTCACTGTCAAGTAGCTGGAATCGAACCCACACTATCAGAGCCAACCGACTAGAATACAGTGACCCATATCGCTCGGCAACTGCGACCGTAAATATACAAAATTAGATGAACAAATCTTCATGCAGGTGGCCATGAAGAGCGCCATGAAAGTGTTAATTCGTACTCTACCAACAAAGCTATGATCAAAGCTTTTCGGGATTTAAGGGTTAAAATTTCGTAGTATATTCATCATCATAATAATGTTATTATATTACAGTCATTGAGGATAATACACTTACAATATTTACGCATACATTACGATTTTATTTTTGTTTGTATGTTATGATAGGTTTTTGTGAATGGTTATATGATGGACGTGTACAGTGCATACATATGAGCAAACACACACACACACACACACACACACACACACACACACACACACACACACACACACACACACACACACACACACACACACACACACACACACACACACACACACACACACACACACACACACACCCGCAGGAATGGAAATATAACCATGCACCAAATAACATATACCTTTCCAATCATTGCCTATTTGATCTATACTATTATTCAATTTGATAGTCACTCCCTGTCTTTGCTATTATTAACCCTCTTATACAGGAAGGGTGTCCTTAAATGTACGGATACTCAATTTGCGTATTGGATAATTTAAAAATTAATCGAATGAAAACTGAGTACTCAAATTGCTATGATAAGTTTTGTTAGTGGCAGAGCGAATTAAATAATCTATAACACTGCTTTCAGTTAACCTCGTCCCTCGCAGTAGGTCGGAAGAAGACAAAAGCTCAGTATCTCTGTGTGAGTCAAGCTGTGGTGTGCAGTCGACGACGGCCCTCGTAACATGGCCGAAATTGCGTCTGGACAATGTTGATGTGTATCTAAATTATATTATGATAGTATTGTGTATCTCTCTCTCTCTCACACACTCTCACTCTCACTCTCTCTCTCTCTCTCTCTCTCCGCAGATAATGAACACTGTTTTCAGTTGAAGAGAGCAGAAAAATAATGAAAGTTTGCATGCCATTTCCTTTACATTTCTAACTATTCTATAAATTCCTTCAGGCGATTTCCAAACCCTGTAAGGTTATTCACTTCTAACTGTTTTCATGTACCGTACGGCATTTTGCTGGAGGGAGCGGAGGGTGGGGAGAGAGCCTTCATCTTTGCTATACTTTCCTTCCACTTTCTCTTTGGTTTGCTATTTCTACTAGGATTAAGTCCTGGCCACCTTGCAGGGATTGTAAGATCTGTGTGGCCAGTGTCTCTATGTAAATCTCTCTCTCTCTCTCTCTCTCTCTCTCTCTCTCTCTCTCTCTCTCTCTCTCTCTCTCTCTCTCTCTCTCTCTCTCTCTCTCTCTCTCTCATTCTCTCTCTCTCTCTCTCTCTCTCTCTCTCTCTCTCTCTCTCTCATTCCAATATATTAAGTCTTCTGGAGAACTTGACAATTATCCTGAGGAGTCATTACGAGTGGAGGAGGCATAAAGAGTTAGTGGGGCTTTCGGTGTGATGAGAGAGAGAGAGAGAGAGAGAGAGAGAGAGAGAACATCTGATAAATGGCAGAAGGGGGACGCGAGAGAAACAGAACATACGACGTTACATATGCTAAGTTGTGCAGGGGTGAGGTGAGAGAGTGAGTGAGTGAGTGAGTGAGTATACTGAATCAAATCCAGTGAGAATACTTGTAGTCTGGAAATATAAATTATTGAGAAGGACATCATTAGTTAGTACACACACACAGAATGAGGAGTACACTGGGAGAGCACACAGGCAGATGAGTGTTTTTAATGATAGAGGAAGGGTGGAAAGATGCATGGTACACGAGAGATGATTTACAGTACAATGTGTAGATCCAAGAGTACAGTAATTTATCATACTGTATATTATAGTGACAAACTCTTATATAGGTAGTGAAGGATGTGAGAGAGTTGTGTTGCAATAGTGTTGTGATAGCATACACCTCACCAATGTTCTAACACTGTATTTTAAATTCGCCAGTCTATCATTCCACACACACACAAATACACTCACACACACACCACCTCATTACGCTATCCCTCTCTCTTTCAAACACACATACACCTCCCCAGTCAATACACAACCCACTACACCATCACACGCACACACACATACACACACACACACACACACACACACACACACACACACACACACACACACACACACACACACACTCTCCACTATACTAACACATTTGACCTTTATTGCTAATGTGAATGTTACAATGGCAGCTTTTATACCCTCAACACACGCTACCAACATCAATACCAACAACAGTAGTGATCAACCAAATAACCAACACCAAAAACAGAACAAAATACACAAATTAAGCATACCAGACTCAGTGAAATTTAACGTGAGTGTTAAATTAGACATAATTTAATATAGTGTCTGGGAGAGTGTTAACAGCCAATACTGGATGAAATATGATAGTGTCAAATTAATGGTAATGGCACATATTTGAGGATATCAAAGCGAAATATATTCAATGTGTTAGAATAGCAAGCCGAATTTAAGTGTTTGTAAGAATATCAAGTAGAATAACGCTTAGTGTTTGTGGAAATAAAACACGAATGAACTATGTCAGCTATGATAATCTCAAATTGGCTATGCTACAGTGTCTGTGACTGGTGATAAAGACATTTTAAGATTTTATTAAAATTCTTCACTTAAGCAAATATAATTATACTTCTATGATTTGTTTCCAAGTGATTGCATATTAATTGAATATTAATGAACAAAAAATCTTCCTAACTGTGATCACAATGACTAGAAAACAACTGTTTTGTTGAATGGTATAAAGGTTATTGACAGTAAAACGAATACAAGTGGAGCCTCAATTTGATGGAATAACGTCAGTAAATCTTATTTGTAAGTAATAATATTTGTTATTGTTTATTTGGCCGTTAATAATATACATATTTTTTAATAACCGCCATGTATTGCATGTGCATAATACTTAAAGATTATATATCGTTAAAATAATATTTATCACGAAGAGAAACAGCCACATCAAAAGGGAAACCTTGGTGAACAACCCGATACAACATTTCAACAAATTTAATAACGCGCAAAATAATCAGACCAACAAAACGTCAACAAGGACAAAATCAACATAAATACCACCAGAAAAAAAAAAAAAAAAAAAAAAAAAAAAAAAAAAAAACACACAATAATGAAAGCAATTTTAGAAAATATATACAATTTCCGGTGCGTCAATTACAAAACAAAAACAGCAATACAACAAAGGCACCGACATCAATAACACCCCCACAAATACAATAACAACACAGACAATAACAAGCATCAACAACAATGGTGTACACAACAATATGGGGGGTAGTAACAACACATTTCATGCAGGTACATGTTACCAAAAATATACCTGTGCTGAAAGATAGAGTATGGTTGTTTGGTAAATGAATGGTGTGGTGGTTGATTGGTGTGGTGGTTGATTGGTGTGGTGGTTGATTGGTGTGGTGGTTGATTGGTGTGGTAGTTGATTGGTGTGGTAGTTGATTGCATGGTGTGGTGGTTGATTGGTGTGGTGGTTGATTGGTGTGGTAGTTGGTTGGTGTTCAACGCCCTCACCAGGAAGCTGGAATCACTCCAAGAGTTTGTAACACTCAACGTTGGAGTATCACTAACTCCAATTGTTTCAACTCCAGCATCCACCACCACCCCAACGTCATCTGCCAACAATCCAACACCTGCAGTAGACACTGCAGCAGATGCTTCTGACGAGCCTGAGCCGATAACGTACGATAACTTTCACTTTAAAGTTTACTAGTAACGAACCAAATACTAGCATCGAAAAAGTCCCTAATTTCAAGAAAGCAAACTTCCATAAACTTAGAGCTATGTTTAAAGAAACTGACTGGAGCTTTTTAATTAACAATAACGACATAAATACATCTTGGAAGTTATTCAAAACCACTTACCTAAAAGCAGTGCAAGACTGCATACCATCGAAAATACGGCGTCCAGGCCATAATAATAAGCCCAAATGGTGGAATAAAGATATTTCAAACTGCCTGCTTGCTAAAAATTTGCTAATGATAGATTAAAATCCTCACAAAATGACGAAGAACGGGTGAAATTTGTAGAGCTACGACGCAAAGCCAAAAAGTTAATTAAGCAAAGTAAAAAGACCCTAGAGTTACATATTGCGAATCAAAGTAAAACAAACCCGAAAGAATTCTATAGTTATATCAGAAAGAAAAAAGTAGTTACTTCAACTGTTGGACCGTTAGTTGATGAAAACGGAGAATACACCAAAGACGAAGTACAAATGAGTAATGCCCTCAATACCTTCTTTGCATCAGTTTTTACAACAGAAGACCTCAGTGATATCCCTACACCATCGCCGATTCAGATTGATAATTCAGATGTTCTAAGCAATATCACCGTTACAGAGAGAGAAGTATTGAATTGTTTAGATAAACTCAAGGTAAATAAAACGCCAGGACCTGATACAATCTCGCCTAGAGTTCTAAAGGAAGCTAAGGATTTGCTCTCCAAACCACTGACATTACTATTCAATAAATCCTTGCAGTCTGGAACTATGCCTGATCAGTGGAAGCTAGCCAACGTAACACCGATATTCAAAAAAGGCAGCAAATCCCTACCCAGTAACTATCGTCCAATTAGCTTAACCTCAGTTGTATGTAAAATGCTAGAAACGGTCATACGAGACAGACTCGTAAATCACTTAGAGGAAAATAACATACTTAAAGATACTCAACACGGCTTTCGTAAAAAACGTTCCTGTTTAACAAACCTCTACGGTGAGAGTAAAGCTGTAGATATTATATACCTTAATATTCAAAAGGCCTTTGACAAAGTTCCCCACAAACGTTTACTGCTAAAACTAAAAGCGCATGGAATACAAGACGGTGTGTTGAAATGGATAGAAAATTGGCTCAGCGACAGAAAGCAAAGAGTAGTCATAAACGGTAAGGCATCTAAATGGACCAATGTAAGTAGCGGGGTACCCCAGGGATCGGTACTAGGACCAGTTCTCTTCTAATTTACATCAACGACATAGATGAGGGTCTCACCTGTACAATCTCAAAATTTGCTGACGATACAAAAATTGCAAATAGCGTACTCTCAAAAGAACAAGTTGACGATATGCAACACAATCTAGATAAATTGTCATGTTGAGCCCAAATTTGGCAAATGAGTTTCAATGCGGATAAATGTAAAGTACTACATATCGGATACCTAAATGAGAAAGCAAACTATTCGATGAATGGCACTCAGCTTAAGAATGTAAACAGAGAAACCGATCTGGGAGTAACAATATCGAGTAACCTAAAACCGAGTCAACAATGTTCAGAAGTTGTTAAGAAGGCAAACAAAATAATTGGCTTTATAGGCAGGTCATTTGAGCATAAATCCAAAGAAGTTATCCTAACCCTTTACAATTCCTTAGTCCGCCCTCTTCTGGAATACTGCGTTCAATCCTGGTGCCCTTATTACCAAAAAGATATAAACAAGCTAGAACGAATTCAGCGTAGAGTTACCAAAATGATACCTAGCCTAAAGAACAAACCATACGAAGAGCGTCTTAGAGAATTAAATCTATTTCCTTTAAGCCAGCGCAGATTAAGAGGTGACTTAATTCAAGTGTTCAAAATCATCAAAGGCATCGACAATATGAACTGTAGTAAGTACTTCACTATCGACCAATCTAATTACACGCGGGGAAACGGTTGCAAAATTATTGGTAAATCTTTTAACTCACACGAATCTAAGAATTTCTTCTTCAATCGAGTTGTCAACTTGTGGAATGGGCTTCCCCGAAACGTTATAGACTGCATCACCGTTGATTCATTTAAACTCCGCCTAGACAAATATCTCGCATCAAACCCTCGACTGACTGCGTTTGTCAATGAATAACTATATTTTATTCCCCCCTCAGTTACTAACCCATCTGTCCCCTACTAACTTCCTAATCCTGCCACGGACATTAGTTCCAGGGCAGTAATTCCCTTTCCAATGTTCCCTTACCCACTCTAACCCACTGTTTGGACACTTGATCCTCAGTGTTTTGGAGGACAAGCAACCTAGAAGGGTCACTAGATCTGTTGTTGCTTGATTTCCTTTGTACTCCTTTGTACTTTGTACTTTGTACTCCTTTGTAGTTGATTGGTGCGGTAGTTGGTTGGTGTGGTAGTTGATTGGTGTGGTAGTTGGTTGGTGTGTTGGTTGATTGGTGTGGTAGTTGATTGGTGTGGTAGTTGATTGGTGTGGTAGTTGATTGGTGTGGTAGTTGGTTGGTGTGTTGGTTGATTGGTTTGGTAGTTGATTGGTGTGGTGGTTGTTTTGGTGTGGTGGTTGATTGGTGTGGTGGTTGGTTGGTGTGGTAGTTGATTGGTGTGGTGGTTGATTGGTGTGGTAGTTGATTGGTGTGGTGGTTGATTGGTGTGGTAGTTGATTGGTGTGGTGGTTGGTGTGGTGGTTGGTTGGTGTGGTAGTTGATTGGTGTGGTGGTTGGTTGGTATGGTGGTTGATTGGTATGGTGGTTGATTGGTATGGTGGTTGATTCGTGTGGTGGTTGATTGGTGTGGTAGTTGATTGGTGTGGTGGTTGATTGGTGTGGTGGTTGATTGGTGTGGTGGTGTGTTGGTATGGTGGTTGATTGGTGTGGTGGTTAATTGGTGTGGTAGTTGATTGGTGTGGTGGTTGATTTGTGTGGTAGTTGGTTGGTATAGTAGTGTGATGGTGGTAGTGGGGGGTAGGAAAACATCATTGATACTGATGTTCGTGCTTGTATTACCATTGGCCAGAATATTGATGCAATATACAGTATATATATATATATATATATATATATATATATGTGTATATATATATAGTGTCCACTATTGCTACTCATAAATTATGGTATCTTATCTCTCCAGCCACCACCGCCAATCCGCTTAACCCCTTCTATACCGGCTACGTTTTTTTCAATTTTATCCTTGCTATGTTTAAACGATTGTGTGCAGTTTGAGAAGGATCTGTGGTAGTAAAGAGGGTTAGGTTAGATAGTTCGAAGCCTGTTAATAGCTGTAGGCCCTTTTTAAACTGAATACAATCGTCTAATAGTAGCAAAAATAAAGTTAACAAGACGTAGCCAGTACAGAAGGGGTTAACTGAAGATAAAAGCAAAACTCGTTAAGGAGACAGGAGAATTATCCCTCATCGTTTATCAACCGTTTCAACCACTCTTAGAGTTGTCTTTACAGCCTGCTTCATTACACCCAACCCCCCACAACCCTCCAGACAAACATACACACACAGACACACCTTACCTAACATATCATATTCTAATTCAATATACCGGTAACTAACCTATTCCAATATCTACAGTACTGTGTATAAATGTAGCAAGTCGTAATAATTACAGGGTGGTTAAGAGTGTCTGTATTGAATAAATTACTCAAGCAGTGGTGTTGATAGTAGCCTATACCAACTGTTTCATCTAAGTTGTTAAAAAAAAAAAAAAAAAAAAAAAAAAAAAAGAAAAAACATTCCTGCCTCCCCCTTCCTCCATCCTTCACCAAGGCTTTTAGCATGGCGCTCCCTTGAAAAATAATAATCCTAAATATCATTATCGTGGAATCGCAAGTGCATAGCTAGTTAAACTTAACTTCTATGGTATCTGTAATGATGTCACGATGTGTTGTAATTTGCAATGCAAGACGGATGATATCCTGAATCCAATACTAAAACGGAGCCGTAGGAGTATTGTCAGATCCTGGTATTATGTCTAGTTACATTTACGATAATGTGAGTTTTTCAATAATTCTTGAAGGGTCTCAAAATCTGGAATCCGTCATTGGAAGGGGATATCTATTCCAGGAATTGCAGCACAAGATTTTCTCTCTTGGTTCTTGGTGAGCGTGGTGGGGAGTTCTGTTTTCGTATTCCTGTTTTCCTTGGATTCCTTTTCGCTCTTTTTGTTCTATTTCTACTCTCTCTTGGACTTCTTATAATGGAGGTCTATGTTAGCTGCAATGGACATGCTAGCCTGGGAAGAGGTGACTGCGACGGGCGTGTCACTATTTTCGGCTGTGAGGGGCAGGCCGGGTGAGAGAAGAATGACTGCGATGGGTGCGTCACAAGTAGAGGTCTTAGCTGTGATCGGCGTGCCAAAAGTGGAGGTGACTGCGAAAGGTGTGATACTAGAAGGGGCTTTGACTATGGTGGGTGTGTCAAATGTGAAGGTGACTGCGAAGGGAGTGTCACTAGAAGGGGTTTTGACTGCGTTGGGCGTGTCAAGTGTAGAAGTGAAGGTGATTGTGATGGGGATGTCACAAAAGGGAGGTTGAACTATGAAGGGCGTGCCCAAGTTTTTTGTTGTAGCTGCGATGGGCGTGCTACCTACAAATTGGGCTGCGAGGGCCGTGCCAGAAAGGTTGATTGAGTCTACCCCAGGTTGATTGTTGGTACTTTTTCTGTCTTCTCCTTTTGCTGGTGGCTTGAGTGTAAGAAGAGCTGATCCAAACTGCTGCTGCGTGTAGTATAAGTCCCTTCTCCTTGGAGGTGCTAAACCACCCACCTCCAAGCCCAGGTAGGGAGGGAGTGAAGGGGATGTAGCGGCCATGTTCTTTCCTCATATCCTTCTTCTCCGTTTTCTTGGTTGGGGATGGTACAGAGCACGGAGGTGAAGCAGGACTTACGCTCTTATCCTGCTTTCTGTTGGTGAATTTCTCTTACTGCCCGATACAACACATACACTAGAATTTGGCTTGTATCCATTCGGTCCCATTCAGCCAACTGTTTTATTACGTTTATTCCCATACAGGTGTCGATTTCTTCCTGGCGAGCGATAACGAGCCAGCATTGTATGGAGAAACCCGGCTTCGCGGGAGGAATTTTTCTATCGAAAAATGTACAGATTTAGCTTGCTGTCAAAACAAAAATATATATATATGCTGGCTCGCCAGGAAAATATTGACACCTGGATGGGGGTAAACGTCTAAAAACAGTAGGCTGGATGGGGCCGAATGGATACAAGTCAAAGAGAGAGGGAGATAAAGAGAAAAAAAGCGAGGTGGGCTCCCTTAAAGTTGTCGGTAATAATCGAAGTTATCTCCGAATTACTACCGGTAATCGATTTACCAATTTTCTAACTGATATTAAATTTGACATTTTATAAATTCGCTTATTCAGTTCAAGGTAGCCCGTTTTTATAGAATTGGTGAACGTGCCTGTACCTTGAGAGAGAGAGAGTGATTTACATATTTACATATATACATTGGCCAAACAGAACTTACGATCCAAACGAGGTGGTCAGGACTTAATTCTAGTAGAGATGGCATATCCGATAGAAAAGGAAAGTTGAAGGAAAGGATAGAAAAGAAGAAGAAGAAGATAGATAGAGAGAGTACAAAGGAGTACAAAGGAGTACAAAGGAAATCAAGCAACAACAGATCTAGTGACCCTTCTAGGTTGCTTGTCCTCCAAAACACTGAGGATCAAGTGTCCAAACAGTGGTTTAGAGTGGGTAAGGGAACATTGGAAAGGGAATTACTGCCCTGGAACTAATGTCCGTAGCAGGATTAGGAAGTTAGTAGGGGACAGATGGGTTAGTAACTGAGGGGGGGATAAAATAAAGTTATTCATTTACAAACGCAGTCAGTCGCGGGTTTGATGCGAGATATTTGTCTAGGCGGAGTTTAAATGAATCAACGGTGATGCAGTCTATAACGTTTCGGGGAAGCCCATTCCACAAGTTGACAACTCGATTGAAGAAGAAATTCTTAGATTCGTGTGAGTTAAAAGATTTACCAATAATTTTGCAACCGTTTCCCCGCGTGTAATTAGATTGGTCGATAGTGAAGTACTTACTACAGTTCATATTGTCGATGCCTTTGATGATTTTGAACACTTGAATTAAGTCACCTCTTAATCTGCGCTGGGTTAAAGGAAATAGATTTAATTCTCTAAGACGCTCTTCGTATGGTTTGTTCTTTAGGCTAGGTATCATTTTGGTAACTCTACGTTGAACGCGTTCTAGCTTGTTTATATCTTTTTGGTAATAAGGGCACCAGGATTGAACGCAGTATTCCAGAAGAGGGCGGACTAATGAATTGTAAAGGGTTAGGATAACTTCTTTGGATTTATGCTCAAATGACCTGCCTATAAAGCCAATTATTTTGTTTGCCTTCTTAACAACTTCTGAACATTGTTGACTCGGTTTTAGGTTACTCGATATTGTTACTCCCAGATCGGTTTCTCTGTTTACATTCTTAAGCTGAGTGCCATTCATCGAATAGTTTGCTTTCTCATTTAGGTATCCGATATGTAGTACTTTACATTTATCCGCATTGAAACTCATTTGCCAAATTTGGGCCCAACATGACAATTTATCTAGATTGTGTTGCATATCGTCAACTTGTTCTTTTGAGAGTACGCTATTTGCAATTTTTGTATCGTCAGCAAATTTTGAGATTGTACAGGTGAGACCCTCATCTATGTCGTTGATGTAAATTAGAAAGAGAATTGGTCCTAGTACCGATCCCTGGGGTACCCCGCTACTTACATTGGTCCATTTTGATGCCTTACCGTTTATGACTACTCTTTGCTTTCTGTCGCTGAGCCAATTTTCTATCCATTTCAACACACCGTCTTGTATTCCATGCGCTTTTAGTTTTAGCAGTAAACGTTTGTGGGGGAACTTTGTCAAAGGCCTTTTGAAAATCAAGGTATATAATATCTACAGCTTTACTCTCATCGTAGAGGTTGAGGATATCGTGGAAGAAGTCTAAGAGGTTTGTTAAACAGGAACGTTTTTTACGAAAGCCATGTTGAGTATCTTTAAGTATGTTATTTTCCTCTAAGTGATTTACGAGTCTGTCTCGTATGACCGTTTCTAGCATTTTACATACAACTGAAGTTAAGCTAATTGGACGATAGTTACTGGGTAGGGATTTGCTGCCTTTTTTGAATATCGGTGTTACGTTGGCTAGCTTCCACTGATCGGGCATAGTTCCAGACTGCAAGGATTTATTGAATAGTAATGTCAGTGGTTTAGAGAGCTCATCCTTAGCTTCCTTTAGAACTCTAGGCGAGATTGTATCAGGTCCAGGCGTTTTATTTACCTTGAGTTTATCTAAACAATTCAATACTTCTCTCTCTGTAACGGTGATATTGCTTAGAACATCTGAATTATCAATCTGAATCGGCGATGGTGTAGGGATATCACTGAGGTCTTCTGTTGTAAAAACTGATGCAAAGAAGGTATTGAGGGCATTACTCATTTGTTCTTCGTCTTTGGTGTATTCTCCATTTTCATCGACTAACGGTCCAACAGTTGAAGTAACGACTTTTTTCTTTCTGATATAACTATAGAATTCTTTCGGGTTTGTTTTGCTTTGATTCGCAATATGTAACTCTAAGGTCTTTTTACTTTGCTTAATTAACTTTTTGGCTTTGCGTCGTAGCTCTACAAATTTCAGCCGTTCTTCGTCTTTTTGTGAGGATTTTAATCTATCATTAGCAAATTTTTTAGCAAGCAGGCAGTTTGAAATATCTTTATTCCACCATTTGGGCTTATTATTATGGCCTGGACGCCGAGTTTTCGATGGTATTCAGTCTTGCACTGCTTTTAGGTAAGTGGCTTCGAATAACTTCCAAGATGTATTTATGTCGTTATTGTGAATTAAAAAGCTCCAGTCAGTTTCTTTAAACATAGCTCTAAGTTTATGGAAGTTTGCTTTCTTGAAATTAGGGACTTTTTCGATGCTACTATTTGGTTCGTTACTAGTAAACTTTAAAGTGAAAGTTATCGTACGATGGTCGCTGTTACTGAATTCATCACCAACATTCAAATTCTCTATTAATTCTTCTTTTGTTGCAAGTACAATGTCAAGAACGTTATTACCACGGGTCGGCGTTCCAACAAATTGATAAAGCGAACTCTCTTGCAAGTTCGTATACAAGTCATATCCGGAGTGTGAAGTAAGAGTATCGCCCCACTTGGTCACAGGTAAATTAAAGTCACCAAAAATTACGGTATCTTGTGAGTTACTTACATCTGCAATTTGTTCGTAAATATCTCGGTCAGTTTGCACTGATTGAGCTGGAGGTCTGTATATTAATGCAAGTATTATTTTGGTACCTTTATTATTCTTTATTTGCACAAAAGATGCGTCGACGTTCACAATTTGAGGTTTTGACAAGAGGGTAGGGTTAAGACTTTCTTTGATATAAAGTAAAACGCCACCTCCATTTCGATTTATTCGGCTTTTCTCAAACATTACATAACCGGGAAGTGAATACTCTGCTAAAAAGTCTCTATCTTCTGTATTGAGCCAAGATTCTGTTATGCCAATCACATCATAATTTTCTGTAAACAATAGCTCCTCTAAATCTGAAAATTTATTGCGTATGCTACGAGCGTTTGCATAGAAAACCTTTAAATTTGTTATTTTAGAACTCACGGAACGCTCTTTAATAATATTTTTGGTTCTTGTCGGATCTACATTTATGTTCATGGCTGTCCTCGGTCCTCGCTGTCTTCGGTCCTTATCGCTGGTGGTCCTCGGTTGCCTCTGTTTTTTTCTTGGCGTTGGATGATTTATGTCACTGCTGCTGCTTCTCGGATGGCGTTTTTTGATCCATGGCTGCGGACTGCTTCGTGTAGGAGACGACCCATGCGTGCTGAACCCACAGGGTTTAGATGAGTGCCATCCTTGCGGAACAGAGTAGGCTGGTTGTAGAAGTTGTCCCAGAGGTTGATGAATTCAACTTCTTCCCTCAGACACAAATGTTTTAGTCGGCTATTTGTGCTGAAAGCCTTGTCGTAGAAAGAGAGAGAGTGTGTGTGTGTGTGTGAGAGAGAGTAAGAATGAGAGTGAGAGTGTCAGTGAAAGTGAGAATGAGCGAGAAAGATGAACCGACAGACAAACAGACAGATTTTGAGAGTGACCATGTAAAAAACATGACCTACCTATCCTGTCGCCATGAACTAAATATGTGCTGTCATGCAGACCCTCCCATATGTCTCTCAGGTATGCATTGCCCCAGTAAAAATCCTTTAAGGGGGGATATGCTGGGTTTTGTGACCACTTTCTCCCTCATATTTAGCCCCTTTAGTTTTTAGATTTCAAGATGTTTGCCCCATTAGTTTGTCGATTTTAAGACCTGTCGCCCCATTTCTTTGTCAATATTAAGACTTTTCGTGCTATTTAGGTGTCGATTTTTTACCTGGCGAACGATATTGAGCCTGTAATTTTGGAAGAACCGGCCTTCGGCTGGAACATTTTTCTACCGAAAAATTTACAAATTTATCTAGAAGGGGGATCTAATGGATGTTTTTTTAAAGTTTGATCGAGGTCTAGGTAGGAAACTAGAAAAAATAATGACTACATGCAAAAATCGACTAAAAAGTGAACCATCCCCCTTAAGATAGACAGCTTGTCATGTATGCATTGTCCTTTACCGGGAGAATATTGTCACATTGATGTTTTTCTCCTGGGCACCATGTTGCATACATTTATCTATCATTTTTTGTTTTGTTTACTGTTTTTTTTTTTTTTTTTGTGTCGCTTAATGCCACATAGCTTACACATGTATAGAGTCAGATTATATTGTTTGGCAAAATATGCACAACGCCTGAAAATATATAGTATGTTCATATGATAAATAATTTTCCTCGATAATCCTCATTTATTGATATTTCAAATAATGCATCAATAGTTTAGTGTCCATTTGGAGTAGAAGTATACATGAGGCCCTAAAAGCATAACTGAATTACTTCTAAATTACCAGGAGTGATGAGAGATGCTTACACATCTCCATGACAGCACTTTGGTTTGGGCTAAACCCTTACTGTACCGGCGACGGACGACGACCGTCAGTATAAAAGTCACTCGCCAGTACCAGCGACAGCCGACAGCCATTAGTAATATACGGTCCTTGTATAACTGGTAGTATCGAGCCGTAGCTGCTAACATGAATTGTAGGCACTGCTCTGAGGAGTTGGCTGCCAATCTCTACAGGCTGGTTGGGTCAGTACTTCACCAATTTCTGAGGTGGGAGGGTGTGCTCTCTTGCCTCTGAAGCCATTATGGCCGCACTGCCTCGTACTGGAGGGTACCGTACATTTAAGGTAATATCCTCTGGTACAGTATGAGTTAAGGACTTAAGTGGAGGCGTTTTATTTGTTAATCTATTCATTTATTTGTTACTTATTTTCAATTTACTCACTAGACCTCCATCAAGCTTAAAAAAAAAAAAAAAAAAAAAAAAAAAAAACACCCCTCAATACCCCCCTTCAAGATAAATGTGTACAATTCTTGATAGAAAAATGTCCCGGTCGGTCGAAGGACTGTTCCTACTAAATTACAGGCTGGCTATCGCGCTCACTAGGAAACCATCGACACCTAAATGGCACGAAAGATCTTAATAATGGCAAGGAAATGTGTCAAAGGTATTTGAATTGCCAAACGAAGGGGGCGAACGTCTTTAAAATCTAAAAACTAAGAAAATCCCAAATCCAGAAAATCCCAAAACCTTCCCATAAGTCCAAGTAGTAGATCAATTATTGCTGCAGGTACATCACGGAGGAGCAGCACTCAATTATTGCTGCAGGTACATCACGGAGAAGCAGCACTCAATTATTGCTGCAGGTACATCACGGAGGAGCAGCACTCAATTATTGCTGCAGGTACATCACGGAGAAGCAGCACTCAATTATTGCTGCAGGTACATCACGGAGGAGCAGCACTCAATCCAAACTACATTATTGCTGCAGGTACATCACGGAGGAGCAGCACTCAATTATTGCTGCAGGTACATCACGGAGCAGCACTCAATCCAAACTACATTATTGCTGCAGGTACATCACGGAGGAGCAGCACTCAATTATTGCTGCAGGTACATCACGGAGGAGCAGCACTCAATCCAAACTACATTATTGCTGCAGGTACATCACGGAGGAGCAGCAGCTATTGCTGCAGGTACATCCAAAGCAGCACTCAATTATTGCTGCAGGTACATCACGGAGGAGCAGCACTCAATTATTGCTGCAGGTACATCACGGAGGAGCAGCACTCAATCCAAACTACATTATTGCTGCAGGTACATCACGGAGGAGCAGCACTCAATTATTGCTGCAGGTACATCACGGAGGAGCAGCACTCAATCCAAACTACATTATTGCTGCAGGTACATCACGGAGGAGCAGCACTCAATTATTGCTGCAGGTACATCACGGAGGAGCAGCACTCAATCCAAACTACATTATTGCTGCAGGTACATCACGGAGGAGCAGCACTCAATTATTGCTGCAGGTACATCACGGAGGAGCAGCACTCAATCCAAACTACATTATTTGTTGGTTATATTCTGGTTACCTTTGGACGATTTGTATTAGTTAATTATCTACCTCAACGACTCAATGGGTAAATACGATCTCAATAAACCCTCTTAGTAACACAGTTCCTCCTTAACCTTGATAAAATAATCTCTAATTTAGCCAGAATCAAACGGGTCTCCTAACATATTTTACACTACTTTTTTAAAAATCAGAATAATTATAATCAATATTTGCTTCAGTACTTCATCACATTCTTGTTCTGCAGTTTAGTTATAGTTTCGTGAGTTTGGACAGGTTTATGGTAGTGAAGATTAATATATATACACATTGAAATGTAACTTTTGTACAGTAAGCATTATATATTTGTCATTTTCCAAATAGAACAAAATTGACCAACCAAATTAGCGCAGGTAAAAATTGCCGTTTCGGTTACCTTTGTGATATTTCCTTGTTTCAGTCCAATGAAGAATCAAGAGCGCTAGATTGTGTGTTTGTTTGTAGATTATGGTTGATACAGTGTTTGTGCATGTGTATTTCTGAATACGAGAGAGAGAGAATGTGAGAGTGAGTGAGTGAGTGAGTGATTGTGCGTGTGTGTCACCTTTCCTACGTATGACCTGGTAAACATAATTATATAAACTCTACGTTAGGGCCACGGCCACGGCCACGACCAGACCAAAATGATCATGTAATACTGTGTGTACAGTGTAATGTTAAAGGGTAATGCTAGTTTTTTTTTGGTCAATTAATTTATTCATAAATATATATTTTTGAATTTCCTCACTAGATCTCCCTCAAAGTTAAAAACACTCCCAAGACCCCCTTTCAAGATAAATGTGTACATTTTTATGTAGAAAATTTTTCCTCCTTAACTTACAGGCTCGCTATCGCTCGCCAGGGATATAATTGATATCTAAATGGCACGCAAGGTCTTGATATTGATAACAAAAATTGACGAAAGGTCTTAAAATCGCTAAAGTAATGGAACAAACGTCATAAATTCTCTACACTAATGGGGCTAAACATGAGGGAAAAGGGGGTCCGGAAAAAACGACTACCTCCCCTACTATGCCGATTTAAATGCCGACGTATCACAATTTAGTGGTTTTAACGAGGTCGGCACCTAATGTAGCGCGCATCGATAATGGACAGCAACTCACGTAGGAGTGCGGTACGGGTCGGAACGGGTCAGCTTGGTAGTTGAAATTATTTTTTTATTTTTTTACTTTTTATTTTGTTTTCTATACAGGGCCGAAATCAGGGGACGTTCGAGCTAAAATGCCTGGAGGAGTTTGAAGTAATTTAAGTCATAGGAAGAGGGAAAGACTGATTCTGGGAGAGAGTTCCAGAGCTCAGCAGTTGAATAGAAGTAAGTCTGAGAATAACGTTTCACTCTTGGGTTGGAGAGTTGCACAGAGTAGGGGTGGGATTGTGTTGCAAGGCGGGTACTATGTACCCGACGTATAGGAGGTGGTATACACTGGGAAAGCTCCGAGGAACACTAATTATTGTAGTAGCGATAGACTAGCGAGAGAGATGCAACATTGCGACGAAGAGAGAGAGATTGCAGAGAGTTGGTGAGTGGACGGGAGTTAATGATACGAAAGGCTTCCTTTCTACTTTATCTAGGAGTGCGGTGTGAGAGGATCCTCCCCACACATGTGAACAATACTCAATACAAGGACTCACTGTGCCCCTGTACAGAGCAAGAAGCTGCACAGGGGTAAAGAACCCCTTGAGGCGGTTGAGCACACCCAGCTTCTGGGCAGCTGCCTTAGCGGGACTGGTAATATGGTCTTTCCAAGTGAGAGCAGAAGAAAAAGAGACACCGAGAACATTGAGGGAAGATGAAGGGTTGATTTTTCTATTGTTGAAGAATAAGGGATATAATCCTCTGGAGGTTCCTGACGGGTAGTAAGATGGATAAATGAGTTTTGGAAGCATTAAATGCAACAATGTTTTCTCTACCCCAATTGGAAATAATAGCTAGATCAGAAGATAAGCATTTTATGGCTTCATTACGTTTACTTTTGAGGGATTGCTGGCTGGGGCGTTCTGGAAAACTAATTGAGTGGTGTAAAGTAGAGTCGTCTGCGTATGAATGGATGGGACTGGATGTACAGTTGAGAAGATCATTTATGAAAATTAGAAAGAGAATACGAGATAGGACAGAACCCTGAGGAACACCGGAGTTGATAGGATGAGGAAATGAGCGATGGCCGTCCACAACCGCATCTATGGAATGGCCGGAAAGGAAATTAGAGACAAAGGCACAGATGGAGGGACAGAAACCGAAGGAGGGCAGTTTGGAAATTAAAGATTTGTGCCAGACTCTATCGAAGGCCTTAGAGATGTCTAGTGCAACAGAAAAAGTCTCACCGAAGTCCCGAAAGTTGGATGACCAAGAGTTAGTAAGATATGAAAGAAGATCACCAGTAGAGCGACCCTTAAGGAAGCCTTATCTGAGAGCAGATTATGAGAAGAGAAATGCTTAAGAAATTTGGAAGCAAGAATAGTTTCAAAAACTTTAGAGATACAAGAGATGAGAGCAATTGGACGATAGTTGGAGGGTTGAGAGCGGTCACCCTTCTTTGGGACAGGTTGAATGAGAGCAAACTTCCAGCAAGAAGGAAAGACGTTAGAGGAGAGAGAGAGACGAAAGAGTTTGCCTATGCAGCGGGTCAGCACGGAAGCACAGTTTTTAAGTACAACAGGAGGAACACCGTCCGGACCGTACACCTTCTTAGTATTAAGCCCAGAGAGGGTAGAAAGTACATCTTTAGAAGAGATTAGGATACTAGGCATAAGTAGGAGAGAGGGGGGTGGAGAGGGAGGAATAACACCGGAATCATCCAAGGTAGAGTTTCTGGCAAAAGTTTGAGCAAAGAGTTCAGCTTTGGCAGAGGAAGAAGTGATGGTTGTGCCATCAGAGTGGAAAAGGGGAGGAAAAGACGAGGAAGAAAAGTTGTTGGAGAGGTTTTTGGCTAGATGCCAGAAAGCTTGGGAAGAGCTAGAGTTGGATAGTTCAGTTAAAATTTATTATTGATGAAAGAGTGCTTGGCATGTCGAAGAACAGATTTGGCTTGATTCCGGGCAGAAACATAAGAAGAATGAGATTCTCGAGTTTTAAGGCGTCGGTACCGTTTGAATGCTTCCTCCTTGTTGCGGACTGCAGTAGAACAAGCGTGAGTAAACCAAGATTTTTTTGCATTAGACTGAGAGAAAGAAAATGGAATGTACGCTTCCATGCCCGAAAGGATTACCTCGGTAATGCGTTCACCACTCTCCGAGGGTCCTCGGCCACGGAAGCAGAAGTCATTCAATGGGAAATCAAAGAAGAACTGCCGGAGAGCCTCCCAGTCGGCAGCGCCAAAGTGCCACAAGCGCCACCGGCTGTGAGGATCGGATGGCTGTACTGAAGAGATAGGACAGGTGACGGAGATAAGTTTATGGTCGGAGGAGCCCAAAGGAGAGAAAAGATTGACAGTATAAGAAGAAGGGTTAGAAGTTAGAAATAAGTCAAGAATATTTGGCCAATCTCCGAAGCGATCCGGGATACGGGTGGGTTGCTGGACCAGCTCCTCTAGGTCATTTATGATAGAAAAGACATAGGCTTGTTCACCAGGTGGGTCACTAGAGTGAGAGGAGAGCCATTGGCGGTGGTGAACGTTGAAATCTACTAATATGTAGATTTCAGAGAAGGGAGAGATAGATAGAATGTGTTCCACTTTAGAGTTTAGATAGTCGAAGAATTTGGGAAAGTTGGTAGAGTTAGGGGAAAGATAGACAGCACAGAAATATTTAGTATGAGAATGACAGGATAGTTTGAGCCATAAAGTTGAGAATTCAGAGGAGTCGAAATCGGGAACACGAGAGCATGTGAGTTTGTTGTGCACGTATGCACAACATCCGCCTTTGGCTTTGAAACTAGGATAGAGAATGTAGGAGGATACAGAGAAGGGGCTGCTGGCAGTTGCTTCAGACACCTGAGTTTCGGTGAGGAAAAGATCATGATTGGAGGAGGAGAGATGGAGTTCGATAGAGTGAAAATTAGAGGAAAGGCCGCGAATATTGCAGAAGTTGATAGTAAGAGTGACAGGCCGTGGTCCAGAGTCTTTAGAGGGGTCGTCAGGGGAAGGCCGGGTCTGTGTGGGGGTATTTATGGTCCCCCCCCCCCTGGGGACTCTGAGGCTGGGCCTGTGTTAATCATAATTTTTAATAATTATGAAGGAGGAAGTGTGGTGTGCATGTTAAGTGTAGTGAAGTAGATAGGAGGAGGAGGGGTTTGTGAGAGCATGCTGGACTACTCTCAGTGTAAGTGAGGCACAAAGCGAATCAGTAAGAGAGTCCAAGCAAATGAAACATGAGTTCCAGCGATTCCTTATCAAATGCCCACAGCCTCTCCTGGGTATAGCCCCGTTCGATTGGTGCCTACAATCTTACCCCATTCCCCCTATTAGTCGCCTTGTACGACACGCAGTAGGACGCGTGGGGCATATTCTTTTTTTCCTCCACCATAAGATGGAGGCCCCCTTACCCCCAGGGGATTTGACTATGCTTAACTCAAATAAGCTTGGGTTGGCGATTGTGAGGTCATGGCAATGGACGTAACGAATGCAGGACGGCGTCGTAGAGTGGCCGCAGCAGTTATTCAACCAACGTAACGACGCAGCCAGCCGGTCATTCGCCGTAATATAGTGGTGTAAGGTAGGTCGTCGTGTGGCTGCGTGAGGCGGCAGCCTCGATACGACGTAAAAAATAATGCTGCGGCATTGGGGCATCACAAGTTTCTCGATAGGGGATGCCCGGAGAGGCACAGGCCGCCACACGTGGAGGCAACGGAGTCAGAAGGCGCCAATAGCTATCTCAGTCTAGGTGTTGTTCTGTTCAAGTAATAGTATCATTTTTAGGTAGTTGAGGGTATGTGTGTGGGTGGTTGGGGCAATACAGGACATGGTTATGGGCAGCGATGGATGTGGTGGTATAACGAAGGACGTGACGGTACGACGGAGATAGTGTGACTGGGACTCTTGAGGCGCTGGTTTTTATATACGGCGCGGCCCTTTTTTTATCTGGTCGGGTACAGTACCAGACACAAAAGCGGCGATAGTGTGACATTGTGAGCGTGTGTTGGTGCTGTACTGCGACCTGCGCCGATCGTCTGCACGCTGGTATGCGCGTGATGGGAAGGGTCCGGCGCTAGCCACCGATGTGACATGCCGCCGCTAGTCATGGGCTTTTTTTTTTTACATTCCCCGAATGTCACCACATGAGGCCGCTCGATCCCGTCGACTATGCCTCTGACGAGAGAGAGAGAGAGAGAGAGAGAGAGAGAGAGAGAGAGAGAGAGAGAGAGAGAGAGAGAGAGAGAGAGAGAGAGAGAGAGAGAGAGAGAGAGACTTGAGACTGAAGATGTTGGGCCGTGTTGCAAGGTTTTTCATGCATGATAATTATTGTTCTTGCAGATGTAGGCTCCCACGAAATAATTTCGCTGCATGTATTATTATTAACTTATGAAAACTGATTACAATTTTAAGATATTACATTTTTGTATAAGCTAACAAGAATTCCGACCAAAATTTTCTAACGAAACGTTACAGTTATCACTAATGACAAGTATCTTTACTAACCTTGTGTGACCTCTAAAGCATTTGGGTGTCAGTCATAACACCAATATAGATAAACATATTAAATTCCAAGTCAACCCATTCTGGGTTGAAAGTTATCTAAATAATAGAACACAATCAGTTCGTAAGAATAATACACTATCTTCAAAATTACCAGTGACATACAGTGTTCCTCAAGTCTCAATATTATGCCCAATATTGTTTAATATATTAATATATTTAATATATTTAATATATTTAATATATTCAATGGAACAGCCATCTCAACAACACAAAAACAATATTAAATTTATTCCCAATGTTCAATCTGACATTGGGAGTAAAAATTTAACTGTAAGAGGACGACAACTTTGGAACAAGATACCAGTTAATGTTAACACTTCCAGTAGCCTAGGAAAGTAGCCTAGGAACCTTTATGACTAATGTTAAAAACATGCTTCTAAGCTCTGCATATTATTTAATTAAAGGACAAGAGCTAAATGTAGATATATGACCCAGCTCTCTCTCTCTCTCTCTCTCTCTTAGGGCGAACAAACAAAATTACGAAATGACTATTGCCAGAGAAAGTGCCACAAACCCCAACAAATTCTACAGTTACGTAAATAAAAATAAACAGATCAAAAGCGGAATCGGACCGCTAATAGAAGATGGCCAGACAATAACAGGTGACACAAACACGGCAAATCTGCTCAACAAATATTTTGGCTCAGTTTTCACAGAAGAAATTATCGATCATACCCTTGAAAATAACACCTCAACTCATGTGATAGGAGATTTCACCATCAGTGTTAGCGAAGTACAAAGCAAATTGAGTAATTTAGATGTAAATAAGACCCCGGGACCCGACATGCTCCACCCGAAAATAATTAAGAATGTTAAGGACGAAATAGCAAAACCCCTGACACAACTATTTAACTTATCATTACTACAGGGGATTGTACCGAGTGATTGGAAAGATGCGAACATTACGCCGATATACAAGAAGGGTAGCAAGGCCAAAGCGAGTAATTACAGACCAATTAGTCTAACTTCAATTGTAGGAAAAATCATGGAAAAAATCCTTAGAGATAAGATAGTAGATTACCTCGAATCAAACAACCTAATCAAAAATAGTCAACACGGCTTTAGATCAAATAAGTCATGCCTAACAAATTTTATTGAATTTTATAACAAACTATTCACATATAACGACATGACGAAATCACTAGATATAATCTTCTTGGAATTTCAAAAAGCTTTCGACAAGGTGCCTCACCGAAAACTATTGGCTAAACTGGAGTGGATAGGTATCAAAGGTGAAATTCATTCTTGGATAAAAAATTGGCTTACAGACAGAAGACAGAGAGTGGTGATAAATGGAGTGGAATCGGAGTGGGAGCCTGTCACTAGTGGAGTTCCACAGGGTTCAGTCCTTGGACCGGTCCTGTTTCTCATTTACATTAACGATATTGATGTAGGGGTAAACAACACCATTTCCAAATTCGCCGACGATACAAAAATAGGAAATACAGTCCTGAACGAAGATGATGATAGAAATGCGTTGCAATCTGATTTAAACAAGATATCAGAGTGGTCGAAAAAATGGCAGATGCCCTTCAATGTCGATAAATGTCAGGTGCTGCAGGTTGGTAGCAGAAATATGAAATACAAATACGAAATGAATGGCAAACAAATAAAAACCGCAACGGTAGTAAAAGACCTAGGGGTACTAATATCTGAAAACCTAAAAACTTCCGACCAATGTATAGCAGCTGCAAATAAGGCAAACATAGCATTGGGCTTTATTAAACGAAAATTTACATATAAACATGAAAACGTAATAGTGCCACTGTTCAAAAGTATGGTGAGGCCCCACCTTGAATATGGTGTGCAGTTCTGGTCACCTTATCTGATCAAGGACATTGTAAGACTCGAGTCAGTACAGAGTAGAGCGACGAAGATGATACCCTCATTAAGAAATAAACCATATGAAGAAAGACTTAAACGATTGAACCTGTTCTCATTAAAAAAGAGGAGGTTGAGGGGTCAGCTTATTGAGTGCTTTAAGATACTAAAAGGTTTCGACAAAGTCGATGTAAATGCACTATTCACATTAAACAATACTAATCAAGCTCGCGGAAATGGAATGAAATTAAAAACCAAAAAGGCAAACGTAGATGTCACAAAGAGTTTCTTCACCTACAGTGTGGCGACAGAGTGGAATAAACTACCAGCGAGAGTGGTGGAGAGCGACACAATAAACCCTTTCAAGGGAAGGCTTGACCTCTATCTGCAGAGGGCTGGGGTGATATGAAAAAAAAAAAAAAAAATGTATGTGTATGTGTGTGCACTGTACAGTATGTATATATATACTGTATATATATGTATGTATGTGTGTATGTATGTATGTGTATATATGTGTGTGTGTGTGTATGTGTGTATATGTATGTACCGGTGTATATATATATATATATATATATATATATATATATATGCATATAATACATATATAGTTTGTAAGGCCAGACTGCCTAGTAAGGACCTTGAGGTCTGTGTGGTCTGTGCATCTATGTAGCTCTATGTAGCTCTCTCTCTCTCTCACCTTCCACAACATCCACTAAAACTTTTCCCATGTGTCGCTTTCTAAATGTCCCGCTCCATTTTAAGTCCACGATAAATGGGTGACTCCATACAGGCGGATCTTGCGTTCGATCATGTGATAAATAGCTTAAAATGTGGCTCATTTTGCTGTTGATCGAATTTAAAAGCTTACTTTTCCGCAAACAAAAAAGTGGAAAATTGGGGATTTGGCCTGAGTATATACTGTAGAATATAGATAGATAGATAGATAGATAGATAGACTTTTGCGCAATGATTTGATCAGAGATCAACAGGTAGAAATAGTAAGGATTATAATTCAAATTAATGGGCCGTAGCAAGTTTTTTAGAGAGGCTTCCATGGCCCTTATCTAGCTATCAATCAAACGAATTGGACGAAACATTGCGGACATGTGTTCCTTGTGAGGTCGCCTATTACCAGAGGGCAAGGGAATCAATAAAAGTCATCGCGAAATTATTACAGATAATTAATCGCCAAGTCTCTCATTAATGTGTCTTCCTCTTAGGGGAAAGAACGTGTAATATTTTGTTAAATAGAAGCTGGCGTTAATTATTGGAAGATATATTTCAAATAATGGGTGGACAGATAATTTGTGCTGCATTATATTATGAGAGAGAGAGAGAGAGATAGAGAGGTTGATAATGTTAAGGGGGCCCACCTCGCTTTTTTTTTATCTATCTCTCCCTCTTTCTTTGGCTTGTATCCATTCGGCCCCATTCAACCTACTATTTTAAGACTTTTACCCCTTTCTAGGTGTCAATGTTTTCCTGGCGAGCGGTAGCGAGCCAGCATATATATATTTTTGTTTTGACAGCAAGCTAAATTTGTACATTTTTCGATAGAAAAATTTCTCTGGCGAAGCCGGATTTCTACATACAATGCTGACTCGCTATCACTCGCCAGGAAGAAATCAACACCTGGATGGGGATAAACGTCTTAAAACAGTTGGCTGAATGGGGCCGAATGGATATAAGCCAGGGAAAGAGAGAAAAGGAGGGAAAGATAAACTAAAAAACGGTGACCCCCCTTAAGTGTAATAGTCCAATAGGTTGAGATAATGAGATATTAGTGATATAGAGGAATTCCCAATAAACCCTCCCCAAATCCAGGTTATCAAGCCATGTCAGGAGCTATGAGGCCGAGGAAAAGATTGGGAATCATCAGCTTATGGGGACTTTATTTTATTGATATATTGGGAGGTTTGACGTACCTCCCAACCTACCAAATAGGAAAACCTACTATTTGGTAGTAGTCTTGGAAAATCCAACGTCAAGGCTATTAACCTAATTGCAATGACGACTTGTCTATTTTGACTGCTATGTTGTCATTCCAACCACGGTTAAAAAGAAAACGTCTAGAGTCTACTCCTTATCTTGCTCTAGGAGACGTTGTACATTAACCAAAACTACCACCGAAGGTGAAAAAAGCATAGAAGAGAAGAAAAAGGGGTTTACCTTAGTTACCGCTTAAGGCCCATCCCGTGTTCCTTCATGTGCAGATCCCTGTCGAACGTGCGCATGAGCGACCCTCTCTTGTATTCACATCTCACGTCAGCAGAAGAACGCGGATGGGCAGGGGTCCGGCGTGAGGGAGGGTATTATGTACGTTGGATTTTCCAAGACTACTACCAAATAGTAGGTTTTCCTATTTGGTAGGTTGGGAGGTACGTCAAACCTCCCAATTTGTTAGTAGTCTTGGCAAATCCAACGTCAAGGCTGCATAACAAATAGGAGGAGGACATCCAAGCCCAACCTACCAAAAAAAAACAATGCATAAAACAAAATTATGAATGACAAAGACACAATTTAAACAAGAGAGTTTAATAAAAGAGTGAAAAACTGAGGAGTAGCTAAAAAGAACAGTTTTAACACATGCCCGTCATTCATAGTAATGCAAAAACATAGACTTGTCTTAAACCAAAAAGGTACTGTACCCAAAATCCCTTTCCTTCCAAAACCAACAAAAACACTGAACACAAGAACAAAACACAATTTTCAATGTGGCAAAAACACTTATGTACTGGAACAATACATAATCCCAAACTTGCAATCCAGTGTTGCAAACCTGTACACCCCCCCCCCCCCCTTTGTCAAATAAAACAAAGGAAAAGAACGAGGGACAAGGGGGGAAGACCAGGGATCTTCGCCAGAGCACCAGGAAACACGACCCCCGAGAGCAATCACCGGCCGAGGGGGTCGAACACTGGACACGGAGAGGTAGGAGGAGATGAACGAATTGATAGAAGACCACAAAACCGCTGAGGCGATGGCAGGTAAGGATCGACGTGGCAGGAACCGGAAGGAGGCAGCAAAGGATCTGACACCGTGCGCAGAACCCCTACAAACAGGGTGACGGGCACGAACGGTCCGACAAACGTGGCGGCCCATCCGCACCTGCGAGAGCCTCCCACCTGTCCGAGGAGACACCCACACAGCAGTACCCGAAGGCGGCGCCACAGACGCAACAGAGGAGTGCAAGGCTGACACCGGGCACAACACATGGCGAGGATGCCCACGCCGTAAAGCCTGGACGGCGAAAGGCTGGAAAACGGGGGCCTCCCTCCCATGCGTGGTAACAAAAGGAGGGGAGGAGGCGAACGAGACGCCATGCAAGGACGGGGAGAATCGCACGCAGTCCCGGGGCCGTGACAATGCCGCTAGTGCAGACACCCGATCCCCAGTGGCCAGAGCGACAAGGAAGAGTGGACGCCCGAGCAACGGAACCGGCGTAGCATCCCTTGTAGACGTGGGTGAAGCCAGAAGGACCAGAGCCTGCCCCAGATCCCACTGTGGAGGGACCTGACGCGGAGGCGGTCGATCCCGGAAGGCAGCCGGCAGGAAGGAATCCAGCTCCTGCGGCGGAACGACCAGCCCAACGACGGACCCAAAGACCCCCCGGACGGCAGGCAAGTGGGAACGTATAGCGTCGACTTGAAAGCGACGTGTACGGAAGAGGTGAAACAAGGAGCGTAGGACGAGGGAAGGAGAGCCAACTGGCAGGCGAGTGTCCTGTAGCCACCTAGGAAAAGACCTCCAGCGGGACCCGTAAGTCCCCCAAGGAGAAGATGGCCAGGAACGCTGCAGGAAGTCAGTCAGGGCCCGGCCGGGGACTGGGAGCCACCGTGCCTCATGAACAAGCATGATGCGAAGGCCAACGAGGTCCGCAGGTCCCCAACCTAGCTCAAGTGGAAGCCGGAGACAGGTAGAGGGACCGGACTCGGGCACCACCACGGCAACCGGGCGTACCAAGCCCATGCCGGCCACAGAGGCGCGAGGAGCCAGACGCAGCCTCGCGAGGACTGGGCACATCAACAGCGCGTCTGGCGGCGGAAAGATGTATATCAACCGCCACCTGTACCAGGCTACCATGAAAGCGTCCGGACCCCCCCCCGGAGCGCGAGGCCGGAGGGAGAGGTCCAGAGGCAACTGGCGCGGCACCCCCGATGCGAACAAGGCAACCTCCGGAACACCTCAGGAAGCCGCGAGGTCGGCGAACACAGTCCGGTTATTCGCCCATTCTACAAGAACGCCCTGCCCTCTTGACAGGGCGGCCGCCCACAGGGTGGCAGGCCCGGGCAGGGAGGAGGCATGCAAGGAGAAGGGGCGTCGGTCCGCGAGGAAGAACAACTCCACCGAGACCCCCAATAGAGTCAACGACCTGGAGGACCCCCGCATGAGGAAACAGTGGACAGCTGTCTGAGCGTCCATCCCGAAGGCCACCGACTGTCCCCGAAGGGCCAGCGCGTGGTCCCTCAGGAGGAACAAAGGAACCAACAGGTCGAGGGCATAGACGGGTAAGGGGCGTAAGTCCCACCCATCTGCTGGGAAATCGACGGCCCAGGTCTGATGGGTAACCCCACCCGACCTCGCTCGACGCATCGGTGTCTACCCAGATCGTCGGCGGGGGGTGCGGGCCAGGGCACAGCCGCAGAGAGTGTGCCCCGAGCAACTCAGTGTCCGAAGTGTCTGCGAATGGTACGCGGGAGCGGCAGGAGACGATCCATAGGGTGTCAACGGAAACACCTCGGAGCCCATGAGGAGTAGGCGGCGTATCCTGAGGCCCCCTAAGGGAAAGGGCAGAGCGGCCCAATGCAGCGAACCCACTAACGAGTCCCAGAGCCACCCCGGGAGGGAGACCGAGTGCAACACGGCGAAGACCCACCGCGTCCGGCAGACCCTGGGTCACCGGAGCGCCGGACAAAACCCATGCGAGACCGACCCATGGCACGACACGCGATGGGGTCAAGCGTGACATGGGATCATCGATGGGGAACCCTAACTGTGCGACGTGGCGAACGACTGTGTGGGCGTCGCGTACGCACAGTCCGAGGGCTTCGGAAACTATCAACCAATCGGCCAAGGAAAACAGGAGCTGGAGCCCGCTCCTGAGGAGAGGACCCAGAGCCTGTCCCACCAGTGCGGAGAAGATCCGCGGCGTGATGTGGAGACCAAAGGGAAGGCCGGCGAACAGGAACACACGATCGGAAGTCCGAACGGCCAAGAATCGCTGAAATCGAGGATGGAGAGGAACGAGCCAAGACGCATCCTGGAGGGCCAGCGACACGACCCACGACAGAGGGCGCAGGGCCAGGCGTACCTGGGGTACCGGCAGCATCCGAAACCGTGTGTGCACGAAGCGCCCGGCGAGGGCCGACAGAGCCACCACCGGGTGCATCGCGTCGCAGTTCGACTTCGGTACCAGAAATACACGGGAGAGGAAAACCGGGTGACCGGCGGTCAACTCCCTCGACGATACCCAGCTCGTGCATGGATGTGAACACGTGGGCCACCTCTGAAGAGATGGGCCGGCGTCGGTGACAAGAGCGGAGAGGGGGTCTGGACGTCCACCTCCATGTTAGACCCCTCCGCGCAATCCGCCGCCCCCAACGTCCCTCGCGGCCACTGAGGGGCGCAAGGGCGAAAACAAACCGCGGGAGCCCCCGAGAGGAGGGGAGCGACCCGGGCGGCCAGGCGAGAAGGAGAACAAGGATACCGACCCAGAGAACCTACACATTGTTTTGACGTGGAGCTACCCCCGGTATGGTCCGTGCGGGCATGAGCGCCACGTTGACCTCCTCTACCCCCCCCCAACTTTGTCGAAAAGGGCGGGCCACCCCAACCCCTGGCCGTCGCGGGGCTGACCCCGGCGAAGGGCGGCCGGAAGTGGAAGGCCGGCCAGCCCCGACACGGCGGGGATGAAAAGGGGGCAAGAACAGAAGGGCGAGGCGGAACTGACGCACCGGCCCGTAACGTCCCAGTCCTGCGCTTGTGCATGGCGGCAGCACTAGCAGCAGCACCCTCGAAGAGGACCGGCAGAAGGACGGGACTGAGAAGACCCCGCTCGCGACACAGCGCGTCGTAGCGTGTCGTAAGCAGGGTCCGCCGATAGAGAAGCGTAGCGGCCCCAAGCATCCCGCGCAAAAAAAACCCGACGGAGAGAGCGTAGAGTCCAATAAACCCTGACGAATATCCAAGTGGGCTGTCCGGCAGAACGAGGACCGGACTGTCCGGCGGTGCCGAGGTGCCACGCCCAAAACCGCCTTCAGCTCGGGAACCAAAGACACCGCGAGCCGAAAGGGGATCCGCCGAACGCGGCCCAAACCCTCGCGAAGAACGCCTGGGGCAGACGCCGCGATAAGCCACAGGTGGTGAACAGAAGTCTGGAGGGAACCAAAAGACAAGAGAAGAAGTTTGGCAACCACCGCCGCAAGGGAAAAACCCTGTCGACAGAGGACGGAACTGGGTAAGAGAAGAACATGGTAGCAATAGAACGAAGTTCAAGAACGGGCGCGTTGAACCAGGACCAGAACGCGCCGTCCAATCCGCCAACAGACACAAGAGGAGGCAAAAGCAGTGATGACTCCGGGGGAGGGACTGAAGGAGAGCCGGCGACGGAACGGCCGGCGAAGTCGAAGGCCTCAGCAAACCAGGCCCCCAACGGGAGAGGGTGATCGAGCAAGATGGCTAAGCCAGGCGTACCGTTGTCGCACAAACCAGTCCCATAGGAGGACAGTCCCGTCAACACAGCCAGGGACTGAACATCCTGAAGGATGTCCCGGCGGCTGAAGTCTGACCAGAGCGTAGGCCTGCAGAAGGGAGGGGGACCGTAGCAGGGGTAGGTAGGGTGAGGCGCTGAGGGTGTGTCACCGCCAAGAAGCGCGATAAGAGGGAGTCTTGCATCGACTCCAAGGGCCCGTCGATGCGTGACACAAGCCACCCCTGCATAGCCGACAATCGATCCGAGAGAGGCGACCCCCCCCCCCAGAATGGTCGGCCCGCAGGGGTGAGCGGGAGCGGGAGCGAGATCCATGACACGAACCAGCAGAGTCGCGGCCCAAGGAAGGCGAGCGACCACGGTTGTGTCGTCGCTGAGGGACTCGTCCCTGAACACGAACGCCCGAGGGGGAAACCGCACCATCCCCCTCTGCCAGCGACATGGCAGCCCCTGAGAAAGGGGACGCCGAAACCTCGCTATACCCTACCGAGCCAAGAGGAGGGGAACCCCCGTGGCGAGACGGTAAGGGAAGATCAGAGAGAGAAGAAGGAGGAGGAGCAGGACGACGGGAGTGGGAAGGCTGGCCGGGTGAAAAGACAGCAGCTGGCGGTCACCCATCCAAGTACGAACCAGACCCTACGTTTGCTGAACATCGCTGACCGGACGAGAAGCGGTGCAACGTGGTATGGCCGTTGGCTGAAAAGAGGTCAGAAGTAGCCGCAGGGGGAAACAGAGCAAGGATCCCCGGGGCAGAGATAACAGGGCGGCCCGACACCGAGGCGGAGGAGGGAGGGACCGCCACCGCGGGACGAGACCGTGAAGGAAGAAGAGGCACCGAAGCAGGTGAAGTAGGAGGAGAAGCAACTACATCCTGGCGGACCCTCCTGGACAGTGTAGGAGGAGGGCGCAGAGGGCCAGCTACAGCCTGAACCTCCGCCCGCGTAGAGGACAAAGGAAGAGGACGTCGTACGAGCAGGGGAAGCGGGCAGGAGATAGTAGAGCCCCGACCCGGAGAGGCCAGGGGAGGGTGCACAGGGGCAGAGCCGCTAACCCCGGTCTCAGGGCGAGAACCATGACGAGGGCGATGGGCGCCGTCAAGGCGATCAGGAGGACAACGAGGGGCAGGAGAGGACGGGCGACGTGGCGAGCGAGAGCGTGGACGGAGCAGGGGATCCCCCCGACGATGTGACGACCGGCTGCGGGACCCAGGGGAGAGGGCCCGAGCAGGGAGAGGGCCAGGCGAACGGCCTTCAGTCGGGTCAGGGATACCCAGGGCGACGCGGAGCCGGGCGGCAACAAAGGCCGGGGAACGGTGGCCCACAGTCCAAAAGCGGCGGGAGACTATCGCCCACACCGACTGAAGGGAAGCAGAGGCCACTGCCGCCGCCGAGGAACCAGGGCTATGGTGCACCACATCCACCAGGGCCAGACACGGGCCACACAGAGCAGGGAGGTAGGCCGTAGAGGACACACAGTGCGAGTGGCGCAAGCAGGACTTGTGGCTCACCAAGCACGGGGAGCTACAACCATGGCGAAAGCAAGGCAGCCTACCTGCACTGGAAGAACACACACCATAATCAGCACGTCGAAGGAGTAAGTGGAGAGAATGTCCAAGAAGAACCAGGGAAGGAGCATGGGGAAACAGGAACACACATGCAAACAGGGATCCGTACTCACCCCAAACCGGGAGCACAGAGGGAGGTGAGTAGGGCGGGCGAGGTGGAAGAGCACTAGCAGAACCAGCAAAGATGGAGAAAGTGTTAACCACCACTCAACATCTTACATGCAGGGTCTATAACACCAGTAAAGTGCACACACCAAATAGTATCAGGCAACAAGATGACATAAAAAAGGTCAATAGTGAAAGCCAACTATTACCGCAAATTTGCGGGCCAATGGAGGCATAACCGTACCGACACCACCCTCCCGCAATTTTGCGGGACCCCCCAGCGATCTCCGCAAATTTGCGGGGAGCCGAAACATCCCAGAGGACCGAATCGAGCTCCCGCAAATTTGCGGGACCGGCCGAGATGGTCCGGCGCCGAAAAAAGCGAGAGGAGCGTCTAGGGAATACCAAAAAAGGCCACAAAAAATGCGTCATCTCCTTATGAACTCCAAGCAATGACGGCCATCAAGCTGAGCAGTGTCTTCCTTGAATTTATCCTGACTCAACCGGTAAAGGGAGAGGCAAGGAAGACACACCAGGGGAGAGGAGGCACATCCCCCAGGAACCACCCAACCCACAGAGATAGAGCAAAGCCCATGAGGAGAAGTGGCAGGGAGGGTGGTTTCGCACAAACAGGGGCCCCCGTGGGGTACCCCTGGATTGGGCAAAAGACTATGAAAGGATAGAGGTGAAACAGGAAGAGAAAACAAAAACCAGTAAATGAAACTGCTGAGAAAAAGGGTGGCCTAGCCGTGAGCAGAGAATGTGTCAGGGGCGAAAAACCCTGTGGTGTGAAAGAGGGGCCCCCGTGGGGTACCCCTGGAGTATCACGAACCACCTGTCGCCCAGGCCCTTGAGACACAGTGAAGGACTCGAAAGGGGGGACTCTGGAATAACGCTAATAATGCGGCCGACACAAACTCTACAAACAGCACCGCCACCAACGAAATCTCAGATTGTTTACCAACGGTACACCTAGGCTATGAAAAAATGAAAACTCATAGGGGCATAGCAATTCCTGAATGAGAAAACGAGCTAGGCTAAATTAAGCTAAAAGCTAAACTATGCCCAGACTAACAGGAAAAAAGAATATGAAAAGAGAAAGAATGAAAAACATATACGAGGAACGCCAGGCGCCCCCGTACCTTCGGTAGGCTATTTCCACACGCGTCTCCATTATAGACACTTAGGAGCCCATTTACGTGTGCCCTAGATCACGTAACATCTGTCTAACAAAAAAGAAGGCCAGATAAGCCGAAACGAACCTAAACAGGGTGAATTAAAGGAGCACAACAAAAGCGACTTCATTCAATGGAGCGCGTGAAAAAATGATAAGAGAGGGTCGCTCATGCGCACGTTCGACAGGGATCTGCACATGACGGAACACGGGATGGGCCTTAAGCGGTAACTAAGGTAAACCCCTTTTTCTTCTCTTCTATGCTTTTTTCACCTTCGGTGGTAGTTTTGGTTAATGTACAACGTCTCCTAGAGCAAGATAAGGAGTAGACTCTAGACGTTTTCTTTTTAACCGCGGTTGGAATGACGACATAGCAGTCAAAATAGACAAGTCGTCATTGCAATTAGGTTAATAGCCTTGACGTTGGATTTTCCAAGACTACTAACAAATATATATATATAAATATTTTATATTGTTAACGGTATAATTATATACTTGTTTTATTTTGCTCCCCAGACCTCTATCAAGCTTAAAAAAAAAAAAAAAAATCTGGATAAATTTGTAAATGTTTTCGGTAGAATAATGTCGGTAACTCCTAAATTACAGGCTCGCTGTCGCTCGCCTGGAATATGTTGACACTTGAATGGCTGGAAACGTCTTACTTTTGTCAAAGAAAACTAATGGGGCTTAACACGAAGGAGAAGGGGGTTCAGAAAAATACAACACTTAACCTTTAAGCCTCATTTAATCCACCTCTGGCCAGCAACACACATAGTATATGGGTAATTTACATGGATACTTTATTATTTATGCATGGCAAATAATTAAACCAATACCGGTTGACATAATATACAAATTCCAACAAGCTGCAAATTAAATAGGCTCATATATTTATGTGCCCATACATTCTGAGATTTACGGTACAAATTAGCGTAATATTGATAAATGGTAAATATAATTGCTCAAAATTTATATACTGGTATATATACAGATAAATATAAATTAATTAAAGACACACACACACACACACACACACAACCAAATTCACACTATTAGCCTTTCCTTATACGGATATTCTCAAATGTTACCGTACTGTTATCATCAACTCAAATAAACTAAAGTTCATACCAAATTTATATAAGAAAATGGTCGATAGTACGAATGTAACTAGATGTTAGCTAGATAATATTCTCCAACAATGTACAGTCAGCGATGTACTTTATTCTACAGTACAATCAAAGCGCAATAATGTAGACTATTGAAATGTTGGGTCCCTGAACAACTGTAGCCCTTCTGCCATACTGCCACCATTGTATGTTGTTGATGGTGTGGTCAAACCTCACTAGGAACTAACGGGGGGGGGGGGGTTGTGTTTTGACCCTACAGACATGCGGAACGCATTCAACAGCATTCGCAGGGATGTCTTCCTCCGTGCAGCTCAAGAACACATCCCCACTCTGTACCCCCTACTTTGGCAGGCTTATTCCAAACCTTCAATCCTGATTTTTGGCGAGACGGCAATCCCATCAGCGACCGGGTTACAGCAGGGAGATCCAGGTGGTCCTGCTCTTTTCTCAATAGGGGTGGATACAGCAGCTAACAAAGTAAGGTCAGAACTGAATGTATGGTACCTGGACGATGCAACCTTGGGTGGGTCAGTAGAGAACGTTCTAACCGACCTAAATAACATCGTAACTGACCTCGGCCAGGCTGGGCTAGTGATAAATGACACCAAATGTGAACTTGTCCTCCTCAACCACACACGTGAAGAAGGAGAAGAGACTCAGGCCCTGTTTCGAGGGATATTGCCAGATGTAAAGATCCTTCAATAGCACCAGCAAACCCTATTAGGTTCCCCACTAACTCTGGCAGCAATCCCACCAGCACTTCAAGTTAAAAAGGAGGAGCTTCAACGTCTCGTGAGTCGCCTGATACACATCGATGCCCACTCAGCTCTGGCCCTTCTCAAGAACTGTTTCTCCATCCCAAAACTCCAATACCTCCTGCGCACATCGATGACTTACACGAACAATGGTGGCCTCCAAGAATTAGACAACATAATCCGAGAAGCAGTGACCAGCATCACCAACGTGGAATTTAAAGAACGGACCTGGACACAAGCCACCCTTCCTCTCCGCCTCGGGGGCTTGGGCATACGGAGAGCCTCGGATATTGCCTCCCCAGCCTTTATCTCTTTCCTCATCGCGACCAACGACCTTGTAGTGTCCATCCTTTCTTCTCAACCCGGAATGACACTTAATGGGGACGTAACAGTAGCGATTAACACCTGGATGGAAAGTACAGGAGCAGAGGAGAAGCCTCAGGGTACCTCCAGGAGCAATCAGAAAGCGTGGGATACCATCTCGGCGAAGAAAACTCAAGAAAATCTCCTAACCAATGCAGACCAGGTTGCAAAAGCACGCCTCCAGGCAGCCGCCCGTTCGGAGAGTGGCTTGTGGTTACACGCCATCCCCATCCCACCTCTTGGAACTCACTTGGATGCTGAAGCGCTCCGGGTTGCCATCGCGCTCAGAGTGGGTGCGGCAGTTTGTCACCCACACACTTGCAAGTGTGGTGGGGGGATGGATGCTCAAGGTCACCATGCCTTGTCATGTAATTACAACGCAGGCCGCCTGCCAAGACACTCTGCACTAAATGATGTCATAAAACGGGCCCTGCAGAGTGCTAACCGTTCATCAATCCTCGAACCACATGGACTTCACAGAGAAGACGGCAAACGGCCAGATGGGATGACCACTTTCCCTTACAAGAATGGCCGGTGCCTCGTGTGGGATGCCACATGTGTTGACACTTTCTCCACAACCAACATCGCCAGAAACGCCGACGAAGCAGGTGAAGCCGCCCGGATAGCAGAAAATAAAAAGCGAGAAAAATATCAAGCCATCGCCAGAAATCATCAGTTCGAGCCCCTGGCATTCGAAACTTCAGGAGTCTTCGGCCCTACCACCTTTAAGATGGTGAATGAAATAGGCCGTACAATCAGAGAAGTTTCAGGAGAACCCCGGGAAACCCTCTGGCTCAAGCAAAGACTAGGGATGGCTATCCTCCGGGGCAATGCCACCAGCGTCATGAGCTCAGTTCGACTGGACTGGGTCATGCCACTGTGTGAGGCCCTGGCAGGAGTGGTGTATCCGTAGTCTTTCCACAGTAGGGTAAAACAAAATATAAACTTTATTTGTATTTAACATGTGTGATGCACATAAATAAAAGGGGATGTGTCGGATGGTTGAAAGCCACAGTTGCTCGCGCGTTTGGGGCTAGCAACACGTATTATGAAAAACATGTATCCTCCTTCATTCACTGTCCCCCCCTTCACTCACTCAACCCCACAATTTGCCGGAGGATAACAGGTTTTTCACAATACGTAGACGGAGGTCTTTTAAAAAAAAAAAAAAAACCTACAGAACATACGGTCTCCCAAAACTTCATCCGCCCATAACCACAACCGTAAACATAGCCATAAACTTGTAGATGGAACGGTACCGAACGGAACGACAATATGAACTGTAGTAAGTACTTCACTATCGACCAATCTAATTAAACGCGGGGAAACGGTTGCAAAATTATTGGTAAATCTTTTAACTCACACGAATCTAAGAATTTCTTCTTCAATCGAGTTGTCAACTTGTGGAATGGGCTTCCCCGAACCGTTATAGACTGCATCACCGTTGATTCATTTAAACTCCGCCTAGACAAATATCTCGCATCAAACCCGCGACTGACTGCGTTTGTAAATGAATAACTTTATTTTATCCCCCCCTCAGTTACTAACCCATCTGTCCCCTACTAACTTCCTAATCCTGCCACGGACATTAGTTCCAGGGCAGTAATTCCCTTTCCAATGTTCCCTTACCCACTCTAAACCACTGTTTGGACACTTGATCCTCAGTGTTTTGGAGGACAAGCAACCTAGAAGGGTCAATAGATCTGTTGTTGCTTGATTTCCTTTGTACTCCCTTTGTACCCCATACGAATGTACACAAAGACTCTCCCATCAACACAAAACTACTCAAATTCACTTGCAAATGACCCTGAGGCCCTTAAAATGGTGTTTTATGAGTAGGGAGACCGACGTTCCCCAGAAAGAGAGAGAGAGAGAGAGAGTATGGTTATGGATTGACAGGAACTGATTGACGTCTAGCACAACTTTATATATATTTTTTTTTTCTATGTGATTGAGGGAGGCAAAAGGCAGAATTGCCTATAGCGAGTGCCTCCCCCTTAGTTGAAAGAGTGACAGGGCCAAAATCAAGGGACGATCGAGCCAAAGTATATATATATATAATATCTCGGTGTTTTCTTATTTGTCTGTGTGGTATCCCCCCTCCCTTCCATCCCCCGCTCCCTTCCCTCAGGCTAACATGTCCATGGTTCAAACCCTCGGTAGTATGGTCATAAAAGTGGGAAACTGGGTCATGCCGATGTCATTCAATACATATATGACATTTTTGTCTTTAGCATTGTTCCTGTATACCTAAACGGAAATAGAGTGTGGGCATCGAATGGGATATTATTATTATGCCCTACAAATTTTGTCATTCGTGAAAGCACACGCACACGCGCACACACACACACACACACACCCACACACACACACATACAGTATACAGTACAGTACATTCACATGTTCAGTAATATATTTTTGTAAACAGAGTATTACCATATGTATCATGATCTTGAATTTCGTATAGATATCAGCTTCGATGGTTATATTTACATATACACATAAAGAGCTCCCTACATTTCTATAAATATATATTTCATAAGGATAAAGCCAGAGTCCCAGAAGTCATGGTTGTCACAAAGGTTTATTGGAGAGCTATTGCTGCAAATTGTCCTAACATTCGTTTAATGTGATATTGACGAAACCCTTCCATTAATGTTATGAATATTAGTAAAGTGGTGTCCCCCTCCCCCTGACCAGTTAAGTGAGCCACAGTGTTACCAGAACAGTTAAGTGAGCCACAGTGTTACCAGAACATAACCCGTGTGGTACAAGTTCTCACACTATGGGGTACAAGTTCTCACACTATGGGGACCAAGTTCTCACACTATGGGGACCAAGTTCTCACACTATGGGGACCAAGTTCTCACACTATGGGTACAAGTTCTCACACTATGGGGACCAAGTACACTATGGGGACCAAGTTCTCACACTATGGGGACCAAGTTCTCACACTATGGGGACCAAGTTCTCACACTATGGGGACCAAGTTCTCACACTATGGGGACCAAGTTCTCACACTATGGGTACAAGTTCTCACACTATGGGGACCAAGTTCTCACACTATGGGGACCAAGTTCTCACACTATGGGGACCAAGTTCTCACACTATGGGGACCAAGTTTTTGTGATTCAATGTCCACCCCAGAGAATAACAATATTGCACTTGAAATCATGATAATTATATATTTAAGCATAATATTAATTTTAACTTTGGATTATATTACACAGGATAAGAGCTGCAAATATAGTAGCCTATTATTTGTTATCCAGTAGGAAAATATAAATTAAATTATTTTCATAATTCGCTTCATTATGCCTGTTTTATTATATATTAGATTTTGTCTTGTGTGTGAGTGTGTTTTTTATTTTTCTGTTTGTGTTTATTAATTTAGGTAAGTGTTGTCTGTGCGTGTATGTATTGTGTGTCGGTAGAATATGTGCAATATATATAGAGAATGTGGTGTGTATGTTTGTGTGTGCATGCGTGTATGTGGAAGTGTGTGTGTGTGTGACAAACCATCTACAGTACCGTCAATGAATAAACATTTATATGCCTTAGTACAGGTCAAGTAATTAAAATTCGCGTGTTGTAGTTCCCTTCAACAAAAATACACGGCATTTTGGTCAAACAATTATGAAAAATGTAGAGTAAAATTCGGGAGCATTTCACCTGGCCACCACTAAACTGTTCCCACTCAGATAGGGCTATAAATATGAACAAGACACTGCAGATATTCACAACGTATCAACACAGGAATAGCACTTATGCAGTTTACAATTAAGCATATATTATACTCTTCATTATAGCTAACCTTTTACATATATCTATATAACCATTACAATAGTATTAATATGCCGAAAGTATGACCGGTTTTTCACAAATATAGCCATGTTGTCACGAGATTTGCTAACAAGTTGGACACATTGCCAAATGGTGCCATAGAATAATCACAGTCCAAGCCTTCGGTAAGTGACAAACATATTATATATAAACAATATTTTAATATAACCTACGATTTATCCCCTAAACACTAACATATCCTGAAGGTGTCCAGGTAGAAATAGAGGTTCTCAGTTGCTTGTTCATGAGTGTATTTGTCACTCTTCTACTTCCTTTCTACATTTATCTTCACTCTACCCTCTGAGAACACTCTTGCCCATCATTCTATCCACTCCCCTACTGCCGACCTATTGTTTATGATAGGCACCGAGTAAGAGAAGGGAAAAAGAATACGTGGTTTGTATGTTCTCTTGTGTTATGTGGGGCATAATTATGACCACTCCCTTTTCATCTGAGGGTTAGGGAACAAAAGTTACACCTTACACAACTCTTTCACAAACCCTCATATCCAAGAGGCCAAAGGAATCCTATAATTTTTGTTTTCTCTCTCTCTCTCTCATTTCCTGATCCATAATGTTACACTTCATCCTATTTTCCGGCACGAATTTTAGCCCGACGGTGGGGAAAGACCCTTCTACTTTGCTGTCCCATTCTTCTACTATAAACTGTCCCTGTCTCTAGTAGTATTAAGGCCGGATCATCTAGCAGGGACCGCAAGGTCTGTGTGATCTGAATATATGTGTAACTCTGTGTAACTCTATCACCTCCAGTTCTCAGCCCCTCTGTATACCACTGCCGTATACGTTCTGGTGACTGAACTCGGGTATATGGTACACTAATTGGTCCAGTTATATTGAGTAAGGATCATGACAGACTGGCAGGGGGTGGGATATGTGAAGATAAATGGACTGATGGGATCCTGATGTAAACAGAGGCGAGGTCCTGGCTCACTGTGACCCAACCTTACAAGCTGGTTCATTTACAAGTGAGAGAGGGAGGTTATTGGGCATTTGTAAGTGTTTCTTTTGAGGTTCAAATGTTTTATTTTAAATGTTCTTCAAATGTTATTTACTCTAATAGGAACCTTGAAATGCAATATATTCAAGATACCGACTCTCTGCTACTTGGGTCAGAGCTGCGTAAGCTTATCTGTGTGTTTGGAAGGTTGTTAAATCAACTGGAAGATGAGCTAGAGAGAATACGCAGAATCGGTATATAAGGTTATATAGTGTATACATACAATCGGTATATAAGGTTATATAGTGTATACATACAATCGGTATATAAGGTTATATAGTGTATACATACAATCGGTATATAAGGTTATATAGTGTATACATACAATCGGTATATAAGGTTATATAGTGTATACATACAATCAGTATATAAGGTTATATAGTGTATACATACAATCGGTATATAAGGTTATATAGTGTATGCATACAATCAGTATATAAGGTTATATAGTGTATACATACAATCGGTATATAAGGTATATAGTGTATGCATACAATCAGTATATAAGGTTATATAGTGTATATACAATCGGTATATAAGGTTATATAGTGTATACATACAATCGGTATATAAGGTTATATAGTGTATACATACAATCGGTATATAAGGTTATAAAGAGTATATACAATCGGTATATAAGGTTATAGTGTATACATACAATCGGTATATAAGGTTATATAGTGTATACATACAATCGGTATATAAGGTTATATAGTGTATACATACAATCGGTATATAAGGTTATATAGTGTATACATACAATCAGTATATAAGGTTATATAGTGTATACATACAATCGGTATATAAGGTTATATAGTGTATACATACAATCGGTATAAGGTTATATAGTGTATACATACAATCAGTATATAAGGTTATATAGTGTATACATACAATCGGTATATAAGGTTATATAGTGTATACATACAATCGGTATATAAGGTTATAGTGTATACATACAATCGGTATATAAGGTTATATAGTGTATACATACAATCAGTTATAAGGTTATATAGTGTATACATACAATCGGTATATAAGGTTATAGTGTATACATACAATCGGTATATAAGGTTATATAGTGTATACATACAATCAGTATATAAGGTTATAGTGTATACATACAATCAGTATATAAGGTTATATAGTGTATACATACAATCGGTATATAAGGTTATATAGTGTATGCATACAATCAGTATATAAGGTTATATAGTGTATACATACAATCGGTATATAAGGTTATATAGTGTATACATACAATCGGTATATAAGGTTATATAGTGTATACAATCGGTATATAAGGTTATATAGTGTATACATACAATCGGTATATAAGGTTATATAGTGTATACATACAATCGGTATATAAGGTTATATAGTGTATACATACAATCGGTATAAGGTTATATAGTGTATACATACAATCGGTATATAGGTTATAGTGTATACATACAATCAGTTATATAAGGTTATATAGTGTATACATACAATCGGTATATAAGGTTATATAGTGTATACATACATCGGTATATAAGGTTATATAGTGTATACATACAATCAGTATATAAGGTATATAGTGTATACATACAATCGGTATATAAGGTTATATAGTGTATACATACAATCGGTATATAAGGTATATAGTGTATACATACAATCGGTATATAAGGTTATATAGTGTATACATACAGTATATAAGGTTATATAGTGTATACATACAATCGGTATATAAGGTTATATAGTGTACATACAATCGTATATAAGGTTATATAGTGTATACATACAATCAGTATATAAGGTTATATAGTGTATAATACAATCAGTATATAAGGTTATATAGTGTATACAATCGGTATATAAGGTTATATAGTGTATACATAATCGGTATATAAGGTTATAGTGTATACATACAATCGGTATATAAGGTTATATAGTGTATACATACAATCGGTATATAAGGTTATATAGTGTATATACAATCGGTATATAAGGTTATATAGTGTATACATACAATCGGTATATAGGTTATATAGTGTATACATAATCGGTATATAGGTTATATAGTGTATACATACAATCAGTATATAAGGTTATATAGTGTACAATACAATCGGTATATAAGGTTATATAGTGTATACATACACTCGGTATATAAGGTTATATAGTGTATACATACAATCAGTATATAAGGTTATATAGTGTATACATACAATCGGTATATAAGGTTATATAGTGTATACATACAATCGGTATATAAGGTTATATAGTGTATACATACAATCGGTATATAAGGTTATATAGTGTATACATACAATCAGTATATAAGGTTATATAGTGTATACATACAATCGGTATATAAGGTTATATAGTGTATACATACAATCGGTATATAAGGTTATATAGTGTATACATACAATCAGTATATAAGGTTATATAGTGTATACATACAATCAGTATATAAGGTTATATAGTGTATACATACAATCGGTATATAAGGTTATATAGTGTATACATACAATCGGTATAAGGTTATATAGTGTATACATACAATCGCAATCGTGAGACATGAATATAAATAATAATGCTAGTTATACAAAGGAAACAATAATGACTAACAAACATGGACAAGTATTATGTATTATGTATTAAGTATTATGTATTATGTATTAAGTATTATGTATTAAGTATTATGTATTAAGTATTATGTATTAAGTATTATGTATTAAGTATTATGTATTAAGTATTATGTATTAGGTATTATGTATTAGGTATTAGGTATTATGTATTATGTATTAGGTATTATGTATTAGGTATTAGGTATTATGTATTAGGTATTATGTATTAGGTATTATGTATTAGGTATTAGGTATTATGTATTAGGTATTATGTATTATGTATTATGTATTAGGTATTATGTATTAGGTATTAGGTATTATGTATTAGGTATTAGGTATTATGTATTATGTATTAGGTATTATGTATTAGGTATTAGGTATTATGTATTATGTATTAGGTATTATGTATTAGGTATTAGGTATTATGTATTAGGTATTAGGTATTATGTATTAGGTATTCATAATTGAGAGATAAATCAGCCCGGGAAGACTGCTATACAGTGTATGGGAGGGTCAATGGGAAATGTGTAAATTAAAATAGTGCAAGATAGGGTGTGTTGTATGGAGGTAAAACGTACAAAGTATGATATTATAGACCCTATTTCTTCGATGGTGACATCTTAGAGCATTTGGGTTTAATAATATGCCTAGCAATTTTTTTCTTTTCTAAGTGAGTGAGGGTGACAAAAGGCAGAACTGCCTGTATCGAGTGCCTCCCCCAGAGTTGCAAGAGTGACAGGGCCAAAATCAAGGGACGTTCGAACCAAAATGCCTGGACACACAGAGTTTGAAGCAATTAAAGCCATAGGAAGAGGGAAAGACTGATTCTGGGAGAGAGTTCCAGAGCTCAGCATTTGAATAGAAGAAAGGCTGATAATAACGTTTCACTCTTATAAATAGGTGTGTGTATTGCATTTATTTAAATGGTATCAGAAACTGTCTCTGAAAGACAGATTTAGGCTCTTGGTACTTTTTTTCTTTTATTTTTACGGTTGATATTTTTCCTTTGAGCTTCAGGAGTCTTCTCTTTGTCTTCTCATTTGAAGGCGAACGTGACCTCTTCATTTTGGCTTTGGCCAATTTCTTCTTTTATCTTGTGCCTGGGATGGGACGGTAGCTCAAATGCTGCAACAAGATGCTCAGATGCAGTTTTAGGTTCTAGGTACCCAGATGATTTAGGAATGAGATACTCATATACTGCTTACATACTCAGGCACTGGGAATTTTCCTAGATGCTCAGGAGGCTCGATGAGATACTCAGACATATTAGCAATGAGATACTCAGATGCTAGGGCTCCAGATACTGAGAAGAGAGATGTTTCCTTGTTCGAGCTGAGCTGACAATGACTGGTCCGTGTGGCAGTAATTTTCCTTTTCGTTGTCTCCTCAAGGTCTCTGAAATGCAGGGAAAAAGGGCATCTCTTCCCTTCACCTTTGACCTGGACTTAGTCCCTTGTCGCTTTGGCGTCACTGGAATAGAATAGGTGACCGATAGGAGTCCAGGAATGGGACTCCCCAGGGACCTGGGAGGCTTGTATGGTGACGTAGTGGCTTTGGGCAGGGCATTATGTCTTTGTTGCTTTGTAGACCATGACATTGTAGGGGGCACTGTTCTGATGGCTACAATAGCTGCTGGAGGTCTTTCCCTCTTTGCTTCTGTCATAACAATATTCCTTGAATATGTTCTCTCACTGTCACTCTCACTTACTCTGATTCACACTCACTCTCACCCTCACTCTCTCTCTCTCTCTCTCTCTGTCTTATCTCTCCCCCCCTCCATTTTCCCATTAGTTATTCATTCTTGGTTTCTACCTCTCTGCACTTTTCTTCTCTCTCCCTCTTTCTCCCAAAGGATTAAACAGCATGTCGAGCCTAGCAAATTCATCACTGGCTGTCCAACGTTTTTTTTTCTTACATTGTTCTGTCTGTCTCTGTCTGTTTGTCTGTCAGTTGGTCTGCCTGTATCTTATCTTTCTCTGTAATAAGAACAAAATAACACTATAAATATTGTTAGCTATAAATTATAGCCAAATAGTGACCAGAAGGTACTGAATAGTATTGAAACAGACTCAAATGTGATATCTGTTACTTTTGCTTAAGACAAGATGTGTTGACATCAATCTAAGAATGATCAAACCTACAGATCGGCCTGCCACACGAGAGGCCTCCATTATTAATTAATATCCTCTTAAGAATAAAAGAGAGTTGCACTGAATCCAGCCTTTTTACAGTGGTACAGCTGAACAGGGCACTTTAAGATCACCCACCATTTCCCTTTTCCTCCAATGCTTTAAGAGTGTTATTCGAACTCATCTCGAGATTAACCTGAGGGAAACAACACTATTATCCTTCCCTTAGGCAGTTCAGTCACTTCTCTTAAATTATTATCATAATCAAGTTAATTCCCTTGGTAAATTTTATTTTTTGGTGTGATCTTGGTTTTTGCAACAATATTTAATTTCTTTGTGTGATTGTCCTTCATATACAATGGATTTATATACCGAGGACCGTCTAGAATGAGAACTTACCTATTATCCAACAATCTAAAAACACGCCCCCCCCCCCCCCACTAGTGAGGAGGGCAATACCCGGTGGGTTTCCGTGGGCTACACAATGACCTATTGAATTATCACATGTGTTACCAGAACGGGGCCAAAACCTGATTTGCCTAACCGAACCTAATGTTGGAAAAAGGGTAAATACTTCGGACGATCCTCGGTATATAAATTCACTGTATATGAGCGAAAATCACACATAAAACACAAAATAAGTTGTAGAAAACAATTGGCAATCTACTCTGATAACCTCGTGACGGATTCATCAACCTCTTCAAACGGATGGCATATATTGACTGATGCCCGACGTCACTCGTCAGTGGAGACACGCATGAATGGGTTGCTTGCTGATTGGTTCAATGGTATGACATGACTGACATTCTAGGATATGATTGGTTGCTTTGCATGTTCTTTTAACAAGAAGGAAGTAGGAGGGCAGAACTGAGGGCTGATTTTTATGGTGAAAGACCTGACAAAAATGACAATCGGCGACCTGTGAGTTTTAGAGGGTGGGGAGGGAGGAAGAGGAGCTAATATCTCTTCTATAATACATTTCAGACGGTAATGACGTACCGGTATGTAGCAATGAAGAATGTGATATAAGAAACCTGTGGGACACGCAAATCGACAGGTCTGGTATCACACCTAAACATAACCTTTACCATTCCCTTAACCCTTGGAGCCCCGGCTAGTTTTGTAATGTTTGTTCACCAGAACCCGGCCGGTTTTCAAAAAATGGTTTTATTCCAGAAACAATAGCGAATGGGTTAGGAATGAAGGAAAAAAAAAAAAAAAACCACGAAAAACCGCTCAAAAAGCTTAAAGAATGGTCCTACAGAGCCCCCAAAAACGTATTTTACAAGAGTACAAAATTGAAGGCAATTACCCCCAAAAACCAGGTTATTGCGCGCTCACGCGCACACACATGGACTTTGAGAGTTTTCAACCATCGGCACGGTTGCGTGGGATACGTACACAGTTCCCATACAAATCTGAGCCCTCTTGAGTGGCTACACCTGAGGTTACGGTCGGCGCAATTAGGGTGACGCGTCAGACGCGCCGCTAGGGCTGTGCGTTACATACATCGCCGACGCGTCAGACGCGTCGCTGGGGCTGTACGGGTTAAGGTCGGGTCACACATACATGTTCTAACGTCCCGTCCGGCCCCGACCTCTTAATTCGCCGTGCCTAGGCGGCGTCCTTTTTGTGCATGCATAAAATGGTCCGTGTGGGTCGGGGCAACTGCCAGAAAACGTGTAATGCCGGGACACCCACGGGACATACACGGACACACACAGAAGTTATTTTCTTGGTCGGGGACGGACGGGACGTTAGAACGTGTATGTGTGACCCGACCTTTAGAGGTCAACTCTCTAATAATTTCACACAATCAGACAAGAATTAGTTTGACTGGAAATATTGCAAAGTGTACATCATTAATTGCGAATTTGAGTAGGGTTTTCTAAGCACATTACGATCTACTGTATATTAGTTTCAATCCAACCTGCCTCTTAGTTAACTGGGTATTTCTTTATGCTAAGCGTGTCATAAATTTATATGTGATTTTTTCATTATAACTTATTATTAATGATATTATACTAACAGGCTTTTATCAAACTTCACTATATTATCTTGTTATAACCTATTATTGGAAACACATGATAACCAATATCATTCATTGCTGATAACTCTCTCTCTCTCTCTCATACCAGAGTCACATGTCATAATCAACATATTCATCATCAGCACCTGAACATAACCCTGCATACATTACAGTCACAGCTCAGTCTGTATGCTGGCAGGAGAACCAAGAGGGAGAAGGAAGATAAGAAGCTTGAAAGTAGAGGAGGGGAAGGAGGAAGAGAGGGTGAGCAACAAGAAGAGAAGAAAGAGCTGTGGAAAGTAAAAAGTTGAAAGAAGAAAATAAACAAAATAATATAATTGAAAAGCATTAGGTCTACCTAAAAACTGAATATGGGGAGAAAGAGAAGGTAGAATTAGAAGGGGTGGCAGGCAACGTAACATTATTATTTATTTCAATAAGTAAACTGTTAATGCCTCAGTAAATAAGAACATTTTGAGGATCTGTATTATTTCTGCATTATCGTACCTGCACGATAATTGTCCGAGGTGTTCAAGTCTAATATAACTTGTATGGTGAATGCCTCTAAACAATTTGTGTAAGCATACTTTTAGTTTTAGTTTTTCTATAACTAATTTAATCCTAGTATTGTGGGTTAGTAGACCGGCGGATTTCGTTGATTAATTATCAAAGCTTAAGTATCTGTATCAAATCATGTGATAACATTTGTGTTATTGTACCATGTGCCAGAGTGTTGTACCTTTTATCATCTTATATAAATGTAACTGCAATAGCCTACAATATCTTCTCAATTCCACCATTACAATTGACCTTCGTCATTGTAATCCCTTGCCTTCGTAGTCTCCCCTTGTTCTTCTCTCCCCTCTGTCTCCATCATTTATTAATATATCCTCCTCTCTCACACTCTGTCTCCCTCCTTCGTCCCGGGTTACAGTTCTCTTCGCTATTCAGTTATAAATTCGTAATAATACTTAATTGAACGTGACTAACCTAAAAGAACCTAACCAATCATAATCTACCATAACCTAATTTTGATCTGATATGATTACAGTATTTACGTTTTCCGATCTCTCTCTCTCTCTCTCTGTCTCATTCTCTGTCTCTCTCTCATTCTCTCTCTCTCTCTCTCTCTCTCTCTCTCTCTCTCTCTCTCTCTCCTCTCTCCTCTCCTCTCACTTCTCTCTCTCTCTCTCTCTCTCTCTCTCTCTCTCTCTCTCTCTCTCTCTCTCTCTCTCTCTCTCTCTCTCTCTCTCTCTCTCTCTCTCTCTCTCTCTCTCTCTCTCTCTCTCAAGTCGTTTAAGGAGAAGTCATCAAGGATCATCGTCTCAGGAATCGTCCCCCGGCTCGGTGTAGAGAGCCGATTTTACAACATAGCCACCAGCACAAATCGTTGTCTAGCAAACCTCTGCAGGAAGGAGAACGTGGGATTCGTCGACACCTGGGACAATTTGTACTATGATGACTATTTGTTTTCGGACGATGGAGTTCATCTGAACCAGGTGGGAGCAGCACGTTTTGGGCGTCTTCTCAACGATGCGGTGAAGGATTTTCGGAGAAGAAATCGAATCAGCACAGGACAACCAGGAAGGAGGACCGAAGACAGCGAGGACGGCAACCTGCAAAGGAATTAAATGCTAATCCGTCAAGAACCGCGAATTTGGATAAAGCTCCACCAACACGACCCAAATTCAAAACCGCCAGGGATAACGACCGAGGACAGCCATGAATGTAAATCCGACCAGAACCAAAAATTTGATTAAAGAACGATCGGGAGTTCTAAAACCGCAACTTTAAAGGTTTTCTATGCAAACGCTCGTAGCATATGCAATAAATTTTCAGATTTAGAGGAACTAGTGTTTACAGAAAATTATGATGTGATTGGCATAACAGAATCTTGGTTCAATACAGAAGATAGAGACTTTTTAGCAGAGTATTCACTTCCCGGTTATGTAATGTTTGAGAACAGCCGAATAAATAAAAATGGAGGTGGCGTTTTATTTTTTATCAAAGAAAGTCTTAACCCGACCCTCGTGTCAAAACCTCAAATTGTGAACGTTGACACATCTTTTGTGCTAATATAGAATAATAAAGGTACACAAATAATACTTGCATTAATATACAGACCTCCAGCTCAATCAGTGCAAACTGACCGAGAAATTTATGAACAAATTGCAGATGTAAGTAACTCACAAGATACCGTATTTTTTGGCGACTTTAATTTACCTGTGACCAAGTGGGGCGATACTCTTACTTCACACTCCGGACATGACTTGTATGCGAACTTGCAAGAGAGTTCACTCTATTAATTTGTTCGATCGCCGACCCGTGGTAATAACGTTCTTGACCTTGTACTTGCAACAAAAGAAGAATTAATAGAGAATTTGAATGTTGGTGATGAATTCAGTAACAGCTACCATCGTACAATAACTTTCACTTTAAAGTTTACTAGTAAAGAACCAAATAGCAGCATCGAAAAAGTCCCTAATTTCAAGAAAGCAAACTTTCATAAACTTAGAGCTATGTTTAAAGAAACTGACTGGAGCTTTTTAATTAACAATAACGACATAAATACATCTTGGGAATTATTCGAAACCACTTACCTAAAAGCAGTGCAGGACTGCATACCATCGAAAATACGGCATACAGGCCATACAAATAAGCCTAAATGGTGGAATAAAGATATTTCAAACTGTCTGCTTGCTAAAAAGTTTGCTAATGATAGATTAAAATCCTTACAAAATGATGAAGAATGGGTGAAATTTGTAGAGTTACGACGCAAAGCCAAAAAGTTAATTAAGCAAAGTAAAAAGACCCTGGAGTTACATGTTGAGAATCAAAGTAAAACAAACCCGAAAGAATTCTATAGTTATATCAGAAAGAAAAAAGTAGTTACTTCAACTGTTGGACCGTTAGTCGATGAATATGGAGAATACACCAAAGACGAAGTACAAATGAGTAATGCCCTCAATACCTTCTTTGCATCAGTTTTTACAACGGAAGACCTCAGTGATATCCCTACACCATCGCCGATTCAGATTGATAATTCAGATGTTCTAAGCAATATCACCATTACAGAGAGAGAAGTATTGAATTGTTTAGATAAACTCAAGGTAAATAAAACGCCTGGACCTGATACAATCTCACTTAGAGTCCTAAAGGAAGCTAAGGATGAGCTCTCCAAACCACTGACATTGCTATTCAATAAATCCTTGCAGTCTGGAACTATGCCTGATCAGTGGAAGCTAGCCAACGTAACACCGATATTAAAAAAAGGCAGCAAATCCCTACCCAGTAACTATCGTCCAATTAGCTTAACCTCAGTTGTATGTAAAATGCTAGAAACACTCATAAAGACACAGACTCGTAAATCACTTAGAGGAAAATAATATACTTAAAGATACTCAATACGGCTTTCGTAAAAAACGTTCCTGTTTAACAAACCTCTTAGAATTCTTCCACGATATCCTCAACCTCTACAAAGAGAGTAAAGCTGTAGATATTATATACCTTGATTTTCAAAAGGCCTTTGACAAAGTTCCCCACAAAAGTTTACTGCTAAAACTAAAAGCGCATGGAATACAAGACGGTGTGTTGAAATGGATAGAAAATTGGCTCAGAGACAGAAAGCAAAGAGTAGTCATAAATGGTAAGGCATCTAAATGGACCAATGTAAGTAGCGGGGTACCCCAGGGATCGGTACTAGGACCAATTCTCTTTCCAATTTACATCAACAACATAGATGAGGGTCTCACCTGTACAATCTCAAAATTTGCTGACGATACAAAAATTGCAACTAGCGTACTCTCAAAAGAACAAGTTGACGATATGCAACACAATCTAGATAAGTTGTCATGTTGGGCCCAAATTTGGCAAATGAGTTTCAATGCGGATAAATGTAAAGTACTACATATCGGATACCAAAATGAGAAAGCAAACTATTTGATGAATGGCACTCAGCTTAAGAAAGTGTGACGCTCCTGCATAGTAGCCACGTGCGGGCATGCGCGAGTGTCGGCTGCCCAGCCGTTTAGAAACCGGCTGGCGGCAGCCGGCTGGCCGGCTTTTCCTTAGTATATATCCTACGACAATGTAACTAATGTCTGGGATATTTTTATGTTGTTTCACAGCTTGAAGCTGCCCTTATTCTTAACCAACACATCTTAGTATATTTTATTCTCGATAGTTGATTGTTTCATTATTATATATAAGATGTAAGTCTAGTGAGAGTGGGAGGAGACGAGCGGGAGAGAGAGACCGGCTGGGGGACGTTGCTTCGCGCGGGCGCGGATAGACTAGCTTGGGACGAGCCTGATTGTTGCCAATTAATCGCAACGTTAGGCTTAGTTTCGACTCACGCAAGGGGTAGACGATTTTGACCCGGCAACGGTGTTGAGTGTTGCCAAGCATGGGATGTATTTCGCATGCCTAGGGTGGGGTCCAGACAGATTCAAGACTCAGAGCTCACCTCACTGTCGTACCCTTCGGACCCCCTTGATATCTATCCCTCTCAACCCCACTTAGAAACTTTCTCTCTTACTTTGTATACCTTCTTTCCACTACTTCACCAGTCTATTTAATTACCCCATCCCCTTGATAGACCTTATATCTATCATTGTATTAACGACGAGCTCTCAGATAACTAGATAGGATTTTGGGCCTTATGCAGAGATATAATTGTTAATGAGACCTAGGAAGCTTTTTTGTTGTCCCATATTTGGTGGTTTCATGCTTGCTAGTGTGTTCTTGTGGCAGGTGAGCAGGGGCTAGACCGGAGGGGGGGCTTTTTGCGATCCTTTAAGTAAAGTCTGCTGGTGCGAGTCCTGTGGACCTGCACGACTTTACTAGGATACCCGTGGGAGTCTGGGGGCATTTTCTTGTCTGTGTGCCTGTGTGTCTAGTGTTGTGTTGTGTGAGGGCCCTTGCCTAGTCCACTCAGCACTGCGCTAACACGTTTTGATTTTGTTTTAGGGTCGCCAGGAGAGAGTCAGATACTTGGGATCTGAGTCTCTCAAGAGAGCACCCTTTCAATTAGAGTAATTTGGCGCACAGACTTGGGAACGTCCCTAGGCTAGAGCAGGTGGCTCAGCCCGGGTATCCGAAGCCTATATCCTTCCAGCTAGACCTCTGCCACCTGGCAGATTAACAGCTAGCGGTTTATTATATCTGTATGGTTGTTATTGTGCCACAGTTTACCGTTTTTGTGAGCATTGTGAGTCAGGGTGTGGCTTAGAGACTCTGTCCGAGCAGGCTTGCCTGACTAAGAGTGAGAAGCACACCTGTATGTGGTTATGTTGCGAGTTGCTGCCTTTATTTAATTATACCTATGCCATTATACACTGTATGGCCTATCACTAGTATTTATTCCTGCTTATGAGTTAAGAGTTCTCTAAATCCGTAACTTACTTTCTTTGCTAAGCATCAGATCCTACAGTAGCCGCATGCAGTTTAGAAACCTGCATCTTGTCTACCTGTACGATGTTTTGAGGACTGTTTGCTTTCACCTTCTTTCATGCAGGGGTGATTAGTTGTATTAATTAACGTAACGTTAAATGTACTTTCTTCTAGTTTGTTATTAAATTGTTTCTGCAATTTAATTCCGTTATCTATCTTTTCCTTGAAGCTTTAAGTCAACTTAATTGTATGATCTTTTATATAGCCTGCTTGACTATCAGCAGTCTATAGTGCGTGCACCCTGTAACCGAGTCATAGGATACCTTGTTGTCCAGGCAGGACTCTTGACGGTTTAGGGTGGTTTGTTGCCTGGGTTTATAGATAAGGGTGGGATCTAGCGTTTTCCGTTGTTGCTTGTTGCCGCATACCTAGTCCAATAGAAAGAGCCCAGTGTTTATATATCCCAGGACGTAACAAATGTAAACAGAGAAACCGGTCTGGGAGTAACAATATCGAGTAACCTAATACCGAGTCAACAATGTTCAGAAGTTGTAAAGAAGGCAAACAAAATAATTGGCTTTATAGGCAGGTCATTTGAGCATAAATCCAAAGACGTTATCCTAACCCTTTACAATTCCTTAGTCCGCCCTCTTCTGGAATACTGCGTTCAATTTTGGTGCCCTTATTACCAAAAAGATATAGACAAGCTAGAACGAGTTCAACGTAGAGTTACCAAAATGATACCTAGCCTAAAGAACAAACCATACGAGGAGCGTCTTAGAGAATTAAATCTATTTCCTTTAACCCAGCGCAGATTAAGAGGCGACTTAATTCAAGTGTTCAAAATCATCAAAGGCATCGACAATATGAACTGTAGTAAGTACTTCACTATCGACCAATCTAATTACATGCGGGGAAAAGGGTGCAAAATTATTGGTAAATCTTTTAACACACACGAAGCTAAAAAAATCTTCTTCAATCGAGTTGTCAACTTATGGAATGGGCTTCCCCGAGATGTTATAAACTGCAGCACCGTTGATTCATTTAAATTTCGCCTAGACAAATATCTCGCATCAAACCCGCGACTGACTGCGTTTGTAAATTAATAACTTTATTTTATCCTCCCCTCAGTTACTAACCCATCTGTCCCCTACTAACTTCCTAATCCTGCCACGGACATTAGTTCCAGGGCAGTAGTTCCCTTTCCAATGTTCCCTTACCCACTGTAAACCACTGTATGGGCACTTGATCCTCAGTGTTTTGGAGGACAAGCAGCCGAGAAGGGTCACTAGATCTGTTGTTGCTTGATTTCCTTTGTACTCCTTTGTACTCTCTCTCTCTCTCTCTCTCCGTAGACAATTGTTTACATTTAACATTTTTATCTACATTTGCCCGTACATAATTATACATTAATTCCACATCCTTCCGCTCTTTATTATTATTCACTGTGTCATTCAATATATCATGCTTTATTTTACATTCCTACCTTGTCCTTCTCTATTTCTCTCTCCATGACAGATGAAAGAAAACTAAATATTAATGAGTTGCTTTGTATGAAGGGTAGTGCACTATACTGTATATGAGGTCTTCTTGCATGGAGAGAGAGAGAGAGAGAGAGAGAGAGAGAGAGAGAGAGAGATCAAAATATCTTTAATATTCGAATGACTCACCTATATAATAGCCTACTGTTTGATGTGAGGTGGAATGAAGCACCAATCGACCTTTGCGTGTGTGTTTGAGTGTACAAAGTACAAATGAAATCAAGCAACAACAGATCTAGTGACCCTTCTAGGCTGCTTGTCCTCCAAAACACTGAGGATCAAGTGTCCAAACAGTGGTTTAGAGTGGGTAAGGGAACATTGGAAAGGGAACTACTGCCCTGCCACTAACGTGGCAGGACTAGGAAGTTAGTAGGGGACATATGGGTTAGTAACTGAGGGGGGGATAAAATAAAGTTATTCATTTACAAATGCAGTCAGTCGCGGGTTTGATGCGAGATATTTGTCTAGGCGGAATTTAAATGAATCAACGGTGCTGCAGTCTATAACGTCTCGGGGAAGCCCATTCCACAAGTTGACAACTCGATTGAAGAAGAAATTCTTAGATTCGTGTGAGTTAAAAGATTTACCAATAATTTTGCAACCGTTTCCCCGCGTGTAATTAGATTGGTCGATAGTGAAGTACTTACTACAGTTCATATTGTCGATGCCTTTGATGATTTTGAACACTTGAATTAAGTCACCTCTTAATCTGCGCTGGGTTAAAGGAAATAGATTTAATTCTCTAAGACGCTCTTCGTATGGTTTGTTCTTTAGGCTAGCTATCATTTTGGTAACTCTACGTTGAACTCGTTCTAGCTTGTTTATGTCTTTTTGGTAATAAGGGCACCAGCATTGAACGCAGTATTCCAGAAGAGGGCGGACTAAGGAATTGTAAAGGGTTAGGATTACGTCTTTGGATTTATGCTCAAATGATCTGCCTATAAAGCCAATTATTTTGTTTGCCTTCTTAACAACTTCTGAACATTGTTGACTCGGTTTTAGGTTACTCGATATTGTTACTCCCAGATCGGTTTCTCTGTTTACATTCTTAAGCTGAGTGCCATTCATCGAATAGTTTGCCTTCTCATTTAGGTATCCGATATGTAGTACTTTACATTTATCCGCATTGAAACTCATTTGCCAAATTTGGGCCCAATGTGACAATTTATCTAGATTGTGTTGCATATCGTCAACTTGATCTTTTGAGAGTACGCTATTTGCAATTTTTGTATCGTCAGCAAATTTTGAGATTGTACAGGTGAGACCCTCATCTATGTCGTTGATGTAAATTAGAAAGAGAATTGGTCCTAGTACCGATCCCTGGGGTACCCCGCTACTTACATTGGTCCATTTAGATGCCATACCGTTTATGACTACTCTTTGCTTTCTGTCGCTGAGCCAATTTTCTATCCATTTCAACACACCGTCTTGTATTCCATGCGCTTTTAGTTTTAGCAGTAAACGTTTGTGGGGAACTTTGTCAAAGGCCTTTTGAAAATCAAGGTATATAATATCTACAGCTTTACTCTCATCGTAGAGGTTGAGGATATCGTGGAAGAAGTCTAAGAGGTTTGTTAAACAGGAACGTTTTTTACGAAAGCCGTGTTGAGTATCTTTAAGTGTTATTTTCCTCTAAGTGATTTACGAGTCTGTCTCTTATGACCGTTTCTAGCATTTTACATACAACTGAGGTTAAGCTAATTGGGCGATAGTTACTGGGTAGGGATTTGCTGCCTTTTTTGAATATCGGTGTTACATTGGCTATCTTCCACTGATCAGGCATAGTTCCAGACTGCAAGGATTTATTGAATAGTAATGTCAGTGGTTTGGAGAGCTCATCCTTAGCTTCCTTTAGAACTCTAGGCGAGATTGTATCAGGTCCAGGCGTTTTATTTACCTTGAGTTTATCTAAACAATTAAATACTTCTCTCTCTGTAACGGTGATATTGCTTAGAACATCTGAATTATCAATCTGAATCGGCGATGGTGTAGGGATATCATTTTTTTTTTTTTTTTTTTTTTTTCTATGTGATTGAGGGAGGCAAAAGGCATAACTGCCTATAGCGAGTGCCTCCCCCATAGTTGAAAGAGCGACAGGGCCAAAATCAAGGGACGTTCGAGCCAAAATGCCTGGACACACGGAGTTTGAAGCAATTTAAGTCATAGGAAGAGGGAAAGACTGATTCTGGGAGAGAGTTCCAGAGCTCAGCTGTTGAGTAGAAGAAAGTTTGAGAGTAACGTTTCACTCTTGGGTTGGAGAGTTGCACAGAGTAGGGGTGGGATTGAGTTGCAAGACGGGTACCACGTGCCCTACGTAAAGGAGGTGGTATGCACTGGGATATCTCTGAGGAACACTGATTATTATAGTAGCGATAGAATAGCGAGAGAGATGCAACATTGCGGCGGAGAGAGAGAGATTGCAGAGAGTTGGTGAGTGGACGGGAGTTAATGATACGAAAGGCCTTCCTTTCAACTTTGTCTAGGAGAGCGGTGTGAGAGGAACCTCCCCACACATGTGAACAATACTCAATACAAGGGCACACTATGCCCCTGTACAGAGCAAGAAGCTGTGCAGGGGAAAAGAACCCCCTAAGGCGGTTGAGCACACCCAGCTTTTGGGAGGCTGCCTTAGCAAGACTGGTAATATGGTCCTTCCAAATGAGAGCAGAAGAAAAAGAGACACCAAGAATATTGAGAGAAGATGAAGGGTTGATTTTTGTATTGTTGAAGAATAAGGGATAGTCCGCTGGGAGATCCTGACGGGTAGATAGATGGAGAAATTGGGTTTTGGAAGCATTAAAGTTAACAAGGTTTTCTCTGCCCCAATTGGAAATAGTATTTAGATCAGAATTTAAGAGTTCTATGGCTTCATTACGTTTGTCGTTGAGGGATTGCTGGCTGGGGCGTTCTGAAAAACTAATGGAGTAGTGCAAGGTTGAGTCGTCTCCGTATGAATGGATGGGAATTAAGGTACAGTTAAGGAGATCATTTATAAAAATTAGAAAGAGAATAGGAGATAGGACAGAGCCCTGAGGAACACCGGAGTTTATAGGGTGAGGAAGTGAACAATGGCCGTCCACAACCGCGGCTATGGAACGGCCGGAAAGGAAATTAGAGACAAAGGCACAGATGGAGGGATAGAAACCGAAGGAGGGTAGTTTAGAAATTAAAGATTTATGCCAGACTCTATCGAAGGTTTTCGATATGTCTAGTGCAATAGAAAAAGTCTCACCGAAATCCCGAAAGGAGGATGACCAAGAGTTAGTAAGATATGAAAGAAGATCACCAGTAGAGCGACCCTTAAGGAAGCCATACTGGCGATCTGAGAGCAGATTATGAGAATAGAAATGCTTAAGAAATTTGGAAGCAAGAATAGTTTCAAAAACTTTAGAAAGACAAGAGATAAGAGCAATTGGACGATAGTTGGAGGGTTGAGAGCGGTCACCCTTCTTTGGGACAGGTTGAGTGTGAGCAAACTTCCAGCATGAAGGGAAGACGTTAGAGGATAGACAGAGACGAAAGAGTTTGCCTAGGCAGGGAGTCAGCACGGAAGCACAGTTTTTGAGAACAACAGGAGGAACACCGTCCGGACCGTACGCCTTATTAGTGTTAAAGCCCAGAGAGGGTAGAAAGTACATCTTTAGAAGAGATTAGGATATTAGGCATAAGTAAGAGAGAGGAGGGCGGAGAGGGAGGAATAGCACCGGAATCATCCAATGTGGAGTTTCTAGCAAAAGTTTGAGCGAAGAGTTTAGCTTTGTCAGAGGAAGAAGTGATGGTTGTGCCATCAGAGTGGGAAAGGGGAGGGAAAGACGAGGAAGAGAAATTGTTGGAGAGGTTTTTGGCTAGATGCCAGAAAGCTTGGGAAGAGCTAGAGTTGGATAGTTCAGTGCATTTATTATTGATGAAAGAGTGTTTGGCAAGTCGAAGAACAGATTTGGCTTGATTCCGGGCAGAAAACATATGAAGAATGAGAGTCTTGAGTTTTAAGGCGTCGGTACCGTTTGAATGCTTCCTCCTTATTGCGGACAGCAGTAGAACAGGCGTGAGTAAACCAAGATTTTTTAGCATTAGTCTGAGAGAAAGAGAATGGAATGTATGCTTCCATGCCCGATAGGATTACCTCGGTAATGCGTTCAGCACTCTCCGAGGGTCCTCGGCCATGGAAGCAGAAATCATTCCATGGGAAATCAAAGAAGTACTGCCGAAGAGCCTCCCAGTCGGCAGCGCCAAAGTGCCACAAGCGCGCCGGCTAGGAGGATCAGGTGGCTGTACTGGAGAGATAGGACAGGTGACAGAGAAGGAGAGAAAAGATCGACAGTATAAGAAGAAGGGTTAGAAGTTAGAAACAGGTCAAGAATGTTGGGCCGATCTCCGATGCGATCCGGGATACGGGTGGGTTGCTGAACTAACTGCTCTAGGTCATTTAGGATAGAAAAGACGTAGGCTTGTTCACCAGGTGGATCAGTAGTGTGAGAGGAGAGCCAATGGCGGTGGTGAACGTTGAAATCTCCTAAGATGGAGATTTCTGAGAAAGGAGAAATGGATAGAATGTGTTCCACTGTAGAGTTTAGATAGTCAAAGAATTTGGGAAAGTTGGTAGAGTTAGGGGAAAGATAGACAGCACAGAAATATTTAGTAAGAGAATGACAGGAAAGTTTGAGCCATAAAGTTGAGAATTCAGAGGAGTCGAAATCGGGAACACGAGAGCAAGTGAGTTTGTTGTGCACATATGCACAACATCCGCCTTTGGCTTTGAAACTAGGATAGAGAAAGTAGGAGGATACAGAGAAGGGGTTGCTGGATGTTGCTACAGACACCTGAGTTTCGGTGAGGAAGAGAAGATCAGGTTTGTAGGAGGAGAGATGGTGCTCAACAGAGTGAAAGTTAGAGGAAAGTCCGCGAATGTTGCAGAATTTAATAGAAAGAGTAACAGGCCGAGGTCCAGGTAATTGTGTTGGGTCGTCAGGGGATGAGGTCTTCTGTTGTAAAAACTGATGCAAAGAAGGTATTGAGGGCATTACTCATTTGTACTTCGTCTTTGGTGTATTCTCCATTTTCATCGACTAACGGTCCAACAGTTGAAGTAACTACTTTTTTCTTTCTGATATAACTATAGAATTCTTTCGGGTTTGTTTTACTTTGATTCGCAATATGTAACTCTAGTGTCTTTTTACTTTGCTTAATTAACTTTTTGGCTTTGCGTCGTAGCTCTACAAATTTCACCCGTTCTTCGTCATTTTGTGAGGATTTTAATCTATCATTAGCAAATTTTTTAGCAAGCAGGCAGTTTGAAATATCTTTATTCCACCATTTGGGCTTATTATTATGGCCTGGACGCCGTATTTTCGATGGTATGCAGTCTTGCACTGCTTTTAGGTAAGTGGTTTCGAATAACTTCCAAGATGTATTTATGTCGTTACTGTTAATTAAAAAGCTCCAGTCAGTTTCTTTAAACATAGCTCTAAGTTTATGAAAGTTTGCTTTCTTGAAATTAGGGACTTTTTCAATGCTACTATTTGGTTCGTTACTAGTAAAGTTTAAAGTGAAAGTTATCGTACGATGGTCGCTGTTACTGAATTCATCACCAACATTCAAATTCTCTATTAATTCTTCTTTTGTTGCAAGTACAATGTCAAGAACGTTATTACCACGGGTCGGTGTTCGAACAAATTGATAAAGCGAACTCTCTTGCAAGTTCGTATACAAGTCATGTCCTGAGTGTGAAGTAAGAGTGTCGCCCCACTTGGTCACAGGTATATTAAAGTCGCCAAAAAATACGGTATCTTGTGAGTTACTTACATCTGCAATTTGTTCATAAATTTCTCGGTCAGTTTGCACTGATTGAGCTGGAGGTCTGTATATTAATGCAAGTATTATTTTTGTACCTTTATTATTCTTTATTAGCACAAAAGATGTGTCGACGTTCACAATTTGAGGTTTTGACAAGAGGGTCGGGTTAAGACTTTCTTTGATATAAAATAAAACGCCACCTCCATTTTTATGTGTGTGTGTTTGTGTGAGAGAGACTACGCGCCCGTGTGTGCGTGTGTGTTCTTGGATGTGTCCGTGGTGGTCTCTGATCTCTGAGGCTTTGTTTTCATTGAGCAGTTCTAGTTTACACACCATGGAAAAGAACTAATTAATCCTATTGTCCTTCAACAAAATGCATAACTAGGTCGACAAACAGGAAGACGAAAACAATTCCCTGATAGTCGAGAGCAAACAAAAGGCTGGAAGGATAAACAAAGTGATGATATACCGGTATATTACTGAGAGAAATGAAATGAAAGAAAGGTGAGGTATGAATGGATAGAGAGAGAGGGAGAGAGAGAGAGAGAGAGATTTACATAGATACACTGGCCACACAGATCTAATGATCCCTGCGAGGTGGCCAGGACTTAATTCAAATAGAGATAGCAACCATAAGAGAAAATGGAAGGAAAGGATAGCAAAGATGAAGGCAGAGAGAGAGAGAGAGAGAGAGAGCACATATTATTCCTTGTATTATAATGGTTCTCACATGCATTGTATTGGTTGATGTGAGGTGGAATGATGTGTCTGTCAACCCATGTGTGTGTGTGTATGTGTTTATTTGTGTATGAGTATGTGGGTGTCGGGTTAGCTATTTGTATGTGTTTATGCATGTAATTTGTTGCGTGAATGCGGATAATTTCTGTATATGTGTGTATTTTTGTGTGTGAATGTGTTTATATGATATTTGTAACATCGTTCTTAACACCAATAACCCCCCAAATGGAATTAATGAAAGCATGTGATTCTCCAAAGATTCGAACCGAGGATACCACATAAAAAACTTACACGCTCTAACCATTACACCACCAAGATATTTAAGGGGAGACTGGCAGTTTGTTTGGTCTATTAATTCTGTTATTCATATTGTTTATTAGTTTGCTCCCTAGACCTCCATCAAGCTTAGAAAAACACCCCTTAGACCCCCCTTCAAGATAAATCTGTACATTTTTCGGTAGAAAATGTCACGGCCGAAGGCCGTTTCCTCTTAAAATTATAAGATCGCTAACGCTCGCCAGGAAATACCCGACACCTAAATGGCACGAAAGGTCTTAAAATTGACAACGAAACGGGGCGAAAGGTGTTACAATCGCCAAACTAATGGGCTGAATGTCTTATAATCTCAAAACAAGTGGGACTAAACATTAGGGAGAAGGGGGTCCAGAAAAACGGTCTGCCTCCCCTTAAGGGGGGTGACCTGTTTTTGTTCTGTCCTTTTCTCTCTTTCTCTGGCTTGTATCCATTTGGCCCCATTCAGCCTACTGTTTTAAGACGTTTATCCCCATTCAGGTGTAAAAAATTTACTGGTGAGTGGTAGCAAGCCAGCATATTTTTTATTTTTGTTTGACAGCAGGCTAAATTTGTACATTTTTCGATAGAAAAATTTCTCCGGCGAAGCCGGATTTCTTTTAATAATGCTGGCTCGCTATCGCTCGCCAGGAAGAAATCGACACCTAGATGGGGATAAACATCTTAAAATAGTTGGCTGAATGGGGCCGAATGGTTACAAGCCAGAGAAAGAGAGAAAAGGACAGAAATAAAACAAATCAGGTCACCCCCCTTAACCTCTGAAGTGCGCATGGGGGTAATTAGACACCTCTCCCTGTGCGCATGTATTTGAGGTGTTTCCGTCACTAAAATATTCATTGTACCATTAATAGCATTAATACTTATCCATATGCGCCTATTATGGGTTGATTATAAAGGTATTAACCTGAAACAACAATAAAACGAGTGAAAACAGCGTTTGGATGGTCAAAATCGGAGATATAGCCCGCGAGTTGTATAATGTATGGGTGAGGCAAGCTGCTTTCCCGCCAATTTCCCCCAAGGCCACTGAGACACAGTCGATCGATACTCTCTCTCTCTCTCTTGCATTCGCTTGCTATCAGTGTTGACCACACCCTGCAACCGGATTTCTAATGTTAGCACGAAAATATACCTCAGAATAAGGGAATAACAGGGAAAATAGGTGATAACTGAAGGAGAGGAGTAAAGTGGGGAAGGAGGGGAGGTAGAGGACTGAGATTTTGCATGGTCCAGGGGCCAAAAAAAGAAAGAAAAAAAAAAAAAAAAAAATCGATGTCAAAAGTTGATTTTTTTTTTCTCTGACTCTTAAGAGTCTCCCCGCAGTCCGCCGGGGGAACTCTTAAGAGTCTCCCCGTAGTTCCCGGGTTAAGTATCTATACGGCCTTGCACGTGGATGTGTATATCTGAGGCTTTGTTTCCATTGAGCAGCTCTAACTTACACACCTTGACAAATACATAATGATTCATATTGTTCATCCGAGGAAATAGATTTAAAACAAAACAAAACGGAAAGATTAAAAAAACTCCCTGACAACTGAAGCCAACAAAAGACTGGAAGGATAAACAAAGTGATGACATATATTGCTGCAACATGTGAACAAAGGTGTGCTGTCAATGTGCAATAACAAAGAGAGAGAGAGAGAGCGATCACACAATCAAACACCATGTCTCCCACTGATGGTATGAGGCAGGGAGAAGGTGTGGGAAGAGAAGTTCACTTTGTTTATCCTTCCAGCCTTTTGTTTGCTCTCGACTATCAGGGAATTGTTTTCGTCTTCCTGTTTGTCGACCTAGTTATGCATTTTGTTGAAGGACAATAGGATTAATTAGTTCTTTTCCATGGTGTGTAAACTAGAACTGCTCAATGAAAACAAAGCCTCAGAGATCAGAGACCACCACGGACACATCCAAGAACACACACGCACACACGGGCGCGTAGTCTCTCTCACACACACACACACACATAAAAATGGAGGTGGCGTTTTATTTTATATCAAAGAAAGTCTTAACCCGACCCTCTTGTCAAAACCTCAAATTGTGAACGTCGACACATCTTTTGTGCTAATAAAGAATAATAAAGGTACAAAAATAATCTATCTATCTATCTATTGCCTGACGCCGTGATCCCCGAAGGGGTGGCCACGAACGAACCGCCCCCATGCACCTCTGTCCCCAGTCAGTCGACGCCCCTCCCCCCAACCAGCACCGCCTTCGTTCATGTAGTTCCTCACTCCATCCTTCCACCTCATATTCGGTCTACCTCTCCCCCTCTGTCCCTCCACCTCGCTCTCGTACACCCTCTTAGTCATTCTCTCGACTTTCCATACGTTCCATATGGCCGAACCATCTCAAGTTGTTCCTTTTCACACTTTCCAGCACATCTACCTCCACACCACACCTCCTTCTTACTTCCTCATTAGTCTGTCTATCCCTCCATGTAACTCCGCACGCACTCCTTAAGTAATTCATTTCCACTGCTCTCACTCTTGGTCTGAGTCTCTCAACCAACGTCCATGCTTCGCTTCCGTAAGTCAGTGTCGGGATTACCACACTGTCATGCAAGGACTTTCTTCACTTCCATACTGACCACCCTATTTCTTGTTACTGCTTTTAGCGTTCCTACAACCCTCTTCCCCTGTTGTACCCTCTCCCGCACCTCTTCATCCATAGTCCCATCTTTACTCAACACACTGCCCAGATACTTAAAAGAGTTGACGATCTCCATAGCCTGACCGTTCAGCTTCACCTCACACTCTGTGACTTCACCCCTTTCGAAGACCATAACCTTGCTCTTCCCCGTATTTACCTTCAAATTCCGTTTTTCGCACACTGTTCCAAACTCATTTACCAGACCCTGCAACTCCCATTCATTATCACTCATCAGAACTGTATCATCCGCAAACAGCAGTATAGGTAGCTTCCACTCAATTCCCTCCCTTTTCAGCGATACACCAACATCCACTGCTCTTGATAGTATTTCTTTCATAACTCCATCCATATATACAGTAAACAACCACGGGGACATCACACACCCCTGTTTCAAACCAACATTCAGGTCAAAGAACTCGCTCTGCTCACTCTCCACACGTACTGCCGCCTTTGCACCCTCATACATGCTCTTCACTGCTTTCAGCAACTTGCCCTCTACTCCGTATATTCTAAGTACTTTCCACAAACCTTCTCTATCCACTCTGTCATAGGCCTTCTCCAAGTCCATAAAGGCAACATACACCTTTTGTTTCTTCTCCAGATACTTCTCCACAACACAATTCAGGGTAAAAATCTGATCTACACATCCTCTTCCCTTCCTAAAACCTCCCTGCTCGTCGCCTATCCATTTCTCCGTTCTCACTCTCACTCTCTCAATCACTACCCTACTGTATACCTTCCCTACTACGCTTAGAAGACATATTCCTCGGTGGTTACCACACACTCCTCTTTCCCCTTTGCCCTTATATAGGGGGACTATTATGCCAGTCTTCCAGTCATCGGGTGCACTCCCCTTCTCCCATGCTAGTTTGCACATTTTCCATACCCATTCTATCACTATCTCACCACCATACCTCAACATTTCCCCACACACTCCATCTGTTCCTGGTGCTTTCCCCAACTTCACTCTTTTCATGGCTTCCCACACTTCTGACCTCCTGATCCCCACCTCCTCCTCCACTACTTCTCTTCTTCTCCCTCCCATACCATATCCAGCTATGTTTGCTGGCTCTTCATTCCTTTCATTTAGCAACTCACTGAAGTACTCCCTCCATCTTTCGACTCTCTCTTGCTTCTCGGCTAGCATTATCCCATTCTTATCTTTCACACCCTTACTGTTTCCCTTGCTACCTTCCCTAACTTTCTTGACTTCTTTCCAGAACAGTTTCTTACTCTCCCTCCATTTTACACTCAGATTCCTTCCAAATTCCTCATCTACTCTTCTCTTACTTTCCTTCACTACTCTCTTCACCACCCTCTTACTCTCCACGTACCTCGCTCGTTTCTGTCTCTCGGAATCTTCATTCCCTCTACTACCCAACCACTCTCTATATGCTTTCTTCTTTTCTTCCACAGCTATTCTTACCTCTTCTGTCCACCATGCTGTACCTTTCACTCCCCTCCCTCTTCTCCTCACTCCACACACCTCCTCACATGCTGCACAGATCTCATCCTTAAACACCTTGCTCATCTCCTCCACTTCCTCCATAACTTCCAGGTCGAACCCACCTAGTCGTCTTTCCACTGCTCTCCTGTACTCCTCCCTGACTTCCTCCTCCTGCAACCTCTCCACCCTCCTCACCATTCCACCCTCCTCTCGCCTCCCTCCCGCTCTCCTCACCCAAAAAACTTGTACTTGCAACAAAAGAAGAATTAATAGAGAATTTGAATGTTGGTGATGAATTCAGTAACAGCGACCATCGTACGATAACTTTCACTTTAAAGTTTACTAGTAACGAACCAAATAGTAGCATCGAAAAAGTCCCTAATTTCAAGAAAGCAAACTTCCATAAACTTAGAGCTATGTTTAAAGAAACTGACTGGAGCTTTTTAATTCACAATAACGACATAAATACATCTTGGAAGTTATTCGAAGCCACTTACCTAAAAGCAGTGCAAGACTGCATACCATCAAAAACTCGGCGTCCAGGCCATAATAATAAGCCCAAATGGTGGAATAAAGATATTTCAAACTGCCTGCTTGCTAAAAAATGTGCTAATGATAGATTAAAATCCTCACAAAATGACGAAGAACGGGCTGAAATTTGTAGAGCTACGACGCAAAGCCAAAAAGTTAATTAAGCAAAGTAAAAAGACCTTAGAGTTACATATTGCGAATCAAAGTAAAACAAACCCGAAAGAATTCTATAGTTATATCAGAAAGAAAAAGTTGTTACTTCAACTGTTGGACCGTTAGTCGATGAAAATGGAGAATACACCAAAGACGAAGAACAAATGAGTAATGCCCTCAATACCTTCTTTGCATCAGTTTTTACAACAGAAGACCTCAGTGATATCCCTACACCATCGCCGATTCAGATTGATAATTCAGATGTTCTAAGAATATCACCGTTACAGAGAGAGAAGTATTGAATTGTTTAGATAAACTCAAGGTAAATAAAAACGCCTGGACCTGATACAATCTCGCCTAGAGTTCTAAAGGAAGCTAAGGATGAGCTCTCTAAACCACTGACATTACTATTCAATAAATCCTTGCAGTCTGGAACTATGCCCGATCAGTGGAAGCTAGCCAACGTAACACCGATATTAAAAAAAGGCAGCAAATCCCTACCCAGTAACTATCGTCCAATTAGCTTAACCTCAGTTGTATGTAAAATGCTAGAAACGGTCATACGAGACAGACTCGTAAATCACTTAGAGGAAAAACATACTTAACCCTTAATTAGCGGCGAGCAATAAGTCGAGTTAAAAAAAGCTGGACTATGTGGCGGCGCTCGACATAACTCGAGTGGCAATTTCAGCACGTAATGTGGCTGAGAGAGAGACACAAGTGGTGGCAGGAGACTAGCGAGCGTATGACTGCTCCAGACCACCGCGGCGAACCTACTGACACAAATCTCAGCTCCCTCCTCCCTCTCTCACTCGCTACATACTCAATTATGTACTGAAAGTACCGAATTACCTGCTTTTTGCACTCGCGTTGCACGGTTATTGCAAAAACTATCCATCATACAAGGATCGTTATGGTGTCATTCGAAAGCTCTGTTTATGCCCTTTCAGGGATAGGTACTTGTTTTACGTTCTGGGTCTTATTTAGGCATGAAAATGATCACGTAAACAGACCTATTTTGGCTAAAAACACCCCGCTGTGCGGTACACATAAATAAACCGCATAGGCCGCTCGTAAGGTGTTAAAGATACTCAACACGGCTTTCGTAAAAAACGTTCCTGTTTAACAAACCTCTTAGACTTCTTCCACGATATCCTCAACCTCTACGATGAGAGTAAAGCTGTAGATATTATATACCTTGATTTTCAAAAGGCCTTTGACAAAGTTCCCCACAAACGTTTACTGCTAAAACTAAAAGCGCATGGAATACAAGACGGTGTGTTGAAATGGATAGAAAATTGGCTCAGCGACAGAAAGCAAAGAGTAGTCATAAACGGTAAGGCATCAAAATGGACCAATGTAAGTAGCGGGGTACCCCAGGGATCGGTACTAGGACCAATTCTCTTTCTAATTTACATCAACGACATAGATGAGGGTCTCACCTGTACAATCTCAAAATTTGCTGACGATACAAATTGCAAATAGCGTACTCTCAAAAGAACAAGTTGACGATATGCAACACAATCTAGATAAATTGTCATGTTGGGCCCAAATTTGGCAAATGAGTTTCAATGCGGATAAATGTAAAGTACTACATGTCGGATACCTAAATGAGAAAGCAAAACTATTCGATGAATGGCACTCAGCTTAAGAATGTAAACAGAGAAACCGATCTGGGAGTAACAATATCGAGTAACCTAAAACCGAGTCAACAATGTTCAGAAGTTGTTAAGAAGGCAAACAAAATAATTGGCTTTATAGGCAGGTCATTTGAGCATAAATCCAAAGAAGTTATCCTAACCCTTTACAATTCATTAGTCCGCCCTCTTCTGGAATACTGCGTTCAATCCTGGTGCCCTTATTACCAAAAAGATATAAACAAGCTAGAACGAGTTCAACGTAGAGTTACCAAAATGATACCTAGCCTAAAGAACAAACCATACGAAGAGCGTCTTAGAGAATTAAATCTATTTCCTTTAACCCAGCGCAGATTAAGAGGTGACTTAATTCAAGTGTTCAAAATCATCAAAGGCATCGACAATATGAACTGTAGTAAGTACTTCACTATCGACCAATCTAATTACACGCGGGGAAACGGTTGCAAAAATTATTGGTAAATCTTTTAACTCACACGAATCTAAGAATTTCTTCTTCAATCGAGTTGTCAAACTTGTGGAATGGGCTTCCCCGAAACGTTATAGACTGCATCACCGTTGATTCATTTAAACTCCGCCTAGACAAATATCTCGCATCAAACCCGCGACTGACTGCGTTTGTAAATGAATAACTTTATTTTATCCCCCCCTCAGTTACTAACCCATCTGTCCCCTACTAACTTCCTAATCCTGCCACGGACATTAGTTCCAGGGCAGTATTTCCCTTTCCAATGTTCCCTTACCCACTCTAAATCACTGTTTGGACACTTGATCCTCAGTGTTTTGGAGGACAAGCAACCTAGAAGGGTCACTAGATCTGTTGTTGCTTGATTTCCTTTGTACTCCTTTGTACCCACTTCTTTTGTATCCTAACCTTAGCTACCACTACATAATGATCAGACAGACCCCCTCCAATACCCCTATACACCCTAGCATCCATCACAGATTTCTTCATTCGTTCATCCACACATACATAATCAATCAATGACTTTCGTTCCACCACTGTCTTATCCTTCATCGTCAACATCCGTTTCCATGTGTACCTGTGGATCATTCTGTGTCGGAAGAAGGTGTTGGCTATCCACAGCCTCCTCCCCACACATACGTCCACAAGTGCACTACCATTCCCATTCACCTCTGATGGTTCAGGTGTGATGACGATTTCCGTGGAGAGAGTTTTGGCTGTTTACCGCGGATTTAGCAATATCGGAAACATTGGAAGACTAATGTTCGCTCTAACTGGTAATGGCGGACAAGGTCGGACGTCTTCTTCTTCTTGCTGAGGCTTGGCGGCGCTTTAATCGGCTTTGTTTACAAACGTTTCGCCGTGCGGCTTTCAAAGCACGCTTAAGGAAACTTTCAAGCATACAGATTTTAAAAGGACACCCGGGCTCTGGGCCTTCACAAGGTGCGTCCTTTTAAAATGCTGCCCGGTTACGAAGGGTCAATCAACGATAATTATTGAATACAAATTGATTGTATTAAAATTCCTTAATTCTGTATTTATATATATATATATATATATATATATTGGCATGAGTATTTTTTTCTTAGCTTTACAATGGTTTAAACAAAATCGACATGTGTACTACTCTGCAACACACTGTTATAACTTATGAATCCCACATTTATCTGTCTACTATATGTACCAGCTCTCTCTCTCTATCTCTCTCTCTCCGATGTCCGGGAACCCTAAATCGAGCTAGAAAGTCTACTACTTTCAACATGCAATATGTCTGTAACCTTTGAGATAAAGATTATTTCATATTAATTTTTGCTTTATAATAGTTAGGCACACCTATTTTGAGGTCACCATGTGTATATATACTGTATATATATATATATATGGTTCCCGGACATCTCAACCAGTAGACCATTTCAACCAGTAGCTCTCAACCAGTGCCAAATCAACCAAGATCAACCAAACCAGTGCCAAAATATAGTACTAATCTAACCTAACCTAACCTAACCTAGTCGAGATGTCCGGTCACCATTACTACTACCAAATCGTTCAATATCATTAGAGAGAATTCCTGGGACCTTCAATATTCAGGTCCAGGGTATGCCAGAACTGTATAAAAAAAGACACAAGTGATGCAAAGGTTTACACCTCTCTGTGTTCCGAGGGTTAAGAGCCGCTCTACTGGTGATCTTCTTTCTTATAACCCTTGGTGATCTTCCTTTCGGGAGTTCAGCGAGACATTTTCTATTGCACTCGACATATCGAAAGATTTTGATAGAAAGTAGCACAAATCTTATCTGTACCTCTATTCCCATCCACTCCTATGTGGATGACTCTACCTTACACTATTCAACTAGTTTTCCATAACAACCTACCGTGCAATTCCTCCAAACTCACGCGATGAGGCCATAGCACACCTATCTTCTGATTCATCAACTATTTCCATTTGGGGCAGAGAAAATCTTGGTACTGATACTTCCAATGCTTCTAAAACCCAATTTCTCCCTCTATATAGGCTACCCTTCACAATCTTCCACCTGACTATCCCTTACTAGTCAACAATTCACACATCAACCCTTCACTTTCTCTCAATTTTCTTGATGTTTCTATTTTTCTGACCTTTCTTGGAAAGATACATTATTCTTGCTTAAACAGCTTCCCAGAAGGTGTGTGTGCTTAACCGTCTCTGTGGGTTCTTTTCCCTCGCACAGCTTGTTGCTCTGTACAGCGGCACAATGCAACCATGTATCAAGTATTATTCGCATGTGTGGGAAGGTTCCATCAATGCCACACACCTCAAAAGTGTAGTCAATGGCATTTTGTTCTCATCAACTCACCTCCTCTTATTTATTCCCTACAATCTCTGTCTACATGGACATTAGTTCCAGGGCAGTAGTTCCCTTTCCAATTTTCCCTTACCCACTCTAAACCACTGTTTGGACACTTGATCCTCAGTGTTTTGGAGGACAAACAGCCTAGAGGGGTCACTAGATCTGTTGTTGCTTGATTTCCTTTGTATTCCTTTGTACACGCCGCAATGTTGCATCGCTCTCACTCTTCCACCGCTATTACAATAATCAATGTTCTTCAGACCTTTCTCAGTGTATGCCTCCTGCCTTTCGGAGAGTGTGAGGCACCCACCTTTTAACACATTCCCACTCTTATTTTGTCCAACCAAGTGTGAACTAATATTCATAGTCTTCCTTCTACTCAACATGTATGTTCTGGAACTCTCGCCCTCAATCTGTCTTTCCCTCATCCTATGACTTAATCTGTTCCAAACTCCATGTGTCCAGACATTTTAAATTTAACATACCATGAATTTAGCCCTATATCAAGGGCCTGGAGTTTTCGCAGAGAGGCTCCAGTCCTGACGTTATTCTTTTTTTTGTTTTTTTGTTTTTTTCTATGTGATTGAGGGAGGCAAAAGGCAGAATTGCCTATAGCGAGTGCCTCCCCCATAGTTGAAAGAGTGACAGGGCCAAAATCAAGGGACGATCGAGCCAAAATGCCTGGACACACAGAGTTTGAAGCAATTTAAGTCATAGGAAGAGGGAAAGACTGATTTGGGAGAGAGATCCATAGCTCAGCTGTTGAGTAGAAGAAAGTTTGAGAGTAACGTTTCACTCTTGGGTTAGAGAGTTGCACAGAGTAGGGGTAGGATTGAGTTGCAAGACGGGTACCACGTGCCCTACGTAAAGGAGGTGGTATGCACTGGGAAAGCTCTGAGGAACACTGATTATTATAGTAGCGATAGAATAGTGAGAGAGATGCAACATTGCGGCGGAGAGAGAGAGATTGCAGAGAGTTGGTGAGTGGACGGGAGTTAATATACGAAAGGCCTTCCTTTCAACTTTGTCTAGGAGAGCGGTGTGAGAGGAACCTCCCCACACATGTGAACAATACTCAATACAAGGATGCACTATGCCCCTGTACAGAGCAAGAAGCTGTGCTGGGGAAAAGAACCCCCTAAGGCGGTTGAGCACACCCAGCTTCTGGTAGGCTGCCTTATCAAGACTGGTAATATGGTCCTTCCAAATGAGAGCAGAAGAAAAATAGACACCAAGAATATTGAGAGAAGATGAAGGGTTGATTTTTGTATTGTTGAAGAATAAGGGATAGTCCGCTGGGAGATCCTGACGGGTAGATAGATGAAGAAATTGGGTTTTGGAAGCATTAAAGGTAACAAGGTTTTCTCTGCCCCAATTGGAGATAGTATTTAGATCAGAATTTAAGAGTTCTATGGCTTCATTACGTTTGTCGTTAAGGGATTGCTGGCTGGGGCGTTCTGAAAAACCAATGGAGTAGTGTAAGGTTGAGTCGTCTGCGTATGAATGGATGGGAATTAAGGTGCAGTTAAGGAGATCATTTATAAAAATTAGAAAGAGAATAGGAGATAGGACAGAGCCCTGAGGAACACCAGAGTTTATAGGGTGAGGAAGTGAACAATGGCCGTCCACAACCGCGGCTATGGAACGGCCGGAAAGGAAATTAGAGACAAAGGCACAGATGGAGGGATTGAAACCGAAGGAGGGTAGTTTAGAAATTAAAGATTTGTGCCAGACTGTATCGAAAGCTTTCGATAGGTCTAGTGCAATAGAAAGAGTGTGCTGGCTTAATAATCCATTAGGGTTGATAGCCTCTGAAGTCCTATTTTAACTAACTAAGCCTTATATCGCTCTTTCAACTTTTAGGGCGACACTTATTACAGACAGCATTGCCTTTTGTCTCCTTCATACATATGACAATATGTGAGCCTGACGGTTCATTGAAATCAACGTTATCTCTTTGATACCTGGAGAACCTTCCTTAACTGCTTATAATGGTTTAATGATAATTTGAATATTATTAAAGGAGCTCAGACGGTATGGTGCAGCATAATTTACTGGTTCGGCTCAATGGTTTAAGGAGGGGGTTTAGTTTGCTCTCTAAACCTCTATTAAACTTAAACAAGCACCCACAAGACCCCCCTTCGATATAAATTTGTAAATTTTTCGGTAGAAAAATGTCCCGGCCGAAGGCTGATTCCTCTTCAAATACAGGCTCGCTATCGCTCGCCAGGAAAAAAATCAACACTTAAATGGCACAAAAGGTCTTAATATTGGCAAATAAATGGGGCAAAAGGTCTGAAAACGCCAAACTAATAGGGCGAATGTCTTGAAATCTTATAACTAATAGGGCTAAGCATGAGGGAGGAGAAAGACTCGAAAAACCAACTGCCTCCCCTTAAATAGGCATCTTCAAATACTGTGGGGATAAGGAAAGTGTAATCCAAGGGTCCATGAAAGAGGTTCTGTAGGAAGGTAACCGAAGTAGATGGCCAAGATGATGGTGTCAAATTGTATCAAAGTGTCAACAGGGATATCATTAAGGGGGGTCACCGGCTGTTTGTTTATCTTTCTCTCCTTTTCTCTCTTTCCCTGCCTTGTTTCCATTCGGCCCCATTCAGCCAACTGTTTTAAGACGTTTATCTCCATCCAGGTGTCGATTTCTTCCTGGCGAGCGATAGCGAGCCAGCATTGTATGCAGAAATCCAGCTTCGCCAGAGACATTTTTCTATCGAAAAATGTACAAATTTAGCTTGCTGTCAAAACAAAAATATATATATGCTGGCTCGCTACCGCTTACCAGGAGAATAATAACACCTGGATGGGGGTAAACATCTTAAAACTAGTAGGCTGAATGGGGCCGAATGGATACAAATCAAAGAGAGAGGGAGAGAAAGAGAAAAAAAGTGAGGTGGGCTCCCTTAACACTATCTGCTCCGACGTCTAGAAGCTTATTCTGATGTTTTGTTTAATTTTCATTGAAGACTTTGCTTTGGTTTTGCCTTTTTCCAGCAATGGATTTTGGTTCGTCCTCTTGGCTGAAGGCAAAGTCACACGAGCAGATTTTCCGTCAATGTTTACGAGCAATTGTAGTCTGGTAGCTTTAAAATTCCAGTTATATGTGAATTCAGCCCCCTAACATGATCTACCTTCAGTCTAGTCAACGATTCAAGTGTGAAAAAGCTTTAACATATCAAGATAAAAAAACTTGCTCATCGAAAATTGTCGGAAAAAGCGCTCGTGTGACACCGGCTTAGCAAAAAAACACATTCCCAAACTTCCTTCAAACTAAAAATGTGCCCGCCCAGACCCAAGCTGATATTTTTGTTCTTGTTTTTTTTCTTTTTTTAGAAATTGTCCCGGTCGAAGGCAGTTTTATTATAATGTACACTCTGATGCCATAGTCTCTAGCCCACGCATACATATTCGTGAACTTTTCATATTTATGTAAACAAATGTATGAATCTAATCTTCTATACATCAACTACAAAACAATGTACGATATTTATTGAAAAGCAAGTTCTATCCAAAAAATCAATCCAGAATATTTATAATTGTATACAGAAAAACATAGGCAGTCCATCAATTCTTAGGAGTTGGCTAAAGACTATGACATCCGAGTGTACAGTAGATATCTCAGCATATCATAAGGTTACACCAATGCGAATAATTGAACCTGTAAAGCCAAGCTCTGAAGCATCTGGGCTACAATAAAACATGGTATTGTCTCATTTGCGTTCGATACTGCTTCAAATTGGTGCGTCGTTAGTTATGCTCTTGGCTGTAGGCCTACAGGCTCGTTATCACACGCCCAGAAGAAAGTCGTCACCTAAAACAGAGTTAAGAATCTTATCACCAAACTAATGTAATGAAACGTCTTTAAATTTCCAACCTAATAGAGCGAAACAGGGGAGGTCCAAAGAATACCCCCCTTACCCCACCCCGTTTCAAATAGGGTTAAGACAACATCTATTTTATAGTTTGTGTGAGATTTATTTTCTTGGAGGCTAAAATATGATGACCCACACCGGATAATCTAAATATCTCGCCAGGCATAAACAAACCCTTTACTGTTTCTGCCGGTTGATCTTGGATGGCGTTGTTGAGCAAATGAAAGCTTTTGAATAAGTTCAACAAGCATATGTGTCTGAATTCAAGCCAATTATCATCATATGCTTCGAACACAAAACACTACCTGTGAAATCGCCTATGTTAAGGGGGGTCACCGTTTTTTTTTTTTATCTTTCTCTCCTTTCTCTCTTTCCCTGGCTTGTATTCATTCGGCCCCATTCAGCCAACTGTTTTAAGACGTTTATCCCCATTCAGGTGTCGATTTCTTCCTTGCGAGCGATAGCGAGCCAGCATTGTATGGATAAATCCGGCTTCGCTGGAGACATTTCTCTATCAAATAATGTACAAATTCAGCTTGCTGCCAAAACAAAAATGTATATATGCTGGCTCGCTACCGCTCGCCAGGAAAATATTGACACCTGGATGGGGTAAACGTCTTAAAACAATAGGCTGAATGGGGCCGAATGGATGCAAGCCAAAGAGAGAGGGAGAGAAACAGAAAAAAAGCGAGGTGGGCTCCCTTAGCCATTTATGGAGATATGGACTTGCCAATGGATGGAGGAAGTCTATACATAACGGGGAATGTTTGAACGTTTGGTAGGTTTTTAATTATATCAACATTGGAATGATTTCGCTCCCTTTTTCTTCTTGTATAATTCAGTATAATTAATTGTTTATATCAAAACTAATCTCAAATGATAATCGTTATTCGTGCTATGAATAAGGGTGTCTCTTGTATTACTGTTATGGCAACACATCTATCTATCTATAAAATCAGGCCCAATCCCCACTAACTTTTCCCAAATGGTAGAAATATTAGCTCAATTACTATAGTCGTTTTATAGTTACAGAGGTTAGAGGTCATGATTTCTCGCCTACTTACAGCGAATAGACTATAGCAGCATAGTTGCCGGTGTTGCTTTATTAATATACTTTTAAGTTTGATGTAAATACCTTTAACATTCTTCAACAAGACTATTTTGAAATGACTAAAGGTACTTATTTGATTGCTGGATGTTTGTTGAATGTCTTTAAGGGGAGACTGATTTTTTTTTTGTCTATTAATTTTATTCCTTTATTTCTTAGTTTCCTTGCTAGACCTCCATCAAGCTTAGAAACACCCCCTAGACCCACTTGAAGATAATGTTTACATTTTTTGGTAGAAAACTGTCCCGGCCGAAGGCCGCTGCCTCTTAAATATTCAGGCTCGCTATCGCTCGCCAGGAAAAACTCAACACCTAAATGGCACGAAAGGCCTTAAAATTGACAATTAAATGGGGTGAAAGGTATTCAAATCGCCAAACTAATGGGCCGAACGTCATAAAATCTGAAAACAAATGGGGCTAAACACGAGGAAGAAGGGGGACCAGAAAAAACCCGGCCTGTCTCCCCTTAATGTTGTATATAAAATGGCGAGGCAGGAACATGAAGGGAGTTGGTGATCTGCGCATATCCTAACAGGAGTACCAACCTTATCCTAAGACTCCATCATTAAGCCCTGTTGATTATTGACGTAATGATATACTACATTATAGTCACATTAAGTTGATTATTGACGTAATGATATACTACATTATAGTCACATTAAGTTGCTTGCTAGTATAATGCTACGTTTCCATGTTGTATTGTGTTAATTATATAACCATGCAGCTCGGTAGTTATCTGGTGAGACTGTATTGGTGGTGTTAGTTGTCAGCCCTCCCCACCTTGACTCCCTCGAGGGGCCCGGTGCTCATCACTCTGACACCACCACCAGCCACCCTCGCCGGCGGACCACCCAACATCGGTAGTTTATGTTTTTTGCGGTTCTGTGTGTGCATACGTGTGGCCTTAATGCCTGCGGTGATATAGACTGACGTTATTTAAGGATGAGATTATGTTAAGATTTTGTTCCTTCCTCTACAGCCATGGGTAGAGTGGTAGTAAAGTGACAGTGACCCGCCTCCAACCATCCTGCCGCCGTATCCCTCAAGGTAACCTGTTCTGGTTTATTGTTGTTGTATGTTTTTGCTATACATAGTTGTAGTAGAATTTATGTTGTATTTTATGTCACTTTATATTGGAACAGGTTTCGTGATAACTTAATGCACCAGGAAAATATACGGGGAAGAGCGGAGTGTAAAGCCTCATAACCGTTTATTGTTATTATTACGCATTAATATATTCCGTCCAGCATCATTTTAATTAACTCAGTTTGTTATATATATGTTGTTTGCGTTGATATGTTGTTATTAGAGTTATAAGTTGTATATACAGTACATGTGGTATAAGCTGCCTCATTCTAACTCTGCCCATCTTGTTGTTAAGGGGGCCCACCTCGCTTCTTTTATCTTTCTCTCCCTCTCTCTTTGGCTTGTATCCATTCTGCCCCATTCAGCCTACTGTTTTAAGACGCTTACCCCCATCCAGGTGTCAATATTTTCCTGGCGAGCGGGAGCGAGCCTACATCTATATATTTTTGTTTTGACAGCAAGCTAAATTTGTAAATTTTTCGTTAGAAAAATTACTCCGGCCAAGCCGGATTTCTCCATACCAATGCTGGCTCGCTATAGCTGGCCAGGAAAAAATCAACACCTGGATGGGGATAAACGTCTTAAAACAGTTGGATGAATGGGGCCGAATGGATACAAGCCAGGGAAGGAGAGAAAGATAAAAAAAAAGCCGGTGACCCCCCTTAAACAACCACCCTCCTACCTCCCATACACCCACTCCCTCCTCCCTCCCCACCTTCCCCTCCCCCCCCCACCCCCCACACCCCAACTGTCTCTCACTCCCTCACCTCTTCGCCCACCACCTCTTTGTCTCCATCGATGTACTCTTCTCCCCCCTCAGTGGCGGATCCGGGGGGGGGGGGAGGGCGCCCCCCCCCCCCCTTAGTGACCAAAATTGCGCCCTTACATCTGATATGTACTGTATTTTATCTGAAATACAATACATATAAAGATATGGCGCCCCTCATGTATATACAGTATATCAGCCCCCCCCCCCCCTTAAGCCTGAGCTGGATCCGCTCCTGACTCGCTCATCTTTCATTATCTCCCTAACCTTCTCTTCTTCCTTCCGCCATTCCTTCCTCCCATAAGTTTCCTCTTCTCCCCGTCTTCCACTTTTCCCTGCCCTTCCTCCTCCTCTGTCCTACATATTTCCCTCCCCCAATTTACCATCCCTCTTTCCTCCATTCCCCCACCTTCCCTTCTCTCTCCCTTACCCACCGTCTCCTCCTGACTCGTGCTAACATTAATCCCTCCCTCCTCCCGTCGTTTTCCTTCCTCCTCTTTCCCTCCCCTCCCCCCATTTTTTCTTCCTCAACATTTATCTCTCTCCATCCCCAACCTTCTACCCCCTCTCCCTCACCTTCTTTCTCCCGCTTCTCAGTTATCCCTATTTATTATTCATCTTCCCACCTCTCCCTCCTCTCTTCCAGCATCGGTAGCCTACCTTTCTTCTCCCTTGTTCCCTCATCTCCCTACTCCCACGTATTCTCGTTCCTTCTCTCCCTCCGCCCACATACCCTCCCTCCCCTACTCCCTTCTGTCCTCCCTACTCCCACATACCCTCCCTCCTTTCCTCCCTACTCCCACATACCCTCCCTCCTTTCCTCCCTACTCCCACATACCCTCCCTCCTTTCCTCCCTACTCCCACGTACCCTCCCTCCTCCCACGTACCGTCCCTCCTTTCCTCCCTACTCCCACATACCCTCCCTCCTTTCCTCCCTACTCCCACATACCCTCCCTCCTTTCCTCCCTACTCCCACATGCCCTCCCTACCCCCACATACCCTCCCTCCTCCCTCCTTTCCTCCCTACTCTCACTTTCACCCCCTTCCCTCCTTTCATGTCCCCACCCTCCCTCCTCCCACCTATGTTTCCTCCCTCCCTCCCCACACGTTTCCTCCTTTGGTCCACCCGTTTCCTTCTCCCTCCCTCCCACATCGTATGTTTCCTCCCTGCTCACGCGTTCCCTTCATCCCTCCTCCCATGTTTCCTCCAGGCAATTTTTTTCTTCTATACTGTACAACGTACATGTCATCATCATCATCCATTTCTCCCCATCATTCCATCTCATCTTTTTCTCCCTCTTCTGCTTCCTTCCTTCCTCTCTTCCTTTCTCCCTCCTCTCTCCTCCTCCTTTCTCCCTCCTCTCTCCTCCTCCTTTCTCCCCTGGTCGACCTAGCTATAATGTCTGTGTTGGAGGGAGAGGAACCAATATAAGAAGATGGACAATTTGTCCTCTTGTCTTTGTGTCAACCCCTCTCTTTGGTCTTCAGTCTTGTTGTGTTTCGTTTGTCTTGCTGCTTTGGGGTTTGTTTGCTTCTCTATGTTTGAATGTTGTCCTACAGTTTATTCAGATAGGTTACGGTACTTTTGCTTTGTAAAGATTGTTTGTTTTGTAACCGAAAAATGCCTTTCCGAATTGCTTTTCTAACTTAAGATTTGTGTTGTCTTCATAGTTCTGCTTTCGTGTGTGTATGTGTGTGTGTGTGTGTGTGTGTTTTGGGGAAGGGCGGGGGGGGGGGGGGAGGGAACGTTTGTGTCCTATACTTCCACTCTGTTTTGTTATTATTTTGTTCTTTATTCCTCCAGTTGTTTTATGTATCCATATAAGGTTTGTTTGTCTGTTTTCAGGTTGGTTTGTGTTGTGTATCGCTTATCGTCCAATTGTTTCTTAGGGAGTTATTGGCTTTGTAATTGTGACTTCCCGGTACCTATATACATTATATAATAACTATTAGATACCGTATGTGGACTATGTAGACAATATATAATATGTACGCAATATCAGGCTTTTGCAAACCTGCGATATGGCTTAATATTCATTAATGATTTACTCAACTGTACCTCTAGTCCTATCCACTCACATGCTGACGACTCAACCTTACACTATTCAACTATTTTTCACATCAACCCAGCATGCAAGCACTCCAAAACAATTGTGATCTATCAATTATTTTTGATTGGGGCAGAGAAAATCTTGTTATTTTCAACGCCTCCAAGACCCAGTTTCTCTCTCTCTCTATCCGTCACAATCTTGAACAAGACTATCAACTATACACAACTCAACCCTTCATCTTCTCTCAATATTTTAGGTGTATCTTTTTCATCTGACCTTTTTTGGAAAGAACACATTACCACTCTTGCTAACACAGCTTCCCAAAAGTCAGGTGTGCTTAACCGTCTCCGTGGGTTCTCAACCCCCGCACAGATTCTTGCACAGTGTGCCCCTGTATTGAGTATTGTTCGAATGTGAGGGGAGCCTCCACTCATACTGCACTTATCGAACAAGTAGAATTAAAATAATTTCGCCTCATCAACTCACTTCCTCTAATGCCCTTTTCCCACTGGTGAGACAAGTCACGATTTTCGTCGCCGAAACCAATAAATTTGGCACATTCGTGACATGTCTCAACACCTCTCATGAAAAATTGTTTGACTCTCAAGGCCTCTCAAGGCCTCGCAAGGGCCCTCGTGGGGTCGTCGCAAATGTTCGCACGGTTCAAAATTTTGGACGAGGACTTACGATGATTGGTTACCCTCGGAAGCATCGTCGAGCATCGCCAAAGGGTTTCTGCGATCATCTGCGACATCGGCGAGACATCGCGGAGTTTGTCGCACGAAAAAAAATAGTTGAAATGTTCCAAAACGTCGCACGACGGATCGCCGATGCTCTCGGATGTTCCAAGAACATCGACGATCATCGGCGATTTCTTAGTCGATAAGTCGTCGACATGCGCACGGGTACGTACTCGCAGAGAGTATACCCGCCAGGGTATGCTCCGCACGAGGCATGCGAAGGGACTTGCGACGTCGCGGAATGCTCAAGACACACCTGCCGAGGCCAAAGAGCAACTTCGGAGAGGTGGGTAAAACAAAATTATTAGGCCTATAGTGAGATATCTTTCACCTACGGTGAAATTTCACATATTGTTATATTTGTTGTTGTTGTTGATGAAATCTTATAGAATAACCTTTCCTCTTGCCGTTCATGAAAACAAAACAATATAAAAAACAATTATTATGGGTGAAAACCGACTGAGAGTTAGGGCAAATACGGGCGGACTGATGATATGCCTTCACCTACGGTGAAATTCCACATATTGTTATTTTTGTTGTTGTTGTTGATGAAATCTCATAGAATAACCTTTCCTCTTGCCGTTCATGAAAACAAATTTTTTTAAAAAAGCAGTTATTATTGGTGAAAACAGACAGAGTTAATATTTTGCTGCGGGATGGATTCTATAAGGGCGAAAAACTATCGTTATAGATTTATTTCCATAAAATCCAATAATGATGATAGAATAATCTAAACACCGCCATCATGTTCAGCGGACATATATATATATTTTTGTTTTGAGAGTAAGCTAAATTTGTAAATTTTTCGATAGAAAAATGTTTCCGGCAAAGCCGGATTTCTCCATACAATGCTGGCTCCCTATCGCTCGCCAGGAAGAAATCGACACTTGGATGGGGGATAAACGTCTTAAAACAGTAGGCTGAACGGGGACGAACCGATACAAGGCAAAGAGAGAGGGAGAGAAATAGAAAACAAATACAAAAACGAGGAGAGGGAGAGAAAGAGAAAACAACAAACAGCAGGTGGGCTCAATGTTTGAGTTACGGCTTAACAATTGAGCCCTTCATCTTCTTCTTCTTCTTTTTGTGGAGTTTCTGTCCCTTTTCAAAGCCAGCTCACCTATGCACCGGTGACTTCTCCAGAAACAGCTAGAGCTAGATTTAAGAATTAGTTTAGAAAATATGTAGTCGTAGAAAGGATAGTTAAAGAAAAAGAATTGAAGTATATAGCTTAAGCAGAACTCTCCTCTCCTTATTTTACCCCCTCCTCCACCCCCCAATATCTTGTTCTCTCCTTACCTTAATTTAACTTTTCCCCTCTCTACTATTTAATCTTATTTTTCTTCCTCCCCCGCTCTGGTCCCCTTCTCCCCCCTCACCCTATTCTATTCTATTCCGCTTTCTCTTCTGCCACACCTGCTCCAACCCTTTTTTTTTTTTTAAGAAACAAAAAAGGTAGCCTCTCTTTTTTTAATATACTCTTTCTCTCCCTCTCTCCTCGTTTTTTTTTTTTTTTATTTTTCTATTTCTCTCCCTCTCTCTTTGCCTTGTATCCGTTCGGCCCCGTTCAGCCATCCAGGTTTCAATATTTTCCTGGTGAGCGGTAGCGTATATATTTTTTGTTTTGAGAGCAAGCTAAATTTGTACATTATTTGATAGAAAAATGCCTCTGGCGAAGCATTGCCAACCTCCGAATTAAGGGGAGATGGGTAGTTTTTCAGGTCCCCTCTCTTCCTCATGGTTAACCCCATATAGTTTTCATATTCTATGACGTTCGGCCCATTAGTTTGGCGTGATATGCCAATTCCACTCTGCAATTAGCACATTCACGTTACATTTGCTCAGCTGCGCACACCTCGCCGATCTTGCCGATGTAGGTGCGATGCCAACGCCGATGACGTTCATTCATCCCAAGAATTTGGGCCTTAAAATAATACTTTTATCACCTCGCCGAAGTAAACGCCGAACCATCGCTTGGATCGCCGAAGACGTCGCAGAACATACGGCGAGTATTCTTTCATCCTCGCATGATCTTGCAAGAGATGTTTGAAAACATCGCTCACTTCCCCGATAATGTCGCCGATGTCGGCGATTGCGTCGCGGACATCGGCGACATCTTCGCCGAGTATAATTTGTCATCTGTTTGCAACGGTCAAAATCGTGAACGTCGCACGTATTCTTGCGAATTTGTCAAAAAGATTCATCGGCGACGAAAATCGTGAATTGTCTCACCAGTGGGAAAGGGGCATTACATTAAGGGGCTAGTGGCTGTTTTAGTGTTAAATTAATTCATGTATTCATTTATGTTTTAAGTTTCCTCGCTAAACCTCCCTCAAACTTGGAAAAACACCCCCTAGACCCGCTCAAGATTAATTTGTAAATGTTTTCGGTAAAAAAGTGTCCCGGCCGAAGGCCGATCCCTCTTATTGCCCCTTTCCCACTGGTGAGACAAGTCACGATTTTCGACGCCGACACCAATAAATTGGCACATTCGTGACATGTCTCAACACCTCTCATGAACAATCGTTTGACTCTCAAGGGCCTTCGCAAATGTTCGCACAGTTCAAAATTTTGGACGAGGACTCACGAGGATTGGTTACCCTCGCAAGCATCGTCGAGCATCGCCGAAGGGATCTGCGAGGGTATCTGCGATCATCTGCGACATCGGCGAGACATCGCGGAGGGTTTCGCATAAAAAAACCTTTGCAACGCTGCATGGATGCTCACCGATGCTCTCAGATGTTCCGAGAACATCGACGATGCCAAAGAGCACCTTCGACGAGGTGGAAGAGAAAGAATAAAAAACGAGGAGGGAGAGAAAGAGAAAACAGCGAGGTGGGCTCAATGTTTACGTTACGGCTTAGCCTAATTGAGCCCACCTCGCTGTTTTCTCTTTCTCTCCCTCCTCGTTTTTTTTTCTTTCTCTCCCTCTCTCTTTGCCTATAATCCGTTCGGCCCCGTTCAGCCTACTGTTTTAAGACTTTACTCCCATCCAGGTTTCAATATTTTCCTGGTGAGCGGTAGCGAGCCAACATACCTGTATATATATTTTTGTTTTTGGGTCGTTTTTCTGGTCCCCTGTCTTCCTCATGGTTAACCCCATTAGTTTTCATATTTGGGGGATGGTGGGGGGAAGGGAGAAGGGTAATTGACTCGTGTTACAAATATGAAGCCGATTGGTGAGGTAGTTTCGCCACCACGGATTTTCCTTTTTTTCCTTTTCTTCGTACGGATACGCTGGAAGTGGGTGGTGGGAGGGAGGTGGGGGTGTGGTGGTGGGACGACAGAAGGGTAGGGGGTTTGTCACACAAATATGAAACCAATTGGTTCAGTCGTTTCGCCGCCACATATTTTCCTTTTTTTGTTTTGTGAGGGGACCGATAGTCAGCGAGTGGGTGGGGGGAGGGAGTTGTGTTGGTGGTGGCAAGAAGCCAGAAGGGTAAGATACATGTGGTAGAAATATGAAAGCCATAGGTGCAGTCGTTTCCCTGCTACGATTTTTTTTTCGGAGAGTCCGTATATATACGGATCTGGCACTGGGCGTGACAAGACCCTAGTCCGTATATATACAGACCTGGCAGTCTGGGGGTTTTAAGACATTTACCCCCATCCAGGTTTCAATACGCCGAACCATCGCTTGAATCGCCGAAGACATCGCAGAACATATGGCGAGTTTTCTTTCATCCTCGCATGATTTCGCAAGATATATATACGTATATATACGGACTCGCCGAAAAAAAATTGTAGCAGCGAAACGACTGCACCTATAGCTTTCATATTTCTACCACCCTTCTGGCTTCTTGTCACCACCAACACAACCCCCTCCCCCCACCCACTCGCTGACTATCGGTCGCCTCACAAAGACAAAAAAGGAAAATATGTGGCGGCGAAACGACTGAACCAATCGGCTCCACATTTGTGTGACAAGTCCCCTACCCTTCTGTCGTCCCCCCACCACACCCCCACCTCCCTCGCACCACCCACTTCCAGCGTATCCATACGAAGAAAAGGAAAAAAAGGAAAATCCGTGGTGGCGAAACTACCTCACCAATCGGCTTCATATTTGTAACACGATTCAATTACCCTTCTACCTTCCCCCCACCATCCCCCAAATATGAAAACTAATCGGGTTAACCATGAGGAAGAAAGGGGACCAGAAAAACGACCCAAAAACAAAAATATATATATGTTGGCTCGCTACCGCTCACCAGGAAAATATTGAAACCTGGATGGGGGTAAATGTCTTAAAACAGTAGGCTGAACGGGGCCGAACGGATTATAGGCAAAGAGAGAGGGAGAGAAAGAAAAAAAAAACGAGGAGGGAGAGAAAGAGAAAACAGGGAGGTGGGCTCAATTAGGCTAAGCCGTAACTTAAACATTGAGCCCACCTCGCTGTTTTCTCTTTCTCTCCCTCCTCTTTTTTTTTCTTTCTCTCCCACCTCGCCAAAGGTGCTCTTTGGCATCGTCGATGTACTCGGAACATTTGAGAGCATCGGCGACTCTGCATCGGTGAGCATCCATGCAGCGTTGCAAAGTTTTTTTATGCGAAACCCTCCGAGATGTCTCGCCGATGTCGCAGATGATCGCAGATACCCTCGCAGATCCCTTCGGCGATGCTCGACGATGCTTGCGAGGGTAACCAATCCTCGTGAGTCCTCGTCCAAAATTTTGAACTGTGCGAACATTTGCGAAGGCCCTTGCGAGGCCTTGAGAGTCAAACGATTGTTCATGAGAGGTGATGAGACATGTCACGAATGTGCCACTTTATTGGTGTTGGCGACGAAAATCGTGACTTGTCTCACCAGTGGGAAAGGGGCATTACTAGTTCCCTACAATATCTTTCTACATGCCACAATGTTGCATCTCTATCACTCTTCTACTGCTATTACAACAATGAGTGTTCTTCAGAGCTCTCTCAGTGCATACCCTTCTCCCTTGCGACGAGTGCGAGACACCCACCTTTCACCAAAGTCCCACTTCTATTCTGCCAGCTCTCCAACGCAATAATTGACCAATTTTCTTGGTCTTTCTTCCACTCAACAAGTAACCTCTGGAACTCTCTCCTTCAATCAATCTTTCCTTCATCCTATGACTTAAACTGCTTCAAATTTCGTGTGTTCAGGCATGTTGACTCCAACATCCCTTGAATTTGACTCTGTCACTCTTTTGGCTTTAGGGGAGACACTCGTTACAGGCAACCTGTCGTTTGTCTCTTTCATACACATATAAAGCAAAATATGGACTAAGCGAAAATAGAGATCTTGCTGATGATGATGTCCACTGAGTAATAGTGTCAATTACTTTTCTGCATCACCCTTTACAGAGGAAGATTATAATTCGATCCCACCTGCCACACCAGCTTTAATAAACAATAATTATATTCAAAGAGATATGACAGTTACGGAAATAGTTTTAATAAATAGCATTAACACATTTAAGTTAAATATAACACCAATTCCTTATACTATTTCTCCAAGAGTTTTGAAAGAATTAAGCGACGAGATGTCAAAACCATTAACATTATTTGTTAACAACACGTTGCAGAATGGCATTGTACCAAATTAATGGAAATCCCATTTAAATTAAAGGAAAAACATCACTACCTTGTAAGTATCGTCCAATCTGCTAGACTTCAATCATATGTAAACTGCTTGAAACCATCTTCAAAGACAAACTTATAAATCATTTAGACAAAAAAGAAAAAAACAAAATAATAACATTACAGAATGGCTTACGAAACAAGAGTTCATGCGTAACAAATCTGCTTGACTTTTTCCACAATATCTTTATTATGTACGACGAAAGTAAAGCTGTAGACATTGTTTACCTTGAGTTCAAGAAAGCCTTTAACAAAGTCCACCACAAGCATCTCTTCATGAAATTAATAGCTCAAGGCATAGATGGGTGCTTACTTCGATGAATATTCGGACTGAACTGGAATATCTTTTGTGGTGTGACCCAGGGCTCAGTACTCCGACCTGTCCTATTTATAATCAATAATATTGATGAAGATCTTTCATGTACAATTTCAATATTTGCAGACGATACCAAAAATTGCGAGCATAGTAGTATGTATCTTGCATGTTCAACATATCTAAAATCTTTCAGAGAAATTAGCAATTTGGTCCCAAACATGGCAAATGTGTTTAATACCGATAAATGTAAAGTACTGCATGTACTGTATGGTATCTTGGAATATGGATCCTGCGACTTGTGCATGAATTGAAATACATTCACCAAGTAGGATTTCCCTTCTCCTTAATATAAATAGGAAAAAGTTAAATTTCCTTTATCACATCGTGGTGTAGTGGATTAAAAGCTTGGACACTCGTTCTGAATGACGGAGGTTCGAGACCGGCTGGGAGTATGTAAATATTTGTTAGCTCACATGTATTTGTGAGATATACTTAATATATATATATATATATATATATATATATATATATATATATATATATATATTAAAATGTGGTAGCAGTATAATACTAATGGCATTTATTTGATTAATTGGCATGTGCTAGATAATTATATACCGATATATGTATGGTACCTCAATAATTATTTAATTTATATACAGGGTGTTCCAGTAATGATTTTCATAAATTATATGGTGGACTCATCAGACAAACATAAGAATAAATTACTCTATGAACATGAGGTTGAGTATTTATAATAACGGAGTTAGACTGACATAATTAAAGGATACATCATTGGTTACATGTCCTTCCTAAGCTGATTGAAATATCCTAAAACTAATAATGTAATATCAGTTTCATTATTATTCATTACATTTCCATTGCTATCACTATCTAAAACTGAGTACATGATTCAAATTCTCGAACGACTAGAACGAAACACAACCACATGATTACCGCCTGGCTAGAGCCGGCAAAGATGGCTTCCATACTACCCCCTGGTACTGTTACCATTCTAGCGGTTTGTATCCAATCGGCGTTCTCTCTTCAGGCTAGCAAGCGATAGCGAAGGCCAAATGGATATAATCCACTAAAATGGCAACATTACCCCTTGGACTGAATGGCATTGTATCTATCGTTAACTTAAATCGTGTAATAACTCTGTTATTATAAATACTCATCCTCATGTTCATAGAGTAATGTATTCTTACTTTTGTCTGATGAGACCACCATAAAATTTATGAAAAGCATTACTGGAACACCCTTTATATAACATTAAAAACCTCATCGAGCTTAACCCCTCTTTAGCGGGGCCCGCCTTAAGTCGGTCTAGAGAACCAAGGACTATGTGGCGGGGACCGACTTGAGGCGGTGTGCAATTTTGAGCAATAGTTGGCTCTGAGAGAGAGACGAGCGGTGGGAGGAGCGTAGGTCGGCTCTGACCGTTCGGCACGGGTCCCATGTGACAACTGCTCTCCCCTCCACACACATCCACACTCACTACCTCGCTACACAGGGAATTATGTCAGGAAATTACCGTATTTTAGGGATTTTTCCTTCGTGTTGCACACGATCGTTGCAAGAGAACGCGTGGTCGTAGAAGGATGGTTCTGGTGTCATTGGAAAGCTCAATTATCGGCCTTTCAGGGATACATAATTGTATTACGCTCTGGCTTTTGTTTATGCATGAAAAAGAGCACAGAAATAAGCTCGTTTAGGGTAAAACTACCTGCTTGGCAGGTAGTAGAAGTTACCAACCTAGCCGCTCGTGGAGTGTTAAAAAGAGTGGAAAGGAAGGAGGATGTTTCGAGAGTAACCGAATTGTGACTTTTTGATGTTGATAAAATGTAATAGGAAAGGAATGGTGGTCCAGTGAGGGGGAGAGGAGGGAAAGAGAGGGGAGGAGAAAGGAATACAGGAACGCTTAGAGAGAGAGAGAGAGAGATTGATTTTAGTGTATAGAGACTGATCATTGGGAGCGGAAAATAGGAAAAGTGGGAAAAGAAAAAGTTAACATGGTCTTGCTATAAATAATTCCACGCATCATCACTGTACTAAATATTTAGCTGCAAAGCCTCTATCACTAGATTATTTTATGAAAGGAAAACAAGGAAAATGGAGAAAACAAACTAGAATGATGAATATGAATGAATGATTAACCCGGGAACGGCATGGAGACTCTTAAGAGGTTTTACTGGGCGAAAACAACAGGGCTCTTAAGATCCAAGGCCTAAAAAAAGCCTTTTTAATACCCCAGTGGCACTCAAAACAAAGGAATATGTGATTAAGTGAGATCATTCCCCTCCATACCTCCTATCACTCCTCCACATGTGTCAAACCCCCCCCCCCCCTCCAATTATCATCTATTTTTCCTCTTATTCCCTTGTTTATCGGTATATTTACCGCACCAATATCTCCCACCCGGTTTCAAGATCTGGGACGCATATAGAGAGCGTGGCAAGAGAGAGGCAGCAAGAGAGAGACATCAGTCTGGCTTCAGGCCTCGAAGAGGGAGGGTGTATATTTTGAGCGCCTCTCACCTCATGGCTGGAGGGTCGGCAATAATTTATCTTTTTCACCCCCCAAATACTATTCTCACTTGTTTTATTAGTGTTACATGTTAATATCTTTATAATAAATGTAAAATAGGCGCATATGAATAAGTAATAACGATATTTATCGGATAATGACAATTTTAGGTGGGAATGAACCAAAATATGATCGCTTGGTGGGCACTTTTAAAAACCAATGGCGGGCGCTTGCCGGGTTAACGAAACGCAAAATGGGAAGAGATTACAAGGAAATACAAGCCACATATTATATTATATGGACACGATAATAGTGAAGAAGGGAGGTTGATATAGGATTAGAACATTTTAAAGATATATATATTAGTAATAGAGAAAAAAATAGTAATGGAAGATTAACTAAGGAAACTATAGGGTGATGCTCAAGAGAGAGACAGAGAATGATAAAGAAACTGTAGATAGAGAAGGATAAGGAGATTGAAAGTTAATCTGTGTTGAGAGTTTTTTTTTTTCTCTCTCTCTCTCTCTCTCTCTCATTAACTGATATTGATAGCAATTTTCTGCTCACCTCCCTGCGATAATGGTGGATAATGGTGAAGCAATTGTTCGGGAGGACTGGGAATTCCTCAATCTCCTGTCTCTATCTGTCCATCTCTCCCTCCTTTTGTCTGCCTATTTGTCTGACTGTATGTATGTATGTCTCTCTCTCTCTCTCACTTCGAAAACTACTACAAGGAACTGTGAGAAAAGGTCAACGAAATTTTTAAAATAGTGAGATTGACAATGTTGTCAATAATAAGATTTAAATCCTTAAAACGATTTCAAGGCACAGATATGGTTGGAACTTGGAAGCTCGAGTTTCAAAAGTGCGTCACTACTTTATGTGGAACTTCCTTACAAGTAACTGTCTTGGTAGTGTAATGGTTAGAGTGTTTACGGTCTATGTGGTATCCCAGATTCGAATCCCGAGAGGATCACATCTATCTATCTATCTATTGCCCGATGCCTTACTCCCCTTACCGTACGAGGGTGGCCATACACAGAATTCCCCCAAGCGGACCTATACCCTGTGAGAGGGACAACCCGAGCCAGTTTAGTGAAGGACTTACAGGATTGACCATTCACTTTAGGATCTGTCCGACTCCGAGGCCCTCTGTGTATCTTGTTAGCACTATTTTTCTACAGTGGTGTTCGGCTAATCCATCCACTAACCTGCCTTACCCTTAGGTAAGCAGTACGGATTTGTATCAGGTTTACTCCCCTAGACAGGTTGCCAACCAAGGCTGACGAGTCCTATCCACCCGGATTTGTATAAGGTTGTCTCCCCTAGATGAGTTGCCGACCAAGGCTAACGAGTCCCATCCACCCAGATTGCTTTTATTAATTTAATTGGGAGGTGTTTGATGTTGGGAGTGAAATTTATTAATTATATTATAAAAGACTGTTCTTATTGAATCACGCTTTCCTCGGATTTTGTGAATAAAAAATTTCATATGCAAATTAAAGGTTTTAACAGCACCGACGAAATGTGGATAAGATTCAAGGAAATATTCATTAGTGCTCAAAATATACATGTACCCTTGCGTAAACGTCACAACACAAATGTTAACAAACCCCTATGGTATAATAATACTATCAGTAAAGCAATTAGAGAAAGAAAGCGTTTACACAAGCTAAAAAAGGGTTGCAGATAATACCATAAACGACCAGTAATTGGCTGCCAGAAGAAAAATTAAATCGCTTATAAAATTGGTAAGGAGAAATTACGAAATCACCATAGCTAATGATAGTAAAATTAATCAAAACATTTCTGTAGGTATATAAACAGTAACAGGCAAATACAAAGTGGTATAGGGCTGATACTTAATAATCAAGGTGACCTTGAAACTGATAGCAGAGATGTAGCTTCTACTCTTAATCCCTACTGTACCAGAGGGTATTGCTCTAAATGTAGCTTCCAGAACCACACATTTTGGCCAAAATGGCTTCAGAATCTAGAGAGAGCAACCTCTTACCCCGAAACTTGAATAAGTACTGAGCCAGCTCGCCTGTGGAACCTTATATACACTCTGAGAAGTGTTGCCAAGGACTCAAAGCAGTGTTTACTAGTCATGGTGCCAGGTATCGCTCAGTACAAGGACCGCATATTACGGACGTATGTTGTACGTTGCTGGTACTAGCGAGTGACTCTTTTTTTTTACTGTCGGCCATGGTACGTCGCTGGTACAGTAAGGGTTAATGAACATTTCAGCTCTGTTTTTCACACTTCTAGCAATCTGGGCGTGTCATAATGTAACAATCAAACATGTAAAGTTGTGCTTAGACCTCAAAATCACTAAATCAGATGACACTCGAGCATGGATTTTTACCGACCGATTGGAAGACAGCGAATTTAACACTAATATTTATAAAGGGTGGAAAATACCGGTAACATGAGTAACTTCGGACGGGGAGGTAACTTCGGACACTAGAAAACATATACAATGAACCACAGTTATGGGATAAATACATGATGTTAATGAAAAACAAATATGTCTACGGTGTTCTTCCATAATGCAGTCATTTTTCCATAACTGTAGCTTACATACTGTTATCCAGAAGTGTCCGAAGTATTGCCCCCGTGCGAAGCTAGGTCATTTCACGGGTACCTAATAATTACACACCAACGTTAATTTAACTTTCGTAATTGGAAAAATATTGAAATCAATCATTAGGAATGACATAATATTTTTCACCGAAAACAACATACTTATCACCAATAGTCAACACGGATTCAGTGCAAAGAGAGCATTCCTAACGAACTTAATTGAATTTTATGAAAGCCTTTTCAATATAAATGACTTCACAAATAGTCTCAACAAAGTGTACTTGGAGTTTCAGAAAGCCTTCAACAAGGTCCCACATTTTAAATTGCTACAAAAAGTCTAGGACTTAGGAATACATTCGAATAGATTAAAAACTGGCCCAGTGAAAGAAAGCGGAGAGTAGTTATTAATGATGTGGCATCATCATTACACACCACACTCCCCCGTAACATCATCACCACCATAATAATTTACACACCACACTCACCCGTGACACCATCACCACCATAATAATTTACACACCACACTCACCCGTGACATCATCACCACCATAATAATTTACACACCACACTCACCCGTGACACCATCACCACCATAATAATTTACACACCACACTCACCCGTGACATCATCACCACCATAATAATTTACACACCACACTCACCCGTGACATCATCACCACCATAATAATTTACACACCACACTCACCCGTGACATCATCACCACTATAATAATTTACACACCACACTCACCCGTGACACCATCAGCACCATCATAATTTACACACCACACTCACCCGTGACATCATCACCACCATAATAATTTACACACCACACTCACCCGTGACATCATCACCACCATAATAATTTACACACCACACTCACCCGTGACATCATCACCACCATAATAATTTACACACCACACTTGCCCGTGACACCATCACCACCACTATAATAATTTACACACCACGCTCGCCCGTGACTTCACCACCACCATACTAATCACCTGCCGTAATCCCTCTATCACATTAACTCAAAAGCCATACAAATTAATCATAAAATAGGCATCGATTAAACGTTGGCTTGTAATTGAAATTCAGAGAGTTTCAGGGAACGGAAGGGACGGGAGGGAGGGGGAGGCTGTTAGCTCGTTTGTGGTTGGTTGGCTTTCGATAAATGTTGTCTGTCAGTCAGTTCGCTCTTATCTTGTTTTCCCCATCTAACCTATTTTAGCCTTAGCCTAATGTAACTGATAGGGTTATTTCCTTAGTACAGTAGGCCTATAGTTATTTTATTAACCTAATTGAATTCACTCTTTATCATATCCTCTCTGAGAAACTGTTGGGCGCTTAAAACATAGAGAGCAAATAATTTCAAGGGGTTGCAAGATCTGTTGTTGCTGGATTTCCTTTGTACTCCTTTGTACTCCTTTGAACCAAACATTAACTAATTTGAGGGGGTATGGTTGTTTTCTCCCTTATGTTTAGCCCCATTAGTTGTGAGATTACATGACATTCTCCCCATTAGTTTAGCGATTTTAAGACTTTTCGCCCCATTTCGTTGTCAATTTTAAGACCTTTCGTGCCATTTAGGTGTCGATTGTTTCCTGGCGAGCGACAGCGAGCCTGTAATTTTAAGAGGAATCAGCCTTCGGCCAGAACATATTTCTACCGACAAATGTACACATTTATATTGAAGGTGGGTCTAGGGGTGATTTTTTAAGCTTGATAGAGGTCTAGCGAGGAAACTAGAAATATATATGAATAAATAAATAAATAGACCAAAAAATGACCACAATCCCTCAACCTAACCGCATGTATCCCAACCTAATTATACCTAACTTCACGTAACCAATCTTGCTCACTTCAACCCCACCATATTCTAGCATTACCTTAACTCTACCTTAGCTTAATTAAAGACTTACCCAACCAAGACTTCTTAAGGGGGGGGGGTCGTATTTATTGGCTTATTTTCTTTTCTTCTTCTTATTTTTTTTAGTTTCTTCCCTAAACTTCTATCAAGCTTAAAGAAACACCCCCAAGACCCCCAAGACCCCCAAGACCCCCATTCGAGATAAATTTGTACATTTTCCTCCTAATATTTCAGGCTCGCAATCGCTCGCCAGGAAAAATATCGACACCTTAATGACACGAAAGGTCTTAATATTCACAAATAAATGGGGCGAAACATCTCAAACTGCCAAACTGATGTAACGAACGTCTTAAAACCTCAACACTAAAGGGGCTAAACAAGAGGAAGAAGAGGGTCCAGAAAAAGCCGCTATCTTCCCCTTAAGGATAAATGTCTCATGGACTTGTTAGTACAACGGCTAAGGACCACATATCAAACCCATTGTGCAAAATGTGACAAAAGCATGAAAATTGGCACACATGTAGTTTAACATATGTACATTCATATAAAGCTAGGTACCCATTGCTATCGTCATGGTTTCTAGCCGCCATCTTGGATTTCAAAATGGCCACCATGAAAATGTGTTTTACGCTATATTTCAGCTTCTATTTAACCTAGAAACATGATTTTAGGGTCTAAACCAACATTATCAGGGCCAAGGAATTCATTTTTGCCATTGTCAATGTCCTAAAATGACAGCCATGTTGATTTCCAAGATGGCCGACATGCAAATGTAAATAATTATATACAGTATGAATGTTGTGCGAGAGTTTGAGATAGAGGAGACAATGCAAATGTAAACAATCGTCCATCTTTGTTACAACAACAGGTTGATTACAATATATACATATGACCATATAAATGTCACTTCTATTTAACCTTCGAATCAGTCATAGATTGAAAAATAACATAGGCATTTAATGTAAATTTGTATCATAATAACGGTAATTAGATTCACACAGTATATACAGTCCCGACCAACATAATGTCCATACACTTCAGTTGTCGCCACAGCCCCCCCTGCAGTTACATAACTTGGTGCACTGTAGGCTAGATGACCGACATTTGCATTGGCGTTTACACCCCTTCTTGCAACCACAGTGCACCAGCTCATAGCATGACATGGCCGCCTCTGGTAGATCAGTCCAAAATGGAGTCCATCCTTCATCTGTTGCACTCTAACCCCACAGTCCAGGACTAGGCAGTCGGGGAGCTGGCACAAGGGCTTGTGACCTTTGAAGGTTGAAGGATTCCGCGTTTGATGGGCACAATAGGGTCCCGAGTTTTGACAACAGGAGGTACTAAGGTGTACGATGCTGGAAGTGGGCTTATTTTATTTTGGGTCGCAACAGTTGGATCCAAACCTAATCCTCCACGATCCTCCCTGTGTGTTTCAGTTGTCGGAAACTGAATCAATGAAATCGCTGTTCCATGGAAAGAGTCACTAGCTGTCCGTGCACTGGGATTATGGTCAATGTTATCGACAGCACCGCATGTGAATATATCACGCATGAGTTGAGGAGGACATACAATCTGTTCTGCATGGTAGCGGGCGCAGACCGTATTTGCCAAGTGTGTGGATAAGCTCATCATTCTGTCATAGGACACACACAATCCCAGGTCGTACATGGTATCTATGAGCTCTCTTTTTCTGGTTTTAGCATGAATAAGCATGCTGAGGTATATGGGTAATGGCGCTTCCCTTTCCTTGTTCTGCCGAGTACCAACTGACGCACGAGACCGCTTTACTGTATTGAACATCAGAAGTTCTGAAAGCACAACAGCAATGTGTGTTTTTGTTGAGTTCACATGACTCTGATTTTCAATGTTTGGGCCCTCAAGAATCATTCGAACAAGCGCATTCAGTGATGAGGGAATCGCATCGCTCTCACAGTTCTGTTCAAATGAGCCTGTAAACTCATACTTTTGAGCGAATACATCTTTTCGTACAATTTGTGCTGCCCTGACTAAATGGATTGCATCGGTGTCCTTATCACCATCTATTGCATGTTTGATTGCACCACCAATGTCCTTCTCAAACATTAGCAACACATCTCTACCTTGTTGTTCTGCTCTCAGATCTGGGATTTGCCGTAACAATCTCTCCTTTAACCTGGTTGAATGGATCCGGCCGGAATGGATCTCTTCATCCTGTGATGTTAGTTCCGTCAGCCTGGTGGTGTACATTTGGACAAGTGCAGACAATTTGAAAACAGGAATGATGACTTCGTTTTGCCGAGTCTCTTCAATATATCCCACAAGTTCTCCAAAGACTAAAGCATCAACTGGATGCACCTGTTTGGCTTTTCACAGGTCAGTGTTGTGGTCTCTTAATCTATTTCGCAATTTTGTTAGGCATGATAAGTGATACATTGCATCAATTGCAACCATATCACCCGCCGATAATTTGGCTAGGAGCCTAGTGTCTTTCAACTCTGTAGCACATTCTCTGACTGTAACATCTATGTTAGCAGTTGCAGCACTGTGAAGACTTTTTTTGTCATCTGCTTCATCACAGAAGAAACACACTCTTTTATTGGACTCATCTGTGCTGCTTCGTCGTTTACCCTGGATACTACTTCTTGTTTTGACGGGACTAGGATTATCTACGTCTTCTGTTTCTTGTTTCCTTTTTTGGGCTCGGAGTTGGGCTCGCTGCAGTTTCATAGCACAAAATTGCAAACAGCAAGACTTGTGCAAACCTGCATGATTAGATGGCAATGTCTGACTGATACCCGAGCCATCGTCCAACCTTGCTATGTCAATGTCTAGCAGTGGTACGGAGCCTAAGTTGTGGAACTGTAGTAGGTTCTCTGCGAGGGTGTCATATCCTGATGATGTATTAGTTCTCCCATCAGGATGAATAAGCCGGTCCTCTGTGTCCTCCTGACAAAGTACACATAGCTTCCAGTCCATTTGGATCACAACGTTTGATGACTCTGTTTGATTTGTATCCGGGACAGTCACTAATTCATAACGCTTAGCCATGCTGATTATTCAACATCACCATTCACCACTTCAAAGCACCATCACCAAGGAACTGGGTTCTGGGTTCACCTGTAAATAGACAAAAAAGGACACTGTTAGACGTCATGGCAACATTGTATCCCCTTACCCAAAAACGTTGGGTGTGAACAAAATATATACATTACACACAAGTTAATAAATCAATAATATATTGACATTTGCATGTCGGCCAACTTGGAAATCAACATGGCTGTCATTTTAGGACATTGACAATGGCAAAAATGAATTCCTTGGCCCTGATAATGTTGGTTTAGACCCTAAAATCATGTTTCTAGGTTAAATAGAAGCTGAAATATAGCGTAAATCACATTTTCATGGCGGCCATTTTGAATTCCAAGATGGCGGCTATATACCATGACGATAGCAATGGGTACCTAGCTTTATATGAAAGTACATATGTTAAACTACATGTGTGCCAATTTTCATGCTTTTGTCACATTTTGCACAATGGTTTCCCTTAGCCGCTGTACTATGTAGCCTACGCAAAGTGACTTGTAGACAGAAACACTTGTACAAAGGAGTACAAAGGAAATCAAGCAATAGCAGGTCCAGCGACCCCTCAAGGCTGCTTGCCCTCCAAAACACTGATGGTCAAGGGTCCAATCAGTAGTTTAGAATGGGTGAGGGAAAATGGAAAGGGAAGACTGCCCTAGGACAAATGTCTGTGGCAGGATTAGGAGATATTATTAGGGGACAGTTGTTAGTAATACAATAGAAAACAAACTTTATTTATTTACAAATGCAGTCAGTCGTGGATTTAAGACGAGGTGTTTGTCTAGGTGAAGTTTAAAAGAATCAACGGTCCATCAGCCTATGACATCTCGAGCAAGCCAATTCCACAAGTTGACAGCTCGATTGAAGACAACATTCTTAGACTCATGCGAGTTAAAAAAATTTACCAATAATTTTGCAATCGGTCCCGCGTTTAATTTGATTGGTCGATAGTTAAATATTTATTACAGTTCATATTGTCGATGCCTTTGATGATTTTGAACACTGGAATAAAGTTGCCTCTTAATGTGCACTGTGTTAAAGGAAATAGATTTAATTTTCTAAGACGCTCCTCGTATGGTTTGTTCTTTAGGCTAGGTATCATTTTGGTAACTCTACGTTGAACTCGTTCTAGCTTGTCTATATATTTTTGGTAGTAAGGACACCAGGATTGAACGCAGTATTCCAGAAGAGGTAAAGAGTTTGGATTACATCTTTAGATTTATGCTTAAATAACCTGCCTATAAACCAATTATTTTGTTTGCCATCTTAACAACTTCTGAACATTGTTGAATCGGTTTTAGGTTACTCAATATTGTTACTACCAATCAGTTTCTCTGTCTACACTCTTAAGCTGAGTTGCATTCATTGAATAGTTTGCTTTCTCATTTCGGTTTCCGATATGGAGTACTTTACATTTATCCTCATTGAAACACATTTGCCAAATTTGAGCCCAATGTGACAACTTATCTAGATTATGTTGCATATCTTCGACATGTTATTTTGAGACTACGCTTTTTGCAATTTTTGTATCGTAAGTAAACTTTGAGATTGTACAGGTGAGACCCTCATCGTTAATGTCGTTAATGTAAACTAGGAAGAGAACTGGCAACAGTACTGATCCCTGGGGTACCCCGCTACTTACATTGGTCCATTTAGATGCCTTACCGTTTACAACTACTCTTTGCTTTCTGTCACTGAGCTAATTTTCTGTCCATTTTAACACACTGTTTTGTATTCCATGCGCTTTTAGACGTTTGGGGGGAACTTTGTCAAAGGCCTTTTGAAAATCAAGGTATATAATATCTACAGCTTTACATCATATAGGTTGAGGATATTGTGGAAGAAGTCTAAGAACGTTTATTACGAAAGCCGTGTTGACTATCTTTAAGTATGTTGTTTTCCTCTAAGTGATTTACGAGTTTGTCTCTTATGAGTGTTTGTTGTGAGCGAACTAGCTGGTAGACAAATTGGCTTATAGGCGAACTGACTTGAGGGCGAACTTACTTGTGAGTGAACTATCTTGTTAGTGAGTTGACTTGTGGGCGAACTGACTTGTGGGCGAACTGACTTGTGGGTGAAATGGCTTGTGGGCGAACTGACTTGTGAGTGAACTGACTTGTGGGCGAACTTTCTTGTTAGTGAGCAGACTTATTGACGAACTGACTTGTGAACAAACTGACTCGTGGGCGAACTGATTTGTGGGCGAATTAACTTGTGGGCGAACTGTCTGGCCTACCCAACAGAGGCGTATGCGGATATGGCACCCACAAAAGATATATATTTTTAAAATTCGGGCCAGTGATTTCCTGTCACTTAATTATTAATTTATTTCGGACATTATTTTATTGATCATAATTGTATGAAAGTTAAGGGGGTAGTGCTTGATTTGTTTTGGTCTATATATGTATTTATTGATATATGTTTTAGTTTCCTCGTTAAACCTCCATCAAGCTTAATAAAACACCCCCTAGACCCCCTGTCAAGCTACATTTGTACATTTTTCGGTAGAAAAATGACCCGGCCGAAGGCCGATTCCTTCTAAAGTGGCAGGCTCGCTTTCGCTCGCCAGGAAAAAATCGACATCTAAATGGCAAAAAAAGGTCTTTATATTGACAAAGCAATTGGGCGAAAGGTCTTAAAATCGCCAAACTAACGGTAAGAACGTCTTAAAATGTAAACACTAATATTCTAAACATGATGGAGAAGGGGGTGCATAAAAAGCGACTACCTCCCCCTTAATGGATGTCAGGTGCGGCTGGGTTGGTGATTGGGGTTATTGGTGGTGGTGGTAATTGCTCTAGGTAATTAACAGTCTAGCCTTTGTGAAGTAGTTGTAATGGACAGGATGTTTCCATATCATACTTGACACTATTTTTAATAACTAATACCCGGGTTCGTGTATATAGTATTATTTCGCTTTGTCATGAAATATATACAGTATATATATATATATATATATATATATATATATATATATATATATATATATATATATATATATATATATATATATATATATATATATATATATATATATATATATATATATATGTGTGTGTGTAATGCTCAACAATCGTACTTGTTCTCGTTTTCCCAACTTTGACTTTAATGAATTCGCAACTTTCTGGCTTAAGCTATCTCTCACACTAAATAATCTTTGCTGTTTATCTCTCCCCTTGTTCTACTGACAATTCAAATGTTTTCGACTGTCTACCTCTAAAGTGGAACACATTTTATCCATCTCTCTCTACTCTGAAATCTCCATCTTGGGTGATTTAATTGTTTACCATCACCAATGGCTCTCCTCTCATTTCACTGATAAACCTGGTGAATAAGCCTAAACTTATTCTGCCCTTAATGATCATAGTAATTATAGTAACTTTAGTAATTATAATTACTTGAATAAGGTTCCCTCTTACCCTGCGCTTTGTTAAACTGAACAGATTAAAGATGTTTAGACGTTCTTCGTATGACTTGTTTCTTAGTCTAGAAATATGTTGTCTTACTCTGCAGTATTCATGCCAGTTTATCTATGCCCGTTTGATATTATGGACACAAATATTGTACACAGTATTCCATATAGGGGCGAACCAAATAAATATTTAAAGTGAGACTAAAATTTTCCGATTTGTATTTAAACGATCTTCCAATTAAGGCAATAATATTGTTTGCTTTCTTAACTACGTCGATACATTGTTGGATGGGTTTTAAATTACTTGATATTGTTACTCCTAAGTAGGTTTGCTTATAAGTGTTTAGGAGTTGACTACCATTCATTGAGTAGTTTGATAATTAATTTTTGTATCCTATATGTAGTACTTTATATATATTGGTATTGAAACTCATGTCCCAGGTGTGAGCCCAATGTGCTAATGTATATACCGTATATATTATGTATGATCTGTTGAACATGCAAGGGAGATACTACTATGTTCACTGTTATGGTATCGTCTGTAAATTTTGAAATTGTACATGAAAGATTTTCATCAATGTCACTGCTATAAATTAAGAAAAGAACAGGTTCGAGCACTGATCCCTGGGGCACACCACTTGTGACATTTGTCCCGTCCAAGGCTTTATCATTTAATACTCCTAATTTCTTACACCCAATAAGCCAATTATAATTCCATCAAGAACGTACCCTTCTATGCCGTGAGCTTTTAACTTGATCAAGAGATGTTTGTGGGTGACTTAGTCAAAGGCTTTCTGGAAATCAAGGTAGACAATGTCTACAGTTTTTTTCGCCATACTGTACATATTTTAGATGTCTAGTAGATTTGTCAGACATGAATGCTTGTTTTGAAAACCATGCTGTGATCTGTTTTATTATTTTCTTTTCTTCTAAATGGCTTACAAGTTTACCTCTGATGATTGTTTCGAGCAATTAACATATGATTGAAGTCAATACATTGGATGATAGTTGCAAGGTAGTGATATGTTGCCCATTTTAAACATTAGTTAATTTCCATTCATTGTGTACAATGCCACTTTGTATTTATTTGAAAAGTTGTGGACCAAAAATGTTCTTTATCACATGGTAGTGACTCGTCTGAATGCTCTGGACCACGATCTTCTATCTTTACTATCAATTTCTGCAACATTTGGAGTCTTTCCATTACTTTAACGATTTTAAGACATTTCGCCCCATTTCTGTCCATTTTAAGACCTCTTGTAGTATTTAGCTGTCGATTTGTTCCTGGCGAGCGATAGCAAGCATGTAATTTAGAAGGAATCGGCCTATGGCCGGAACATATTTCTACCGAAAAATGTACACATTAATCTAGAAGAGGGTATTGGGGGTATTGTTAAAAAACTTGATGGAGGTCGAGGGAGCAAACTAAAAACCTACCCTTAAACTCAAATACGTAATGGCTTAGGTGCTTGTGTTCTGGGTGTGGTGTCCCGAGTTCGATTCCCTGGAGAATCATATGCTTTCACTAGTTTATTCAAGTACAATCAGGGGTATTAAGTGTTGTCATAGATTCCAGTGGTTTTCGCTCAAAAAGTGTTATTGGTATCTTTCGAGTTACTGAGAAAAGTGCTTATCCCTCAGAGTATTAGTCAGTGTCCGAATCTTTGTGAAATATCTGACAACACTTATCAACCTCGAGTGTACATTGGGGTTTGTAATTGATGATTAATGTTAAGAACGGGGTGTTAATTATATTCATTACGCTAATAAACATTAGGGCATTTTGTTACAGGATAATAATTAACTGTTCTTCGATCCACATTGTATAGTTGCAGTCTTAATGCTGATACATTTTAGAGCATCAAACAATTTTAGAGGGGAAAAGTTGCTTTTTCTGGACTCCCTTCTCCCTCATGTTTAGCTTTATTAGTTTTGAGATTTTAAGACGTTTACTCCATTAGTGTGTCGACATCAAGACCGGTCGTCCCATTTCTTTATCAATATCAAGACCTTGCGTGCCATTTAGGTGTCGATTTTTTGTGGCGAGTGATAGTGAATATGAAGGACCCTACATTCCTTGAACAGCTCAGGATGGATCGTAACGCACTGAGTGAATGGTCTGAGACATGGCAAATGCCGCTAAACTTGGAAAAGTGCAAGATGAGGCATATCAGCAAAGCAAACCCCAAGTCAGGCTTTTGGTGTTTTATAATTAGCAGTGACCTAATATTTTCCAAGTAGTGCATTGAAGTAGAGTAGAAAGCTCAAGCAATTGTTGAGCTACATTAAGAGGCAATTTAAGTATAGAAATAAGGAAATATTCCTCATACTTTACAACGCTCTGATACGGGCTCTCCTGGACTATACAATTCAATTCTGGTTGCCAGCACTCAGGAAAGATGTAGAGTGACTGGAAAGAGTACAAGCTAGTGCTACAAAGTTTATTCCATAGATTAGAAGACTGAACTATGAGGACCAGTTGAAAACTCTTGATTTTTTCGTTGGAAACACGCAGACTACGAGGTCAGCTCATTAACGTTTTTAACCCTTAACTGTCGGCGAGCAACATAAGTCGAGTTAAATAAAGCTGGACTATGTGGCGGCGCTCGACATAGGTCGTGTGGCAATTTCAGCACGTAATGTTGCTGAGAGAGAGAGACAAGTGGTGGCAGGAGAGTAGCGAGCGTATGACTGCTCCAGACCACCGCGGCGAACCTACTGACACGAATCCCACCTCCTCCCTCCCTCTCTCACTCGCTATATATGGAATTGTATGGGGAAAGTGCCTAATTACATGCTTTTTGCACTCGCGTTGCACGGTTATTGCAAGAAAACTAGCCATCATAAAAGGATCGTTATGGTGTCATTCGAAAGCTCTGTTTATGCCCTTTCAGGGATAGATACTTGTTTTACGTTCTGGGTCTTATTTAGGCATGAAAATGATCACGTAAACAGCCCTATTTTGGCTAAAAACACCCCGCTGGGCGGTACATATAAATAAACCGCATAGGCCGCTCGTAAGGTGTTAAAATACTTGATGGGTTTCACAATGTGGATTATAGTAAAATGTTTATTCACAATATGAATACAACAAGCAACCTTGACTAGACGTATAACAGTGAAAATGTTGAGCACTAGTAGTTGTAGTTGTAGAGTCGGTGAGTGGACGGGAGTTAATGATACAAAAAGCTTTCCTTTTATACTTTGTCTAGAAAGTGCTGTGTGAGAGGATTCTCCCCACACATGTGAACAATACTCAATACAAGGAGGCACTGTGGCCCTGTACAGAGCAAGAATCTGAGCAGGGGTAAAGAACCCCTTGAGGCGGTTGAGCACACTCAGCTTCTGTGAGGCCTCTTTAGCAAGACTGGTAATATGGTCCTTCCAAGAGAGAGCAGAAGAAACAGAGACACCAAGAATACTGAGAGAAGATGTAGGGTTGATTTTTGTATTGTTGAATAAAAAGGGATAGTCCTCTGGGAGTTCACGGCGGGTAGATAGATGGAGAAATTGGGTTTTGGAAGTACCAAGCTTCCGGAACACTCCGCTCACATAAACATTGGGTGAATAGCTGAGCTAATCTACACTGGACCTCATCTGCATCCTTCAGAAGATCGTTTGTTATCCAATCGTCTCCTGGAGCTTTTCCCCTTCTCATTTTGTTTAGGGCAGGCATTACCTCATCTACTGATATATGTGGGACCTTGCCTGTGTCTGTTGAATCATTTGATGGAATTGAAATACTTGAAGAGTATAACTTTTCATAGAACTCTTCGACTTGTGTCACCATTTGTTCTCTACAGTTTATGATTTTACCATTGCTGTCTTTCAGAGACGCCATTTGTTGCTTACCTAAGGCTAGTTTATGTTGTACTTGTTTGAGGCTTTTTCCTTTCCTAATAGTTTCTTCAAGTAAGTCCATGTTTCTATTTTCTTTCTTTCTCCCGTCGTCTTTTGTTGATTAGCTTTTTTAGTTCTGCTCTCGCTGTTTCACCTCTCTTTGTTTTGATTTACATTGTTTTTTCTTTTTACGAGATATACAGTATTTTTGTTCGAGTACTTGCTTTCTTTACTGGTGTTTGTACTCCTTATCTTTTCTGCTGTTTCTCTAATTGCTAATGTTATCCCTAAACGACTAATTTGCCTCAGTATTCACAACGGAAAATACCAGTGACATGCCAAGTCCAGGATTAGCGCATGAAGGTGAAGTTTTTAGCAGCATTATATGGATCCCAGAGGAGGTAGCAACACGAATATATAAGTTAAATTGGTTCAAGTCATCTGGTCCAGATGGCTTTCTTCCCCGAGTTGTACGAGAAGTGCAAGACGAAATCGCACCTTTCTTGGCAGACATCTTCAATAAATCACTAGATAATGGAGAGGTCCCTGAAGACTAGAACTGCCCAATGTGACCCCAATTTTTAAGAAAGGGGATCACGAGTGTCCCATGAATTATCGGCCAATGATCTTGACTTCTATCATAGTAAAACTTTTGGAAGGGATACTAGACAAGATAGTTGACTACCTAGAAATTCATAATTTAATTACAGATTCCCAACATGGATTCAGGCGACATTGACCATGTCTTACCAATTTGCTGGAATTTTTCCATGAAATGCTGAGTGAGTATGACAAAAGTAGAGCCATAGACATCTTTTAATTAGATTTTCAAAAAGCTTTTGACAAAGTACCTCATTGCTGGCTAATTTCAAAGTGAGTGCACTAGGTATCAATACAGAGGTCACAAAATGGATAGAAAGTTGGCTAACAGGTAGGCAACAACGAGTGGTAATCAATAGTGTTTCTTCTGAGTGCACTGCAATCACTTCTGGAGTTCCATAGCGATCTGTCCTTCGCCCACTTCTGTTTATCATATATATTGGTCTGTTGAGTGTGATCTCTAAGTTTGCAGATGGCATAAAGCTTGGGATGAATGGGAAAAAACACAACAGGGTTGAACAGCTCAGGATGGATCTCAACAGACTGGGTGAATGGTCGGAGACAAGACATATACCTCTAACCTTGGAAAAGTGCAAGGTGATGCATATCAGCCAAGCAAACCCTAAGTCAGGCTATTCGCTATTGGGAATGCCTCTGGAAGTGACTGAATTGGAAAAGGATTTGGGTGTTCTGATTAGCAGTGACCAAAGTTTTACAAGCAGTGCATTGAAGTAGAGACGAAAGCTCAGACAGTATTGTGCTATATTCAGAGGCAATTTAAGTATAGAAATAAGGATATAGTCCTCACACTTTACAACGCTTTGATACGGCCTCTCCTGGAGTATGTTGTTTACTTCTGGTCTCAAGCACTCAGGAAAGATATAGAGCTACTGGAAAGAGTACAAGCTAGGGCTACAACACTTATTCCATCGCTCAGTAGAGTGAGCTATGAGGATCGGTTGAGAGCTCTTGATCTCTTTTTGTTGGAGACACACAGACTACGAGGTCAGCTCATTGAAGTTTTTAAAATACTTGATGGGTTTGACAATGTGGGTTATATCAAAATGTTTAGCCTCAATATTAATACAACACGCAACCATGGCTGGAAATTATAATTGAGAAGGTGCGGCACTAGTATTTATGATTTTTTTTTCACATATAAGATCTGTTCTACCTGGAACAAACTCCCTCCGAAAGTTGTAAATAGTTCTTCAGTAGAGCAGTTCAAGAAGAGAGTAGATAGTATTGTGCACACTCTGTAATGAGTGTAGTGCACTAAACAGTATCTCTCCTTCCACTTCGAGTATCTCCTCGGAATGGACAGCAAGGTCTCTGAGATACTAACTAATCTTTGTAACTCATTCTCTCTCTCTCACTTGTTGCTCTCCTCCCCACTCAGTCATTCGGAAACTCACAATCTTTGGATGGCATTTATTTTCCTCCCTCCATTTCCCTTTCCGCATCGATCCAGGGCAATGAGCTGAGAGAGAGGGAGAGAGAGAGAGAGAGAGAGAGTGTGTGTATGTGTGTTGCCTTGTGTGTGTAAGAGTATAATCTACATTTGTATTAATTTCACCACTACACCAAACACCTCAAGCGACATTGAAGAAAGCATATATGTGATCCACCAGGATTCGAACCTGGGTTATCACACACACATTTTTAAACGCTCTAACCATTACACCACCAAGACGGTTAAAGATAATTGTTATTTTATTGTGTTATTTATTATTATTTATGTTATTACTTTGTTATTTCCTGTATTACTTTATATTATGTGTTGTGTATGTATTGTGTTATTTTATTATTATTGTTTGTGTTATTTCATTGTGGTATTCTATTGTTATTTATTTCGTGCACGCTCAATAAAATAACAGTAGTGTTACGTGTTATTTAATGCGACTTCGATTTCGGATATGACGATATTATTCTTGATTAACCTTGTATTATTTTTTTATTTTATTTTTTTTATTTTTTATCCTATTTTGAGTTACAGCGGATGGAAGTTTATATTTCCAGCCTACTGATGTTGAACATATTATAGCAATGCCAAGGATGTATGAGGGGATGGGTGTAATTATTTGCTTATTTATTCATTTTTCCATGCGTGTGTTTTTGTTTAAAGTTTCCTCCCTAGACCTCCACCAAGCTTTAAAAACACCCCAATACCCCCTTCAAGATAAATGTGTACATTTTTCGATAGACAAATGTCCCGGCCGGAGGCCAGTTACTACTATATTACATGTTCGCTCTCGATTTCTTCCTGGCGAGCAATAGCGAGCCAGCATTGTATGGATAAATCCGGCTTCGCCGGAGACATTTTTCTTTCGAAAAATTTACAAATTTAGCTTGCTGTCAAAACAAAAATATATATATGCTGGCTTGCTACCGCTCGTCAGGAAAATATTGACACCTGGATGGGGGTAAACGTCTTAAAACAGTAGGCTAAATGGGGCCTAATGAATACAAGCCAAAGAGACAGAGAGAGAAAGATAAACAAAGCGAGGTGGGCTCCCTTAATTCCTCCTAATTCTTCCTTCTTATCTCCATTCTCACTCTTCCTCTTCTCCATCCTCACTCCTCCTCTTCTTCCTCACACATCTCCTCTCCTTCCTTCACTCCACCTCCTCCTTCCTTCACTCCACCTCCTTCTATTTTGATCACTCCTCTTCCTCCTCCTCTCTTCCTCCTCCTCCTTCCTCACTCCTTTCCAATTCCTTCCTCTTCCTTCTTCATCTCCTCTTCACTCCTCCTCCTTCCCAATTCCTTCCTTTTCCTTCTCACTCCTCCTCCTCCTCCTCTTCCTCATTCTTTGGCTCCATCTCATCAAGGTGGGAGAGAAAATTGACCCCTAATATTCTTCCTAAGTCTCTTGTCCTATGTCATACCTGAGAGAGAGAGAGAGAGAGAGAGATAATGTTTTTGTGAGAGTGGGCGAGAGGAATAAATGGAACGTGATTGTATGATTGAGTGAATAAGAGAGGTAGTGACTATGTAACTAAAAATCCGATAATTATGAAAATAAAAAACGACATAGGAAGAATCATAACACATCTGCTTTATCAAGGACATTTGGAAATATAAAGGAAATCACGTAGCCTATATATTTTGTATTCTATATGTAATTAACGCGAAGTAAGATAACCCATTCACTCATTCAGGGACATAGTTTTTCTTTTCCTTATATTTTGGCAAATATTAAACGATTTTGTGAAGTATAGGGATACCCAAAGCAAGCACTTGCTCAATTGTCCCACTACTGAGGTGGCTTGCCAAATGACATGTGTCATGTCCCGTCGGTCTCCAAGGCCACATATTTGTTTTGAGGCTATCTCTTGCTTGCTTGGTGTGCTGCACATTCGCAAGCTGTACAATGTAGGCCAGGTCCCATTGGTCTCCGAGGCTGTTTAAATGTGAGGAAAAAAAGCCCTTGAGGACTCGGCTAGCACCGTATGCACTACATACAGTTAAGCAGACTATACAAGAATTTTTATCTCCACAGATATCTATTCCACCGGCGATCAGATTACTTAAACTAGCTAACTGAAATTAACCCAAATCTCTGAGGGCGGAGTTTTACAATGATTATCTCGTGATGGGCCAATTACCTTCTCGGGAGGAATTTTCTTCCATCCTCACTGCCTCAAGAATCCACTTATATATTCTTTGCTCTCATTGGGATCTTCAATTAGTCTATTAAAATGCCTGGGGTTTATTAGAGGTCTAAATGTATCACTAATGAATACGATGATGCGTTTCTTCCTTTATTTTGGCTATCATTAGACGGTTTTCAGCAGCTTAGAGAGGGCAATATTATATCAGTGAGGTCAGATCAGATGAAGGTATTGAGGGATAAGCCTTTACAACGGCACCTTTTTTATTTTTATTTCAGAAATAACTAGAATTAAATTTATTCACCAACCAACTTCACTTCTAAACTCATTGAATGAAATCAACAAATACATGTGGCACTCCAAGGACTCGAACCTAGGATACTCACACTGAAATTTCGCGCACTATGCATTACGCTATCAAGACAGTTGTGAACTATGATAATGGACCTTTTGATTCCCACACGTTCTTAGGGGAGGTTGAACCCTCCGCTGAGCCCAGAGATAAAAATTTATAATTTTTGTGTTCTTGTTCTATAATGCTTCTTTCAACATAGGAGAATAGCATTGGAAGGAACAAAAATACATATCGCATCCATAACCCCCCGGGCCGGGGGTTCGACCTCGACCCCCGAAAAACTAAATAAAAAAATCTTTCAGCCACCCAATTTTTGTTTTTGTGTCTGTAGTCTAAAGGGCTGCTGTAAGCAATAGAAATGATCATATGAGGGCATAAACACCCATATGACATCCCTAGGGCCCCCTTGGGGGGGGCCCAAATATCATGGATTTTGGTAAAAAATTCTCTCATAACATCTGTGAAGCATGCTCCTGACGAAAATTTTGTTTAGTTGGTCATTTTATCTCGATCTTCTATGTGCACGCTATGATAGAAAATGGAAGCTAAGGAGGACTAACTAGTTAATCTGCCCAAAAATAATATTGAGTGATGAAAATCTATGAATTTGTGTGGTTTGCTATTATTTTTTGGCACTTACGAGTGCCACTATATTTTTATGTATTGCTCAAATGCATTCCCCTTCTAAATACAATACATAGGGGTACATAGGAACGCCTGTCCGTTTAAATAATTGCCGTTTTGCCGAAAATATCAGAGTTTTGACCATTTTGGAGTCAAATCAGCTGTAACCCAAAAATAATTATATAATATATTTTTTTCAGCACCTTCTATTATTCAATAGAGGTTAATTTAAATGGCACAGTGTAGGGGATGCTTGTAGGATGTGCCATGCAAACATTGCGGGAAATTTGAACAATTTTGAGTGACTAGATGATTTTACACTAGTGCAATGAAATTCTGCGCTCGCGCGCGCAGATAGAGAGCTGATTTTTTCAGCGAGTCTTAGTATTTCCATTTGTAATAAGATGGTATAATGCCAGAAACACAATCTCTTATACAGGCTGACTTGGGGGTGTAAGGGTCAGCCTCTCCTTATATTGTTACATCGTCTAATGGAAGCCAGAATAAATGGGAATGGTTGTTTTTTTCTGGAAAATCTTCTCCCCTCATGTTTAGCCCAATTAGTTTTTAGATTTTAAGATGTTCGGCCCATTAGTTTGGCAATTTTAAAACCTTTCGCCCCATTGCCTTGTCAATATTAAAACTTTTCGTGTTATTTGGGTGTCTATTTTTTCCTGGCGAATCGCTCCCTGTAATTTAAGAGAAACCGGCCTTCGCCCATCCCCCCATAAAAGGGAGAACCTCGTCTGGGAAAGCTGATAGGGTTAATGGCTTTGATAGGATGGCAGCGTTTGAATGTTATGCTGGTTATATTATTCATATTTGTTTTCATCAATTAACTCCCAAATAAACCTTACTAGTGAAATTAATTAAAATAATGAATCCATGTGATACTCCAAGGTCTCGAACCTAGGATACTCGCACCAAATGTTCGCACACTAAGCATTAGGCTATCAAGAAAGTACCATTAAATGTTTATGCCTATGATATAGAATGCATTCTCGAATACTGCATATTTATCTAAGCATGTACAGTACAGTACATACCCTCAACTGCTCTATGGTAGCCTAACGTTTATTATATGATTACTCTGCTTCCACTGTAAACATAATATTGTTACGAAAAGGGTAATTTAGGGGAGATTTTCATTTGAGGGATTTTTTTCTTGGCCCCATTCTCCCTCATGTTTAGCCTCATTGCTTTTGAGATTTTAAGACGTTCGCTCCATTAGTTTGGCAATTATAAGAATTTTCGCCCCATTTTTGTCAATTTTAAGACCATTCGTGCCATTTAGGTGTCGATAGCTATAGCGATCCTGAAATTTAAAGGGAACCAGCCTTCGGCCGGGATATTGTTCTACCGAAAAAGAAAACAAATTGTCTTGAGAGGGGGTCGAGGGGGTATAATTTTAGGCTTGATGGAGGTCTAGGGAATAAATTAAAAACCTCCCCTTAAGGTGTTGATGATAATATACCGTTATGAAGGTTATATTAGTAGTAATTAACCCATCATATAATAGTTAGTAAAGTATATACCGTTATGAAGGTTATATTAGTAGTAATTAACCCATCATATAATAGTTAGTAAAGTATATACCGTTATGAAGGTTATATTAGTAGTAATTAACCCATCATATAATAGTTAGTAAAGTATATCACTATCAGTAAACCCAATGATGTAATACATTTGTCATACCTTTTTTTTAGCCTATATGTTTACAGTGAGGTACACTCGGTCAAATAAGTATCTGCACCCCTATGCTGATCATCTGGTATGTACAACTCGGTAGGGTTGGCACCTCTGCCTGCAACTATATCCATGTGTCAGAGACGATCGTCTCTGACACATGGATATAGTTGCAGGCAGAGGTGTCAAGCTTACCGAGCTTGTTGTAAAACATATATATATATATATACAGTCATAGACTACAGTAGATCTGGACTGGACACGAAAATGAAACTTTGCAGTAAGGGACCCAAAATCGGAGAACGAACCCCAAAGTTCGAACCTCGAAACCGCGAAAATGTCATATTTTCGCGGTTTCGAGGTTCGAACTTGGGGGTTCGTTCTCCGATTGTGGGTCCCTTACTTCAAAGTTCCATTTTCGTGTCCAGTCCAGATCTACTATAGTCTATGATACAGTATATGCATTGTATGGAGAAATCAGGCTTCGCCGGAGACATTGTTCTATCGAAAAATTTACGAATTTAGCTTGCTGTCAAAAAATTAGTTTATACATATGGTGGCTTGCTGCCGCTCGCTAGAAAAATATTAACACCTGGATGGGGGTAAACGTCTTAAAACAGCAGGCTGAATGAGGCCGAATGGATGCAAGCCAAAGAGAGAGGGAGATAAAGATAAAAAAAGCGATGTGGGCTCCCTTAACCAGTTCAGCACCATGACGCCTTTTTACCTTTGATACTTGCTAAAATTAGACGATTATATGCCGCCGCTTAAACCCATCTAGCTTATTCTGGTCACCATTCGACGATTTTCTTTAGCTTGTATTCTACCTCTATGACTCAAAGGGGTTCATACCATCTCAGTAAACTCTCAGATTAACATAGGTCCTTCTTAAGCTGCATAAAATCGCCTAGTTTTAACCAGAATATATAAAGACGTCATCGTGTTGAAGGAGTTAAGGGGGGGGGGGGTCACCTGCTTTTTTTACTCTTTCTCTCCTTTTCTCTCTTTCTCTGGCTTGTACCCATTCGGCCCCATTCAGCCAACTGTTTTTAGACTTTTTTCATTTTTTCAATTCAAAACTTTTATGGACATGAACATTTTACATAGTTTTACAATACTTAACAAAAATTAACTCCAAACAGTCCATGGCAATTAGGACTGATGCCTATTGGTATATATGTCCCAAAACAAACAAACTTCATAAATTGACCACTTGCGAGTTTCAGGCTATAAGGAAGTTGGAGCCTTAAACACCAACAATACATTTTTCTACCGAAAAATTTACAAATTTACATCGAAAGGGGGTCTTATGTTTTTTTAAAAGTTTGATGGCGGTTTAGAGAGCAAACTAAACCCCCTCCTTAAACCATTGAGTCAAACCAGTTAATTATGCTGCACAATACCGTCTGAGCTGCCTTAAACTTTGGAGTATCAGCAACGTGTGTTATATTGTATTCTAGCTACATTAAGACGATATAATGCAGCTTAGGAAGGATCTGTGGTAGTTACAAGGGTTGGTTGAGATAGTTTGAAGCCTTATTATTGCTAAAGATCCTTCCTATGCTGAATAAAACAATCCAATACGTACCAGGATGTGATGAAAAGGCTGTCCCTGGTATTGACTGGGTTAAGGGGGGTCACTTGCTTTTTTATTGTTCTCCCCTTTTCTCTCTTTCTCTGGCTTGTATCCAATCGGCCCCATTCAGCCAACTGTTTGAAGACGTTTATCCCCATTCAGGTGTCGATTTCTTCCTGGCGAGCGATAGCGAGCCAGCATTTTATGGATAAATCTGGCTTCGCCGGAGACTTTTCTATCGAAAAATTTACAAATTTAGCTTGCTATAAAAAAGAAAATACATATATATATATATACTGTATATCCTGGCTCGCGGTATTGACACCTGGATGGGGGTAAACGTCTTAAAACAGCAGGTTGAATGGGGCCGAAAGGATGAAACCCTGAGAGAGAGAGTGAGAAAGTGAGAAAAAAGCGAGGTGGACCCCCTTAATCTCCTGTTCCTCTCTATCTGCCTTTTCTGCCTGCTCTCTCACTCACTCTCTCCCCCTCCCCCCCTCTCTCTCTCTCGCTCTCACTCTCACTCTCTCTCTCACACTCTCTCTCTCACACTCACACTTTCTCTCTCTCACTCACACTCTCTCTCTCTCACTCACTCACTCTCACTCTCGTCACAGCAATGGCCGGTTTATCTGTCTCTGATGTTATTACTATACTTCTCCCCCCCCCCCTCCCCCCGCTCTCTCTCTCTCTCTCTCTCTCTCTTTCTCTTTCTTTCTCTCTCTCGTCACATCAATGGCCGGTTTATCTCTCTCTTCCTCCCTCTCTCGTCTATTTAAGCCCCCGGATGGTTCACATTTTGGGCGTTTTTTTCATGTATTCATTATTGTTCTAGTTTCTTCCCTAGACCTTCATCAAATTAAAAAAAAACATCCAATAGATCCCCCTTCTAGATTAATTTGTACATTTATCGGTAGAAAAATTTCCCCGCCGAAGGCCGGTTCTTCCAACATTACAGGCTCACTATCGTTCGCCAGGGAACAAAATCGACACCTAAATACCACGAAAGGTCTAAATATTGGCAAAGAAATAGGGCGAAAGGTCTTAAAATCGACTAACTAATGGGGCAAACATCTTAACATCTGAAAACTAATGGGGCTAAACATGAGGGAGAAAGTAGTCCAGAAAACCTGCCCATCCCCCCTTAAGTGCGCTCTTTCCATTTGTTGTGTGTGGGTCTTATATTTCCATTTGTTGTGTGTGGGTCTTATATTTCCATTTGTTGTGTGTGGGTCTTATATTTCCATTTGTTGTGTGTGGGTCTTATATTTCCATTTGTTGTGTGTGGGTCTTATATTTGTTGTGTGTGGGTCTTATATTTCCATTTGTTGTATGTGGGTCTTATATTTGTTGTGTGTGGGTCTTATATTTCCATTTGTTGTGTGTGGGTCTTATATTTGTTGTGTGTGGGTCTTATATTTCCATTTGTTGTGTGTGGGTCTTATATTTGTTGTGTGTGGGTCTTATATTTCCATTTGTTGTGTGTGGGTCTTATATTTGTTGTGTGTGGGTCTTATATTTCCATTTGTTGTGTGGGTCTTATATTTGTTGTGTGTGGGTCTTATATTTCCATTTGTTGTGTGTGGGTCTTATATTTGTTGTGTGTGGGTCTTATATTTCCATTTGTTGTGTGTGGGTCTTATATTTTGTCTGTTTGCATGTGTTTTTGTCTGTATTTGGGGTACCCCAGGGATAGGTACTAGGACCAATTATCTTTCTAATTTATATCAACGACATAGATGAGGGTCTCACCTGTACAATCTCTAGGTTTGCTGACGATACAAACATTGCAAATAGCGTACTCTCCAAAGAACAAGTTGACAATATGCAACACAATATAGATAAGTTGTCATGTTGGGCCCAAATTTGGCAAATGAGTTTCAATGCGGATAAATGTAAAGTACTACATATCGGATACCGAAATGAGAAAGCAAACTATTCAATGAATGGCTCTCAGCTTATGAGTGTAGACAGAGAAACCGATCTGGGAGTAACAATATCGAGTAACCTAAAACCGAGTCAACAATGTTCAGAAGTTGTTAAGAAGGCAAACAAAATAATTGGCTTTATAGGCAGGTCATTTGAGCATAAATCCAAAGCAGTAAATGACTCTTTACAATTCCTTAGTCCGCCCTCTTCTGGTGCCCTTATTACCAAAAAAATATAGACAAGCTAGAACGAGTTCAACGTAGAGTTACCAAAATGATGCCTAGCCTATAGAACAACCCATACGAGAAGCGTGTTAGAGAATTAAAATTATTTCCTTTAACCCAGCGCAGATTAGGAGGCGATTTAATTCAAGTGTTCAAAATCATCAAAGGCATCGACAATATGAACTGTAGTAAGTACTTCACTATCGACCAATCTAATTACACGCAGGGAAACGGGTGCAAAATTATTGGTAAATCTTTTAACTCACACGAATCTAAGAATTTCTTCTTCAATCGAGTTGTCAACTTGTGGATTGGGCTTCCCCGAGACGAGACGTTATAAACTGCAGCACCGTCGATTCTTTTAAGCTTCGCCTAGACAAATATCTCGCATCAAACCCCCGACTGACTGCGTTTGTAAATAAATAACTTTATTTTATTCCCCCCTCAGATTCATCAAAGGATTAGGCTATTGTGTTTATATATTGCTAAGACGTTACCGTACTATCTTTTTCCCAGATATACAGTACAAAAGATCTTTATAACTGTGTTATGTTACTAACCCATCTGTCCCCTACTAACTTCCTAGTCCTGCCACGGACATTAGTTCCAGGGCAGTGGTTACCTTTCCAATTTTCCCTTACCCACTCTTCACCACTGTTTGGACACTTGATCCGCAGTGTTTTGGAGAACAAGCAGCCTAGAGGGGTCACTAGACATGTTGTTGCTTGATTCCCTTTGTACTTCTTTGTTTGTATCAATGTGTGTGTGTCTGAGTATGTGTGTGTGTGTGTGTTTGTGATATCTTGTTTGTCTGTGTGTTTTTGTATTTTGTTTATGGTTGCTTTTGTGTGTGTGTGTGTGTGTGTGTTTTACTGTCAGTATGTGTGTGATCTTGTCTGTCTGTGTGCGTTTGTGTCTTGTTTACGGTTGCTTGTGTGTGTGTATGTGTGTGCGAATGTTAGATTATTCATGCGCTAGAGTGTGAGAGTATGTTTGTGTATGTGTATTGTTACGCATCTGGACCTCAGTTGCTTAGAGACGGTATACAAAAATAATTACTAAACCAAATGCACCTTGTCTCTCTACCAAGCAACACCACAACGCAACAGGTAATAGCACTATAAACGCTTCCAGGCTCTTCTCAGGGTTTAAGGTGCACACTGCCCTGCTCCTATTCTGAATAATAAGTAGAACAGAAATAAGCATGTAACTTACTAGCTACGAGAACTCGAAACCAACACCGGGATTAGCAATGCTGGGCTGGATAATCAAAACAGTTAAATACATATACTGTAGGCTACCAGCAGACATCAACGAACAAAAAGAGTGCAGGTGTACTTCGAGCATAACAGGCTATGCGCACCCTCGACAATACTATACCGTGCGCAAACCAGCCAACGGTAATCCACTCTCAACCCAAGAGAGTTGCACATAATAATATTGCATACATATAATGAACTAACAATACAAGGCAGTGTCCTAATAATGACTACTAACCTCGGGGTGATATTAGTGGAAGCAAGTTGCCCTGACCACCTCTAATATCACACCAATATATCCTGCTTCAACCTGGGCCCCCCAGTGAGTTACCGCCCAAACAATGAACTCTTAGAGTCCACCTCCCACACTCACATAATTATGGGGGGGGGGGGTCCAGACTGAAGCTGGCTTCCTAATTAATATTAAACACTCCGTTGCCTCAGTTCGAAACCCGAGATAGGGAACACACAAGTGCTGGGGCAGAACCGTCAAGGTTGTTACCGGGTCCTAAGCACGAACACTGGGATAAATATGTAGGGGTTATGGATGTGTGTGTGTGTGGACTGTCTATTGGATTAACAGTGCTTATTAGTAAGGACCCCGGCAAACCTCCCAGCTCTTCCCTATCACGAATTCCGAAGTAGCCACCGGAGGTACAGAATATATGATGAAAATGGAAAGATAATATAATGCTGATCAGAGGAAAAGGATAATTAAAAGAATGAATGAATGTCTAGGATTCTCTGTCAATTACGTTAGGTTAATCTTATGGAAGCAAGGAAAAACAAAAAGGGGCAGACTGCTGGGTCACATGAGAGAGGGGACACCAACTATCTAGTCTGGCCGCTTACAAGAGAAGGATGGCGAAGCTGGCGGGAGCCAGGCTCAAACTAAGGGGGTTGCAAGATATCACCACACGATATGATAACACTAAGACAGTTCACAAGAATAACCTATTCTAACGTATTCCTGTGTTAACAAATTAACTAAAACAGTGTGGCAGAGAAAATAAAGTCCACCTTTATATTGTAAGACAACTGAACTTGCAATGATCACATACTTAATTAAACTGTGTTGCTTAGCAACATCGCCTCCCCCACCGCGAGACTGGAGCAACATTCCTTCCTCCCCTCACCAGCCACAACTAGCTTGCAAATTACAACGTTGCCACTAAAACACAACTTCATATACGAAACTAGTAACACTCTATTGGCTCATTCTACACAAATGTTTATTGAGACAAAAATGCTTAGAGGTACGGCAAAACTAGTCATGTGTAATTGGAAGGGTATCGGAGTGAAACTCACAATACCAGGTATTTCTAATAGACTTGGCACAGCTGCTTTCAGAAGTCAGGCGCCACTAGAGTCTGGCTACTCCTAAAAGACCCTGGTTATTGTGACAGTATATATGTGTGCATGAGTGTGTTTATATTTATGTGTGTACCCGAAAAAAGTTATTTGTTGTTCCATATCATACGATGTGTATAATTATGTCTATGTCTGGATATCTAGAATCATTATTGCATATATTCACTCATAAGTAAATCTCCCATCCACTTGTATGGTATTCTGGAATATGGGTCCTACGACTTGGTATTGAATGGAATATATACTGTATATACTGTATATATATATATATATATATATATATATATATATATATATATATATATATATATATATATATATATATATATCAGAGAGAGAGAGAGCGCACAGACACCTACTGTACACACACACACACACAACACTACACACCTAAAACTACACACACACACACACGCACCACACTACACACACACACACACACATACATACACACTACACACCTAAGACTACACACACACACAGGCAGCGCTTCAGAACATCCGGTTTGATTGATTGTATCTTTTCACAGCATATTTTTTGTATTATGGTTTTGTTTTAAATCCTGTTATAACCCTTTTTGTCGTAGTGTCTCGTGTCGTGGTCCTAGTGCCAGTGAATTTATTACCAGAATACATCAGTTTTATTACCAAACGGTGGGACATATATATTTATATATTTTAGATCCTACAATTTTGCATGCCGTAACAATGCATTTTTTTTGGTAATTGTTGCTCGGGCTTTGGAATAGAGAACTGCATGGATTTTTGTTTTATTCTTGTTGTGTTTCGGTTGTAGTGTGAGTGTTTTGTTTACTTTTAATGTGCTCAGTTATCCTATTATTTATTGTTACGTTATTATTATTATTCATATTATCATTATTATTAGTAGTATTATCATTATTACAATTACTATTATTTTGTTAGTATTATTTGAAGTGCCTATATTTTAATGCCCAGAATACAATGTGAGGACATTAACTGGGAAGGTAAAACAAACATATGAACACGAGATATGGTTTATTATACAAAAGAGTTACACATTTATATACAGTGTTCATACACAGACAATACAATGTAATAAATAATACAATATTCTAGTGCTCCGAGTTGAGAGAGCATGGTGGTTCCTTGTAACTATGGGTAAATTTACAAGTGTGTGGTAGTAGTGGCTGACTGAGCGGCAGAGTGTCAATCAGGGTATTAGCGGGTCAATGGTTCAGGTAGTGTTCAAGAAGATGTGCGACTATAGGTAGCGCCAACGATTTTGACAATAATCTGGACCCCTTAACTTCTTATAACTCAAAAAGAATGAAAGCAATCAGGCTGATATTAATCATTTGGGAAGAGTCCACAAGGAGATAGGTGTGGAAATTTACAGTCAGTTTGCTTAAGGTCCTTTTGAGTTACGAAGAGGTCAGGGATCGAGATAATTGTCAAGTTCATTGGCGCTACCTATATTTGTGCTGCTATCTGGCATCATCCGTTATTCTCTCTGGGTCCAGCCCAAGAGAGTCCACTCGTCCATGCAGAGGGACACTGGTGGGCAAAACCTTGACAGTATTGCCCAGCCCTCTATGGATCGTACACTCGACTAAAAAACAATCATTACACTAATGCTCTAAACATTCTGGAAGTGGGTCGAAATCTTATGATACCTCACAGATGTATGTTTCACCCAATTAATTCCATTCACTCTAGCTTATTTACAGCTCACCATTGTAAAGATTGGTTATTGGTCGAGTGTACCTGAAAACTTTTGGTGTGAGTTGGGAGAGCTCAGCTGGCTGTGACGGCGTCTGGGCTGCTACTGATAAAGAGGGATATCTGCAGGGAATCAAGGTGGAAGCAGAGGCCAGGGGCCGGCTTCTATGTTGTCCCCTGGGGCAGCTGATCGTCATCAGCTATGGGCATTGTGATATATTAATAATATTATTATTGTAGTATTTATCTTCTTTTCTCGACTATACTACTTACGTGGGGGATAAATCGACAGTCATCTAGAAGTTCGTATACTTTATTTAACAAATCTTCCTAACTACTCTAATAATTGTTTCTCTGTCCGGGCCGAGATGAGTTCAAGACACGGATTGAATATTACGTTCATTCACGATAGGTTGTACTTTGGAACCCTAGAGCCTCCGTTACTCCCTAGCTGAATTCCCGTTATTCAGGTATTGACTCAAGTCGACTTCGATCCAAAGGCACGTTATTAGTTTCTAATTTACTAGGGTAAGACGGGGTAATTTCGCCGAAAATCGCGTATTTTGACAAATAGAAACTGCCACAAATGGAATATTTAAATTTTAAATCTTATATCTATATATTCAGCCTTTCTGCTATAGATGTTCCAAAAACTAAAAAAAAATATAATGTTTTGGTCATGCTGCCGAATTTTTGAAAAAAGTCATTCTCGCGGCGAAATTACCCCGCCCGGCTGGGTAATTTCGCCGCGACCTATTTTACGCATCGTCTAGCTAGTAAACTAGATATCATTATATGATTAATGGCCAGACAAAACACTAGCACGCAGGTAAAAGCAATGAAAACATTCACAAACCCAAACTGACACTAAACATGCCAATAGAAAAACGTTGCACGCACACGCACACAACTGAACAGGGCAGGCAGAGATGCAGGTGTGTCACATGTGTAGGCCTAGGCGCCACTGTGTCTATTGCGGGTGTGGACGTGTCTAGTGCGGGTGTGGAGTTGTGGACATGTAGTGTGGGTGTGGACGTGTCTAGTGCGGTTGTGGACGTATTTATTAGGCCTACGGGTGTGGAAGTATTTAGTGCGGGTATCGACGTGTCTCGTGTGGGTGCGGTGTGTAGGTTGCTAGTACAAAGTACCAGGCAGCAGCTGACGGCTACTGCCAACACTGTGTCTCACACAAACATACACACACACAAACCACCCACAAACACCCCGACACACACCCGACCATACCGTCAGACGCTCCGCTAGCCCCGCTCCGGGCCCCGCGAAACTACAACCAAACTTAAGCCAAACTAGATCTACAACCTAAGCCAAACTAGCTATACAACCTAAACCAAACTTGCTCTACAACCTAAACCAAAACTGCTCTACAACCTAAGCCAAACTGCAGCCGAATCCATGCAATAGTTTCGGAGATATCGGCGTTTGAATGCAAATTATTAGCGCCGTGGCGATATTACCCAGCGGCGAAATTACCCCGTCTTACCCTATAGTTTATTCCGAGCCCTGCTGTGTCTAGGGTGGAGACCAGGGCCTAATAAATCAATCGTTATTTACCTATTTAACAAAAATTATATTCTTTATGTATCCTTAAACCACTGAGCCCCAGCGACGCACTGTTTGCGTCGGCAATGTATTTTTCTGCCAACCCCAGCGTCACAAGCGTTGCGTCACTGTTAATTACTCCGGTCCTATGGCACCTAGAGGGCTCAGATTTGTATGGGAACTGTGTAAGTATCCCAATCAACAATGCCGATGGTTGAAAACTCTCAAAGTCCAACCGCGTGCGCGTGAGCACGCAAAAACCTGTTTTTGCCTACCCATTTCCCCACGTTAACTCCGATTTTCGGGCGCACCATAGGACCCCTTAATGCCTTACGAGCGGGCCCGTCAGTAACTTCTACTACCCGCCAAGCGGGTGGTTTTACCCTAAACGACCTTGTTTCCGTGCTCTTTTTCATGCATAAACAAGAGCCAGAGCGTAATTCAATTATGTATCCCTGAAAGGGCGATAATTGAGCTTTCCAATGACACCAGAACCATCCTTCTACGACCACGCGTTCTGTTGCAACGATCGTGCAACCGAAGGGCAAAATCGCTAAAATACGGTAATTTCCTTACATAATTCCCTGTGTAGCGAGACAGTGAGTGTAGGTGTATGTGGAGTAGGGCCCAGTGCTGGCGCGGGAGCCGTGCCGAACGGTCAGAGCCGACCTACGCTCCTCCCACCGCTCGTCTCTCTCTCAGAGCCAAATATTGCTCAGAATTGCACACCGCCTTAAGTCGGTCCCCGCCACATAGTCCTTTCTTCTCTAGACCGACTTTAGTCGGGCCCCGATACACAAGGGTTAATGACCTAGGGGATCGGTTTTTTGTGGGTTTTCCTTCATTCCTAACCCATTCCTGGTGTTTTCTGGAAAAAAACTTGTTTTCAAAACCTGCCGGTCATGGGTGGTACATTTAATATTAACTAGCTAGGGCTCAGTGGGTTAAGAATTAAACACGTCCACTGGGCCTATTGTGTCTACTCCCGAGACCAAGGCATTAATACATATAATCTCTTTACTACTCTTTCCTATATCTTAAATTAACTCGTATAACAAAGACGTCGTTACAACAAGGGTACCTTAACATTCTCTGAATAGACTATAAATTCCTACAAATGAACCGGCCGGAATTACAAGTTAGTTAGATTTTCCTCTCAAATACAATCTTGGATTCTATTACACAGTTACTCAAATGAACAGGTTGTTTACACTATTTACCTTGATAAATCTAATTGATAACTCCCTCCAATTATATGCTCACGCAATCCTATTACAAATAAGCTATATTCACAATAAACACTTAATCAATACTATTTCTTAAATGGGTAAACTATACCTCAAGACCTCTACACGGAAAAGATTCACGGTTATAATCCTTTATATAACTTCTTATGAATACATTACTATATTGACGTCCTTAACACTCCCTCAAAACTGTCCCAATTGTCCTCTCAAATGATAATGGATATAGTTTCCTTTTTAACAAATGAGTTCGTTATTTATGTGGACTAGTGTCCTTTCCTATCTATAACTGACCTATCGGGCAACTTACCAAAGCTGTTTTCTCCTGAGACTATTGGTTGCCCCTCTGTCTTTAAGAATTGATTTTCCCCCCCATTTTAATTTATACTTAAATCTTTCCTATCAGATCCTATCTAGTTACAACTCTCGGCATTACGCCTTTGCTAACAAAAATAACTATTCTTAACACATCATCAGTTTATGTCATTATAAGTCTAGGATCGTTTCTCTTCAATCTGCCCTATTAGGGCACATCAAGTATTATTTCTGGTGGCCACTGGGTTAGTTCTGCAGTTTCTCTCTCTCTTTAAATCAACTGTACATCTTTGCTCCCCTCTACTATCTGTCGTCCTCTTGAATCGCTTGGCTGTAGGTATGCAAGCCTGCGATGCGACGACAGGCGGCCAGATACTGAAGGTGTATCTGTCTTAGTAGGGAAGAGCTGATGATAGGCCTGAGGTGGGCCTTCTGGAACAAAGGGCGAGGGCTGGGAGGCTGGAGCCGAGTTCCCGTGGGTGCCCAAGTGAGAGAAAGTAAGTAGGTTGCAAGAAGCTAGCCCAGTGCCGTCCGAGCGGCGAATTATCTTGCAACCAGCCCCCTCCCCCCTCCCCCCTTGCTTTATAGTCCCGCCTCCCGCTCTCCCGCGCTGTGATTGGCTGAGCGGCTCGCACGGCAGCCCGCTCGCTTTGATTTCTCGACTTCTCCACCTCCACTCTTTTCTCTCCATAATATGTTCCTGGAAGCTGGTTGCAAATGTTTTTCAGTGGTTTACGGGAGTATAGTGTGGGCACCGAGGTATTGAATCTATGGCAACCAGAGGAAACTGTCCGGGAAGAGAATGAGAGCAAATTTAGAGGTGAGGTGGAGAGTCCAGCTTTGTGCTCCGAAAATGGAGGCCGCTGATTGGCCAGCTGGGGAGGTGTGTCAAACTCAGCTGGCGAGGGGAGCAGGTAATTGGTGGATGGCCATTTTACTTTAATTATTATTAATATTATTATTATTACATTCATTCACACAGACCTGGAGTTGTTTTTATTATATTCTTGGGGTTGTAGTGTGTGTGTGTATTTGTGTATGTTTCCTGTGAATTTTTCTATGTACCGGTACACTGTTCCTTTTATATGTATTAACTCCATAAATCGTATAAATACCAGTTTTAACTATTATTATCGTTTTGTATTATTTATGTGCGCTTGCCTTTTTGTATTTTGTTAGTCCTCTATAAAATAGTTTTCTCTAAACTACCATTGAAAGATATCTGAAAAGGTTAGGGGTAACTAAATTTAACATTTGAAGGTGCATTTGGGTGTGACATAGTTTAAAATGTGCAAAAAATCCTAGACCTTCATTCAAGCTTAAAATATACAGCAAAGAAAACCTTCGAGATTTTTTGTTTGCATTATTTGGCACAAACATGCCCAGGCCGAATGCCAATTTCTCCTAAGTTGCAGGCCCGCTGTCGTTCGCCAGGAAAATATTGAAACCTAAATTGCAAGACATTTTTTAATGCTGACAAAGATATCTGGCAAAATATCTTAAGATAGCCATACTAATGGGGCGAACGTCTTAAAATCTCAAAACTAATGAGACTTAACAGGAGTGAGAAGGGGATGGATTCCACCTCCCCGCACCCCCGCCTCCAAGGGAAGATAGTGTTGGTTTAGAACGTGTGCTGTATTTACATTTAGTACTTCACCACAATGTTCACCCCACACATTATACAGCACCTTTGTTGGTTCCATGTGTTAACCCCTTCACCACCATGACTTAATTTTATTCGGGCAACCACTAGGGTTTTCTTTAATTTATCTTCTACCGCTAGGACTTAAAGTGGTTAGTCCGATCTCAATAAACCTTCTGAATAACATAGGTCCTTCTTAACTCTCAACGAGCGGGCAGTGTTGTTTATATCACCGTAACCCCTGGCGGGTATCTATCTATTTATCTATCTATTGCCTGATGCCGTGATCCCCGAAAGGGTGGCCACGAACGAACCGCCCCCATGAACCTCTGTCCCCAGTCAGCCGACGCCCCTCCTCCCAATCAGCACCACCTTTATCCATATACTTCCTCACTCCATCCTTCCACCTCTCTTTCGGTCTACCTCTCCCTCTCTGTCCTTCCACCTCGCTCTCATACACCTTCTTAGTCATTCTCTCGCTTCCCATACGTTCCATATGGCCGAACCATCTCAAGGTGTTCCTTTTCACACTTTCCAGCACATCTACCTCCACACCACACCTCCTTAATTCCTCATTCGTCTGTCTATCCCTCCATGTACTCCGCACGCACTTCTCAAGTAACTCATTTCCACCTCTCTCACTCTTGGTCTGAGTCTCTCAACCAACGTCCATGCTTCGCTTCCATAAGTTAGTGTCGGGATTAGCACACTGTCATGCAAGGACTTCTTCACTTCCATACTGACCACCCTATTTTTTGTTACTGCTTTCAGCGTTCCTACAACCCTCTTTCTCTGTTTTACCCTCTCCCGCACTTCTTCATCCATAGTCCCATCTTTACTCAACACACTGCCCAGATATTTAAATGAGCTGACAATCTCCATAGCCTGACCGTTCAACTTCACCTCACACTCTTTGGCTTCACCCATTTCGAAGACCATAACCTTGCTCTTCCCCGCATTTACCTTCACATTCCGTTTTTCGCACGCTGTTCCAAACAACCCCGAAAGGAGTTAAAATAGGAGAGCTATCCCCCTGCCAAAGGCGTCTCTTCCGTGGATTGACCTCCCTACTGCCAACCTAGAAGTTGGGAGGTTGGGAGTCAAAGCGTCACATTTTTCCATTGCCCCTCAACTTTCCCTTCATAATTGCTGAGGGGCACAGGGCCTTGGGTGGGACTTTGGTTTCCCGGGCGTTTCTACACCCTCCTCAGCTCCCCGCCTTGGAGTGGCTTCGGTCACCCGCGCTTTATTAGTGGTAAGCAGGGAGGGTTTTGCGGGGCGCTCGTTCATGGCCTTGGCCTTGCTCGGGACCTTGGGGCTGTTCGGCCAGACAGCCTGGAGAACAGCAACAATAACAACAACTCTCATTCATTATCACTCATCAGAACTGTATCATCAGCAAACAGCAGTACAGGTAGCTTCCACTCATTTCCCTCCCTTATCAGCGATACACCAACATCCACTGTTCTTCCTTGTATTTCTTTCATGACTCCATCCACATATACATATATATATATTTATAGTTAATGAGCTTCAAATCCATGCTCTTTGTCATGCATAAGCAAGAGACAGATCGTAATACAATTATATATCCGTGAAAGGGCGATAATAGAGCTTTCCAATGACACCTGAATCACTTTTGTACGACCACGCGTTCTCTTGCAACGATCGTGCAACCAGAGCCTAAAATGAGGTATTATCCGTGAATTTATCCTTGTTGAGAGCAGTAGGGAGGCGGTGATGAGATACAGTATGTCTCAGTGACGGCCACATAGCGGTGGCGAGCGGTCCGAGGTCGCCTATCTTCCCCCCAATGCTCGGTTTCTCTCTCATAGCTCATAATTGCACCCGTCATATGATGGACGCTGCAGGGGTGGCTAATATTCTCTCACCCGTCATATGACGGGCACCGCAACTTGAGGGTTAAAATGCATAAAATCGTCTAACTTTAGCCAAAATCAAAGGTAAAAAGGCATCAAGGTGCTTAAGGGGTTACGTTTGTAGGAGTATTCCCATCATAATTTTGATTAAAATTGAATGATCTATGAAAGGAGCCAAGCGGAACTGAAAGGCAAGGAGAAATAATGGGAGTAAAACAAATGAAAAGTGAGAGAGAGAGAGAGAGAGAGAGAGAGAGAGAGAGAGAGGGCTCTATAAAAGAAGCCAAGTGTAACTGAAAGGCAAGGTGAAACAATGGGAGTTAAACAAAATGGAGAGAGAGAGAGAGAGAGAGAGAGAGAGAGAGAGAGAGAGAGAGAGAGAGAGAGAGAGAGAGAGAGAGAGAGAGAGAGAGAGAGAGAGAGAGAGAGAGAGAGAGGGAGATTTACATAGTCACATACAGTAGATACAGTGCCTGCACAGACCATACAATCCAAGCTAAGTGGTCAGGACTTAATTCTAATGGAGACAGCAGAATGTAAGGAAGGGATACAACAGAAGAGAAAGAGAGAAAGAAAGAATGAAAGAATACATAAATAAAAGATAGGTGAAATGAAGGGATGCAACCGAAGAGAAAGAGATACAGAAAGAATGAAATATGAAATACACAAGTAATGGAAGGAAGAAAGAAAGATAGAGAATATAAAAGAAGGCACAACATAGGAGAGGTAAAGAAGAAATAAATAAAGAAAAAAATAAGTGGAAGGAAGGGATGCAACAAAAGGGAAAGAGAGAAAGAGAAGCAAAGAATATAAAAGAAGGCCCCAAATAAGAGAGGCTCCAACACACTGCCCTGGGACACACCACCAAGGCCCCCTCTGATTTCCCTGGTGCCTTCAACGCTATCAACATACCGGGTTACTGCTGACAGAGAGAGAGAGAGAGAGTTAGTGAGAATTAGTGAGAATGTGAGTGTATGTGTGTGAGTGACTGATCGAGTGAGGGAGAGAATTAGTGAGGGCGTGATTGTGTGTGTGAGAGTGACTGATCGAGAGTGAGCGAGGGGGTGAGTGTGTGCGCGATAGTGCCTGATTGAGAGAGAGTATGTGTGTAAACTTAGCTGTCTGAGTAATTAGCACACTATTTCACAGAGAGGGAGAACAAAAAGTGAGAGTGAATGAATCAATGAAAACAAATTAATGTTTATATACGTATTCCCTTTAGTATTCGATGACGTCATTCTTTTTCCTGTTTTTTCTATGTGGATGAGAGAGACAAAAGGCAGAGCTGCCTGTGACAAGTGCCTCCCTTAGAGTTGAAAGCAGATAGGGACGAAACAAATCAAGCCAGACCGAATAAGCCCAAGTGGAAACGAACAAACTACCGAGCCTGACTCAGCTGGTAGGGACGAATACATTTGTTTTGTGACAGAAAGAAGTGTCGTGTGCTTTAGTGTAGTGAAGTAAATAGCAGGAGGAGGTGTTTTTTATCTATTTTTATTTATTTTTCTATGTGAGTGAGGGAGACAAAAGGCAGAACTGCCTGTAACGAGTGCCTCCCCCATAGTTGAAAGAGTGAAAGGGCCAAAATCAAGGGACGTTCGTGCCAAAATGCCTGGACACACAGAGTTTGAAGCAATTTAAGTCATAGGAGGCGGGAAAGACTGATTCTGGGAGAGAGTTCCAAAGCTCAGCTGTTGAATAGAAGAAAGTCTGAGAATAACGTTCACTCTTGGCTTGGAGAGTTGCACAGAGTAGGAGTGGAATTGTGTTGCAAGACGGGTACCACGTACCCTATGTAGAGGAGGTGGTATACACTGGGAGAGCGCTGATGAGCACTGATTATTGTAGTAACGATAGAATAGCGAGAGAGATACAACATTGCGGCGAAGAGAGAGAGTTGGTGACTGGGCGGGACTTAATGATACGAAAGGCCTTCCTTTCTACTTTGTCTAGGAATGCGGTGTGAGAGGATCCTCCCCACACATGTGAAAAATACTCAATACAAGGACGCACTGTGCCCCTGTACAGAGCAAGAAGCTGTGCAAGTTAAAAGAACCCCTTAAGGTGGTTGAGCACACCCGGCTTCTGGGAGGCTGCTTAAGCAAGACTGGTAATATGTTCCTTCCATTTGAGAGCAGAAGAAAAAGAGACACCAAGAATATTGAGAGAAGATGAAGGACTGATTTTTGTATTGTTAAAGAATAAGGGATAGTCCGCTGGGAGTTCCGGACGGGTAGATAGATGAAGAAATTGGGTTTTGGAAAAATTAAAGGCAACAAATTTTTCTCTGCCCCAATTGGAAATAGCAGATAGATTAGAAGATTAGTGTTGCATGGCTTCATTACGTTTGTCTTTGAGGGATTGCTGGCTGGGGCGTTCTGGAAAACTAATTGAGTAGTGTAAGGTAGAGTCGTCTGCGTATGAATGTATGCGTATGTGAGAGATAGCTGGATCACTATGTGTAAGTGAGGCACAAACAGAAAGAAATAGTAAGGGAAGCCAGACAAATTAAATAGGAGTTCCAGCAACTCCTTGTCATATGCCTATAGGCCTCCCCCGGGAATTGCTTTGTTCGATTGGTGCCTGCAATTTCTCTATCTCTCTCAAACAAACACACACACACACACACAAACATAAACACACATACACTCCCTACTCTCTCTCTCTCTCTCTCTCTCTCTCATTACATCTTTTCAAATCTCGCCTTCCAATTCTGTTTTTCCTTTTAAGGGGGGATGGTTCACTTTTAAGTGGGGGAGGTTCACTTTTAAGTGGGGGATGGTTCACTTTTAAGGGGGGATGGTTCACTTTTAAGGGGGGATGGTTCACTTTTAAGTGGGTGATGGTTCACTTTTTGGGCGATTTTTGGATGTATTCTTGATTTTTCTAGTTTCCTCCCTAGACCTCCATCAAATAAAAAAAAAATCCATTAGAACCCCCATCTTGATTAATTTGTACATTTTTTGGTAGAAAAATGTTCCGGCCAAAGGCCGGTTCTTCCAACATTACAGGCTCACTATCGTTCGCCAGGGAAAGAATCGACATCTAAATAGCACGACAGATCTAAATATTGACGAAGAAATGGGGCGAAAGGTCTTAATATCGACTAACTAATGGGGCAAACATCTTAACATCTGAAAACTAATGGGGCTAAGCATGAGGAAGAAAGTGGCCCAGAAAACCGACCCATGTCCCCTTAAGCCTTATGCCGGTAGTCCACCGGGTAGAATTTTTTTTTTTTTTTTTTCAACATGTTAAAGCACTAATCATTTGTTATTAAACTTTGTCTTTATTTTCTATATCAAATGTTTTAAACTTGTTTAAACATTGTATATTAGTGCGTATTAATTATCGAATTATATATATTATTATTGTTATTATTATTATTCTTTTGTTTTATATATATTGTAAACCTTCTCCCTCCGTTGGGCTCCGAGTTCAACCTTATCTGTTACCTGTCCTGTCTCTCCAGTACAGCCTTCTGATCCACCCAGCCTGTGGCAGTTTGCCACCTCCTACTGGAGGCTCCTCGGCAGTACTTCTTTGATTTTCCCTGGAATGATTTTGACTTTCGTGGCCAGAGACCCCCAGAGTGTCGAGCGAATTACTGAGGTAATTATCTCAGGTATCGAAGCATACATTCCATTATCTTTCTCTCAAACTAACTTAATTGTGATCGAGTAAAACCTTTAACTGCGTTGGTGCTGTAATGGATTAGATGCTTATGTTCTGGATGTGCTGTCCTGAGTTCGAATCCCGTCAGGATCATATGCTCTCATTAGTATATTGTAGTGCATTGAGGTTTGTACTGGAGGATTAACGTTAAGAACGGAGTGTTCCTTAATTATCACATTGAAGGAGTCAAGGGAGCACACCTCGCTTTATTTTTATCTTTCTCTCCCTCCTCTTTGGCTTGTATCCATTCGGCCCCATTCAGCCTACTGTTTTAAAACGTTTACCCCAATCCAGGTGTCAAGATTTTCCTGGCGAGCGGTAGCGAGCCAGCATAGATATATATATATTATTTTTGACAGCAAGCTAAATGTGTACATTTTTCGATAGAAAAATTTCTCCGGCGAAGCCAGATTTCTCCATACAATGCTGGCACGCTATCGCTCGCCAGGAAGAAATCAACAACTGGATGGGGATAAACGTCTTAAAACAGTTGGCTGAATGGGGCCGAATGGATATAATCCAGGGAAAGAGAGAAAAGAAGAGAAAGATAAAAAAAAAGCAGGTGACCCCCTTAATCATGAGGGTTAAAATGTTTGTATCCAGTGTAAGATTTGTCCTTTTCACACAGTCATTCACGCGATTTCTCTCTCTCTCTCTCTCTCTCTCTCTCTCTCTCTCTCTCTCTCTCTCTCTCTCTCTCTCTCTCTCTCTCTCTCTCTCTCTCTCTCTCTATCTTTCATTTGTATATAGATGCGAGTTGTTTGAGAGTCTCAGAATATTGAATGGGGTGCACACTTGGTAAAATTACTACTTATGCTAATAATAACAGAGTGTGAGGTGAAGCTGAACGAGCAGGCTATGGAGATCGTCAACTCTTTTAAGTATCTGGGCAGTGTGTTGCGTAAAGATGGGACTATGGATGAAGAAGTGCGGGAGAGGGTACAACAGGGGAAGAGGGTTGTAGGAACGCTAAAAGCAGTAACAAGAAATAGGGTGGTCAGTATGGAAGTGAAGAAGTCCTTGCATGACAGTGTGGTAATCCCGACACTGACTTACGGAAGTGAAGCATGGACGTTGGTTGAGAGACTCAGACCAAGAGTAAGAGCAGTGGAAATGAATTACTTAAGGAGTGCGTACGGAGTTACATGGAGGGATAGACAGACTAATGAGGAAGTAAGAAGGAGGTGTGGTGTGGAGGTAGATGTGCTGGAAAGTGTGAAAAGGAACAACTTGAGATGGTTCGGCCATATTGAACGTATGGAAAGCGAGAGAATGACTAAGAGGGTGTACGAGAGCGAGGTGGAGGGACAGAGAGGGAGAGGTAGACCGAATATGAGGTGGAAGGATGGAGTGAGGAAGTACATGAACGAAGGCGGTGCTGGTTGGGGGGTGGGGCGTCGACTGACTGGGGACAAAGGTGCATGGGGGCGGTTCGTTCGTGGCCACCCCTTCGGGGATCACGGCGTCGGGCAATAGATAGATAGATAGCTAATAATATTGTTGTATTAGCACAATCGACATCAGTATGTTTTGCCTCCTCCATATCTTGCTCCTCTCGACATTTGTTTGCCTGTGTGTGTGAGTGTGTGTGTGTGTGTGTGTGTTGGGGGGGGGGGGAGGGGGGGGGAGAGAGAGAGAGAGAGAAGCTTGTCGATGGGTGCAAGTGTTACAATACAAAGCTACAAGTAATGTTCTTGTTTTGTTATTGCTTTGAACGTTGTTTTGTTTGTTGTTCAACAAAGGGAAGTTGTGTGTTTTCTTTCTGAACCCCCTTCTCCCTCAGGTTTAGCGCTATTAGCCATTAGTTTTCATATTTTAAGAGTTTCGCCCATTTCTTCGTCAATATTCAGACAATTAAGTGTCGATTTTTTTCCTGGCGAGTGATAGCGAGCCTGTAACTTAGGAAGAACCGTTCTTCGGGCGGGAAATGTATCTACCGAAAAATGTACAAATATATCTCGAATGGAGGTCTATGAGATGTTTGATAGAGGTTTCGGGAGCAAACTACAATAAAAATATATAATATAATGCATATTATAACGTTACCTTAAGGGGAGATGGGTCGTTTTCTAGAACCCCTTCTCCCTGATGCTTTAGCACCCTCGTACATGCTCTTCACTGATTTCAGCAACTTGCCATCCACTCTGTATATTCTCAGTACTTTCCACAAACTTTCTCTATCAACTCTGTCATAGGCCTTCTCCAAGTCCATAAAGGCAGCATACAACTGTTTTCCCTTCTCCAAATATGTCTCCACAATACTTTTCAAGGCAAAAATCTGGTCTACAAATCCTCTTCCCTTCCTAAACCCGTCTTGCTCGTCACCTACCCATTTCTCCGTTCACGCTCTTACTTTTTCGATCACTACCCTACTGTACATCTTCCCTACTACTCTTAGAAGACATATCCCCCAGTGATTACCACACACTCCTCTTTCCCCTTTACCCTTATACAGGGGGACTATTATGCCAGTCTTCCAGTCATCAGGCGCACTTCCCTATTCCCATGCTAGTTTACACATTTACCATACCCATTCGATCACCATCTCACCACCATACCTCAGTATTTCCACACACACTCCATCTATTCCTGATGCTTTCCCAATCTTCACTCTTTTCAAGGCTTCACACATTTCTGACCTCCTGATCCCCACCTCCTCCTCCACTACTTCTTTTCTTCTCCCTCCCATACCCCATCCAACTATGTTTGGTGGCGTTTCAGTCCTTACGTTCAACAGCTCTCGACTCTCTCTTGCTTCTCGGCTAACACTCGCCGCTTCTTATCTTTCACACCCTTTCTATTTCCCTTGCTGCCTTCCCTAGCTTTCTTGACCTCTTTCCAGAACAGTTTCTTATAAAATGGAGGGAGTGTATACACTCTCTCCATTTTACACTTAAATTCCTTCCAAATTCCTCAACTACTCTTCTCTGACTTTCCTTCACTACTCTCTTCACCACTCTCATTTTCTCCAGGTACCTTGCTCTTTTCTGTCTCTCCAAATCTTCATTCCCTCTACTACCCAACAACTCTCTATATGCTTTCTTCTTATCTTCAACGGCTAATATTAACTCTTCAGTTAACCATTGTATAATTAATAAATAGATAAAATAACATTCTCTTAAGGGGAGAATGTTCGTTTTTCTGGATCCAATTCTCCCTCGTGGTTAGCCCCACTAGTTTTGAAATTTGAAGACATTCGGCCCATTAGTTTGGCGATTTTAGCACTTTTAGCTCCATTTTGTTGTCAATGTTAAGAGCTATCTTCCCATCTCTTCCATTGTTGTCAATGTTAAGAGCTATCTTCCCATCTCTTCCATTGTTGTCAATGTTAAGAGCTATCTTCCCATCTCTTCCATTGTTGTCAATGTTAAGAGCTATCTTCCCATCTCTTCCATTGTTGTCAATGTTAAGAGCTATCTTCCCATCTCTTCCATTGTTGTCAATGTTAAGAGCTATCTTCCCATCTCTTCCATTGTTGTCAATGTTAAGAGCTATCTTCCCATCTCTTCCATTGTTGTCAATGTTAAGAGCTATCTTCCCATCTCTTCCATTGTTGTCAATGTTAAGAGCTATCTTCCCATCTCTTCCATTGTTGTCAATGTTAAGAGCTATCTTCCCATCTCTTCCATTGTTGTCAATGTTAAGAGCTATCTTCCCATCTCTTCCATTGTTGTCAATGTTAAGAGCTATCTTCCCATCTCTTCCATTGTTGTCAATGTTAAGAGCAATCTTCCCATCTTGTTGTCAATGTTAAGAGCTATCTTCCCATATCTTCCATTGTTGTCAATGTTAAGAGCAATCTTCCCATCTCTTCCATTGTTGTCAATGTTAAGAGCAATCTTCCCATCTCTTCCATTGTTGTCAATGTTAAGAGCTATCTTCCCATCTCTTCCATTGTTGTCAATGTTAAGAGCTATCTTCCCATCTCTTCCATTCCCATCCATTAAATTCCAATCTAATCTATACCAATCCGTTCCATTCCATTCCATCCTTCTCCCTTGCTTTACCGTATCATCACATGTATTTTCTCGCCTTTCCTTCCTTCCCTCCCTTCCCCATCCAATATTATCCCCCGCTTCCAATCCCCCCCCCCCTACCCCCCTGACGCTTGGCATGTAAAATATGAAGGGAGTTCAGGGGGGGGGGGGGGCATGGAAGGAGTGGGAGTGGGCGTGGGCGTGTGGGCATTGTGGGGGGAGGGGGGTACAATCCGGTATAATCCATCCACCACTCCTGACTGAGCCGTCTGGATTGGCCTCCAATTTTTAGAGGAGAAATACAGCCTTGTGTTGGGTTTTATTGCGGACAGATGGCGTTGGCTGGGGGGCGGCGCGGGGGGGGGAGGGGGGATTGTAAGAGGTTTAACAAAGCGAGGGGTCTAAAGGAATAAAGAAAGATAAGTGAGGGACTAGGAGGGGACGATACTTTTGTAATATTGTGCAGTCAGATTTTTTTTTTTATAGTAATGGTTACCTGCATTACTATAAAATTCCAGGATTGAGTATGTAGTTTTCTTACAGTACAATATGTGACACAAAGTTTGATTGCCATTGCTAAGGCACTAGTTGAACAAACCTAGCATATTACCGGCATTTGAGGCCAACAGGATCCAATGTATGTAGAGTGGTTAGCACCTACATAGCAAGCCGAGCAGGCAAGGCCTCGCCGTTTCACTTGCCTTGAAACAGCCTCGGAGGCCGACAGCAACTGACCTGTGTTGTGTAGCTAGTGCCTGCTTACCAGTTCAAGTGAGCATGGGCTCACTTTCCTCACATATACTGTATATGGCCTCCAAAGCTGACTGGACTTGGCTTGTGTCGGTCCTTGGGTCTAGTTACCTGCATACCACCGAGGCCGCCCTAGTTTAGATTCATTGACCTGGGCAGCTATTGTGTATAAAACAAAACAACAACGTCCCTTATCGTTTGCTTAAAATATATCATAGTGATTGTCTGTCTAATTTTTAAGAAAAAAAAACGACCACAGTTATCAGCCTAATGAATAAAACGTTGCATATACTGTACACACACGACATAATACCCCGAGACGAACTCCCTCTGGACATAATATCCCTTGAACAATTAACTCCAGCAAAACTACAGCATAATGCAGAAGCTCCACAGTAGTAATGATTGAAACATCACCCTCGGATCCTGCTGTCACACCTTAACACTCAAAGAGCGGGTGGTGGAGTATATTTGACTGTGCCGCCCAGCGGGGCTTTTTACCGTAAACGAGCTTCTTTCCGTGCTCGTTTTCATGCATAAATAAGAGCCAGAGCGTAATACAAGTATGTATCCATGAAAGGGCGATAAATGAGCTTTCCAATGACACCAGATCCATCCTTCTATGATCGCTGGTTGTCTTGCAACGATCGTGCAACCGAAGGGCAAAATCGGTAAAATACGGTAATTTCCTTACATTATTACGTGTTTAGGGAGTGAGGGAGGGTGGAGTAGGGCAGAGTACATCTCAGTAGCTCCACGGCCACCGTAGCGAGCGGTCATGAGGTAACCTACGCTCCTCCCAACGCTCTGCTCTCTCTCAGAGCACATTACGTGCTCAAAATTGCATGCGACAATAGCCGGGCCCCGCCACATAGGCCACATTTATTTCACTCGACTATAGCCGGGCGCCGCCAAAGAAGGGTTAAGGGGGAATGGCCCGGTTTTCTGGACCATTTTCTCCCTCATGTTTAGCCCCATTAGTTTTCAGATGTTAAGATGTTTGCCCCATTAATTAGTCTATTTTAAGACCTTTCGCCCCATTTCTTTGTCAATATTTAGACCTTTCGTGCTATTTAGGTGTCGATTTTTTCCCTGGCGAACGATAGTGAGCCTGTAATGTTGGAAGAAGAGGCCTTCGGCCGGGACATTTTTCTACCGAAAAATGTACAAATTAATCTATAAGGGGGATCTAATTGATGTTTTTTTTTTTATTAATTTGAAGGAGGTCTAGGGAGGAAACTAACAAAATAATGAATACATGCAAAAATCGCCCAAAAAGTGAACCATCCCCCATTAACACTATCTGAAGGAACACTTAAGAGCAACTTAGCAAACTTAGCCTCCTATGCAGACGACATAACACTCACATGCACACACCATGACCCAAAAAGAGCAACGGATCTCCTTCAACCCTATCTCAACACACTACATGGTTGGTGCACTACAAACAGACTTAATCTAGCCCCAGCCAAATCCACCGCAACCCTGCTCACAAGTTGGACAGGACAACACGAATACATCCCTCAACTCACCATAAACAACACACCCCTAACACATACACACACACCCAAAATCCTAGGAGTAACATATGATACTCATATGACATTCAAACAGCACACCACAAACATTAAAAAGAAACTGACACCCAGACTTAATGCCCTCAGGTCACTTGCTCACACAAAATTTGGACACAACAAAGAAACTACCACCACAGTATATAAACAATACATAAGATCAGTGATGGAATACGCAAGCCCAGCCTGGGCTTCTAACCTAGCTGAAACACATCATAAGACCTTACAGACTATTCAAAACATAGCCCTGAAGATCATTACAGGCTGCACAGCTACTGCACCCACAGATCACCTACATCAAGAAACCAAAATCCTCAAAGTCAAAGACCATCTGGACATGAGAGGCACTCAATTTCTGGCAGCAGCCTCCACGAACCAAGACCACCCACTAAACTATATGGCTACACACCCACAGACACCAAGAAATATCAAAACAACACCCAGCACACGGTATCACACACAATTATTGTCCTCTCTCCCTCCCTGCCCACCCCGAACCAACTTCCAGAAGCACATCCATACTCATATCTCTCACCGATCCATCCACTCACTCAGACAACACGCAGCTGCATGCACGACCTCCCGAAATCCATCCTTCCGAATCCTCCCTTCCTCGCGAGGACAGAGTCCACCTGGCCAGGCTGAGATGAGGACACCATCCAGCTCTCCTGAGCTATCAGAAGAGACTGGATAAGTCCGTTGTCAACGCCTGCCCGGGATATAACACAGCACCCCATACCATTAAACACATCAGAGAAGACTGCATTTCACACAACCACTTACGCCAACAACACAAGCTACACTCAATGAGAGCTCTGTGGGAAAGCCCGATCGTGGCCATGGCCTTTCTCAGGGACTCGGGGCTGTTCGGCCAGGCAGCTTAGGGAACAACAACAACAACAACACTTAAGAGCATAAAAGGAGACATAACCATTTGAGTCACTATCGAACGCAAACGGGACAACGCGATTATTCAACGATTATTTTAGCCTAATGTAGATGCTTTCAAAATTGGCTTGAAAAAGATATATATAGGCGGCTTGCAAATCTGGTCTCTTCTCACAGGTAATGCTGCGCGCTGATTTGCTGTGATGTTTGCAAAGCCACGCCTTTCGTCTACCTTCATAACTTCTTGTTGTGTTGACTCACTTTCATGGCTTATAACTCTTAGTTGATTGGCTGGGAAATAGGGCACCACAATTATCATTATTATTGCATTTGATTAATTTAAGTTATGTTTTTTTGTTTTTTTTTAGGTGTCTAATCTCAAAACCATACTGCCTAAGCAGTTTATTTTTGTTATACTCTTCTGCACTGTAGTTATCACCATGATCATCAACCTTAGTACAGTAGTCTCTCCTTCCAAACCTAGTTCTCAAGTATCCACACGCTCCATTCCATTATATTTCTCTCTCTCTCTCTCTCTCTCTCTCTCTCTCTCTCTCTCTCTCTCTCTCTCTCTCTCTCTCTCTCTCTCTCTCTCTCCTTTTGCCAATCCTAACAAACTAAAATCACAATCAGAAGGAAAAACAAAGTTGCTTGAGAGTACGTGCTCTTGGTCGAGCCCGCCGGATACTGGCAAGCAAAGGCAGGAAATTCTGTGCTTGTGGCTTTATATAATACTATTTTATTGTTATTATTATTATTATTATTATTATTATTATTATTATTATCGGGGAAAAACAGCTGGAGTTTTCTGGCGGTGATGGTCGGGGATTTGCCCTTGTGCTCCGGGTTGGCATGTGTTCTTGATTTGCTTTGTATATTTGCCTTTATATTGTGTATTTTAGTCCTGGTTTGCGGGTGAGGTGAGTATGTGTGTGTGTGTGTGAGAGTTACACAGAGTTACACAGATACTCAGACCACACAGACCTTACGGTCCCTACTAGGTAGTCCGGCCTTAATACTACTAGACAGGGACAGCGTACAAGAATAGGACAGCAAAGTAGAAGGCTCTCTCACCACCCTCCGCACCTTCTGACTAAAAAGCCGTACCTGAAAATAGGATGAAGTGTAACCTTTTAGGTCATGAAATGCCCGCAAGGAAAGTTTTTATAGAGCATACAAATAAATTAGTCTGAAAGGGAATTTACAATGACATACCTACTGATTCATTCATATTTATCCAATCTCCATCAGATGATAGTCCAGTCTCTTCTTAAACGTAGCAATTGAATTACTATCGACCACCTCCCTTGGTAAACTATTCCACTCTTTGACCACACTGTATGTGAAGACACTTTGTGTGACATCTAGTCATGCCTTCATTTTATATGATTTCATTAGAGAGAGAGAGAGAGAGAGAGAGAGAGATATATATATATATATATATATATATGCAGGACTAAGCCTCGGCCACTACAGTTAATAAGACAAACCGAAATTAACTTTGGGGGTAGTGCTTGTTTTTTGGTCTACATATTAATCTATTAATTTATTTTTGAGTTTCCTCGCTAGACTTCCATCAAGCATAAACAAATACCCACTAGGCCCCCTTTCAAGATACAGTTGTAAATTTTTCGGTAGAAAAATGTCCCAGCCGAAGGCTGGTTTCTCCAAAAATGACAGGCTCGCTATCGCTCGCCAGGAATTCATCGACACCTTAATGGCACGAAAGATCTTAATATTGACAAAACAATTAACGAAAGGTCTAAAAATCGCCAAACTAACGGAAAGAACGTCTCAGAGTTTCAAAACTAGTATGCTAAACATGAGAGACAAGGTGGTCCAGGAAAAAACAACTACCTCCCCCTTAATCCTAACTTGATTAAGCGATAATTGAATCCTACCGGAAGTACCAAGCAAATCTGGACGCCCAGCCTTAATTACCGAATAAAACGAAGGGAACTGACCACTTGCGAGTTTCAGGCTATAAGGAAGTTGGAGCCGTGAACATCGATATTAAAGAGAAATGCAATAATGCTGAAAGTTTCTAATGGATAAAGAGTATGTTGAATTGGGTTTTATGCATATATAAATGTACTACGACCGTATTTTAGCTGATAATTCTGCTAAATATCGATGTCTACAGCTCCAACTTCCTTATAGCCTAAAACTCGCAAGTGGTCAATTGTTCGGGCCTTACGATTAAACCCCATCTGTACCGGCGACGTCTTTACAATTATATTCCAGCTATATGTAGATGATTTACAATTATATTCCAGCTATATGTAGATGATTTACAATTATATTCCAGATATATGTAGATGATTTACAATTATATTCCAGCTATATGTAGATGATTTACAATTATATTCCAGCTATATGTAGATGATTTACAATTATATTCCAGCTATATTTAGATGATTTAAAATTATATTCCAGCTATATTTAGATGATTTACAATTATATTCCAGCTATATGTAGATGATTTACAATTATATTCCAGCTATATGTAGATGATTTACAATTATATTCCAGCTATATGTAGATGATTTACAATTATATTCCAGCTATATGTAGATGATTTACAATTATATTCCAGCTATATGTAGATGACTTACAATTATATTCCAGCTATATGTAGATGATTTACAATTATATTCCAGCTATATGTAGATGGATTTACAATTATATTCCAGCTATATTTAGATGATTTACAATTATATTCCAGCTATATGTAGATGATTTACAATTATATTCCAGCTATATTTAGATGATTTACAATTATATTCCAGCTATATGTAGATGATTTACAATTATATTCCAGCTATATTTAGATGATTTACAATTATATTCCAGCTATATGTAGATGATTTACAATTATATTCCAGCTATATGTAGATGATTTACAATTATATTCCAGCTATATGTAGATGATTTACAATTATATTCCAGCTATATGTAGATGATTTACAATTATATTCCAGCTATATTTAGATTATTTACAATTATATTCCAGCTATATGTAGATGATTTACAATTATATTCCAGCTATATTTAGATGATTTACAATTATATTCCAGCTATATTTAGATGATTTACAATTATATTCCAGCTATATGTAGATGATTTACAATTATATTCCAGCTATATGTAGATGATTTACAATGATATTTCAGCTATATGTAGATGATTTACAATTATATTCCAGCTATATGTAGATGATTTACAATTATATTCCAGCTATATTTAGATGATTTACAATTATATTCCAGCTATATTTAGATGATTTACAATTATATTCCAGCTATATGTAGATGATTTACAATTATATTCCAGCTATATGTAGATGATTTACAATTATATTCCAGCTATATGTAGATGATTTACAATTATATTCCAGCTATATTTAGATGATTTACAATTATATTCCCGCTATATTTAGATGATTTACAATTATATTCCAGCTATATTTAGATGATTTACAATTATATTCCAGCTATATTTAGATGAGTACAATTATATTCCAGCTATATGTAGATGATTTACAATTATATTCCAGCTATATGTAGATGATTTACAATTATATTCCAGCTATATGTAGATGATTTACAATTATATTCCAGCTATATTTAGATGATTTACAATTATATTCCAGCTATATTTAGATGATTTACAATTATATTCCAGCTATATGTAGATGATTTACAATTATATTCCAGCTATATGTAGATGATTTACAATTATATTCCAGCTATATGTAGATGATTTACAATTAAATTCCAGCTATATTTAGATGATTTACAATTATATTCCAGCTATATGTAGATGATTTACAATTATATTCCAGCTATATGTAGATGATTTACAATTATATTCCAGCTATATTTAGATGATTTACAATTTTATTCCAGCTATATGTAGATGATTTACAATTATATTCCAGCTATATGTAGATGATTTACCATTACATTCCAGCTATATGTAGATGATTTACAATTATATTCCAGCTATATGTAGATGATTTACAATTATATTCCAGCTATATTTAGATTATTTACAATTATATTCCAGCTATATGTAGATGATTTACAATTATATTCCAGCTATATTTAGATGATTTACAATTATATTCCAGCTATATTTAGATGATTTACAATTATATTCCAGCTATATGTAGATGATTTACAATTATATTCCAGCTATATGTAGATGATTACAATTATATTCCAGCTATATGTAGATGATTTACAATTATATTCCAGCTATATTTAGATGATTTACAATTATATTCCAGCTATATTTAGATGATTTACAATTATATTCCAGCTATATGTAGATGATTTACAATTATATTCCAGCTATATGTAGATGATTTACAATTATATTCCAGCTATATGTAGATGATTTACAATTATATTCCAGCTATATTTAGATGATTTATAATTATATTCCCGCTATATTTAGATGATTTACAATTATATTCCAGCTATATTTAGATGATTTACAATTATATTCCAGCTATATTTAGATGATTTACAATTATATTCCAGCTATATTTAGATGATTTACAATTATATTCCAGCTATATGTAGATGATTTACAATTATATTCCAGCTATATGTCGATGATTTACAATTATATTCCAGCTATATTTAGATGATTTACAATTATATTCCAGCTATATATAGATGATTTACAATTATATTCCAGCTATATGTAGATGATTTACAATTATATTCCAGCTATATGTAGATGATTTACAATTATATTCCAGCTATATGTAGATGATTTACAATTATATTCCAGCTATATTTAGATGATTTACAATTATATTCCAGCTATATGTAGATGATTTACAATTATATTCCAGCTATATGTAGATGATTTACAATTATATTCCAGCTATATTTAGATGATTTACAATTATATTCCAGCTATATGTAGATGATTTACAATTATATTCCAGCTATATGTAGATGATTTACCATTATATTCCAGCTATATGTAGATGATTTACAATTATATTCCAGCTATATGTAGATGATTTACAATTATATTCCAGCTATATGTAGATTATTTACAATTATATTCCAGCTATATGTAGATGATTTACAATTATATTCCAGCTATATGTAGATGATTTACAATTATATTCCAGCTATATGTAGATGATTTATAATTATATTCCAGATATATTTAGATGATTTACAATTATATTCCAGCTATATGTAGATGATTTACAATTATATTCCAGCTATATGTAGATGATTTACAATTTTATTCCAGCTATATGTAGATGATTTACAATTATATTCCAGCTATATGTAGATGATTTACAATTATATTCCAGCTATATTTAGATGATTTACAATTATATTCCAGCTATATGTAGATGATTTACAATTATATTCCAGCTATATGTAGATGATTTACAATTATATTCCAGCTATATGTAGATGATTTACAATTATATTCCAGCTATATGTAGATGATTTACAATTATATTCCAGCTATATGTAGATGATTACAATTATATTCCAGCTATATGTAGATGATTTATAATTATATTCCAGCTATATGTAGATGATTTACAATTATATCCCAGCTATATGTAGATGATTTACAATTATATTCCAGCTATATTTAGATGATTTACAATTATATTCCAGCTATATTTAGATGATTTACAATTATATTCCAGCTATATGTAGATGATTTACAATTATATTCCAGCTATATGTAGATGATTTACAATTATATTCCAGGTATATGTAGATTATTTACAATTATATTCCAGCTATATTTAGATGATTTACAATTATATTCCTGCTATATTTAGATGATTTACAATTATATTCCAGCTATATGTAGATGATTTACAATTATATTCCAGCTATATGTAGATGATTTACAATTATATTCCAGCTATATGTAGGTGATTTGCAATTATATTCCAGCTATAAGTAGATGATTTACAATTATATTCCAGCTATAAATTATGTAGATGATTTACAATTATATTCCAGCTATATGTAGATGATTTACAATTATATTCCAGCTATATGTAGATGATTTACAATTATATTCCAGCTATATGTAGATGATTTACCATTATATTCCAGCTATATGTAGATGATTTACAATTATATTCCAGCTATATGTAGATGATTTACAATTATATTCCAGCTATATATAGATGATTTACAATTATATTCCAGCTATATTTAGATGATTTACAATTATATTCCAGCTATATGTAGATGATTTACAATTATATTCCAGCTATATTTAGATGATTTACAATTATATTCCAGCTATATTTAGATGATTTACAATTATATTCCAGCTATATGTAGATGATTTACAATTATATTCCAGCTATATGTAGATGATTTACAATTATATTCCAGCTATATTTAGATGATTTACAATTATATTCCAGCTATATGTAGATGATTTACAAGTATATTCCAGCTATATGTAGATGATTTACAATTATATTCCAGCTATATTTAGATGATTTACAATTTTATTCCAGCTATATGTAGATGATTTACAATTATATTCCAGCTATATGTAGATGATTTACAATTATATTCCAGCTATATTGAGATGATTTACAATTATATTCCAGCTATATTTAGATGATTTACAATTATATTCCAGCTATATGAATATAATTTTCAATTATATTCCAGCTATATGTAGATGATTTACAATTATATTCCAGCTATATGTAGATGATTTACAATTATATCCCAGCTATATGTAGATGATTTACAATTATATTCCAGCTATATTTAGATGATTTACAATTGTATTCCAGCTATATGTAGATGATTTACAATTATATTCCAGCTATATTTAGATGATTTTGTGCAGTTTAAGAAGGATCTGTGATAGTAAAATCGGCTAAGTGAGATATTTCGAAGCCTGTTTATTGCTGGAGGCCCTTTTGAAACTGAATATAAGCGTCTATAGTAGCCAAAATAAAGTTAAAAGGACGCCACTGGTACTGAATGGGCAAACCCCTTCTGAAATATCTCTTTACGCGCGACAATGATACATCTCTCTCTCTCTCTCTCTATATATATATATATATATATATACTGTATATATATATATATATATCCCATTTCCTCTGCTTTCTCCCAGTTCTTCCTCTCTCTTTCTCTCTCTCTCTCTCTGCTCTCTTCATTGTACCATCTCCCCTTCCCTCCAATTTTCCACAATTCAACCACCCTATCTCAGCCTTTATCCTTTAATCCTTCTATTTCTCTCTCCCGCTCCTTCCTACTAGTCCATATTTTCTCCTTTTCTCTCTACTCATTCGTTTATATTCTCCAGTATTAACCCCTTGAGGATTTTGTCGTGTTTTTACATTATATTTTGGCTATCTCTGGTGATGTAATGGTTAGTGTTTGAGATCTAGATGTCGTATCCCAGGTTCGAATCCCGGGAGGACCACATATTTTCGTTCATTTCATTGGGAGGTGTTTGGTGTTGGGAGTGAAATGAATGCATTAAGGCTCGTCCACACTAAGCCCAAAACATAGCACAAAACATGACTGGTAGCATGTTTTGAACATGCTCCATACATGCACCTGAACAAGCCCAAAACATGATGGTAAACATGACGTCCAGTTTAGGTTCGAAATGCTACAAACACACAACCATGAAACGTCCACACTACAGTGTCTCGAAACATGTTTGGGGGTTTGAACGTCCAAACGAGAGATGTCGAACATGTATGCGAACATGGCCAAAGCAATGTTTCGAACATGCCTCAATACATGTCTCCCTACCCTGTGGCCGAGCCCTTAGATTATCATTAGACGATTTTATGCAGTTTCGGCAGGACCTCTAGGAAGCTAAGGGGAGACAGACCGTTTTTCTGGACCCCCTTCTCCCTAATGTTTAGCCCCACTAGTTATGAGATGTTTAGACGTTGGTTCCATTAGTTTGGGGATTTTATGACCTTTCACCCCATTTCTTTGTCAATATTAGGACCCTTCGTGCCATTTAGGTGTCGATTTTCCTGGCGAGCGATAGCGAGCCTGTAATATTAGAAGGAATCGGCCTTTGGCCGGAAATTTTTCTACCGAAAAATGTAGAAATCTATCTTGAAGGGATGTCTAGGGAGTGTTTTTCTAAGCTTGATGGAGGTCTAGGGAGGAAACTAAACAAATATATGAATACATGAATTAATAGACCAAACAAACAGCCACTGTCCCCGTAAGGGGTCAAAACCAACTCAATTATGCCTTTGATTCCCACAAATCCATCCACAAAATCGTCTAGTGGTAGCCAAAGTGAACTACTACAACGCGTCAAGGCGGGTGCCCAACCCCGAAAGGGGTTGAAATAGGGGAGCTATCCCCTCGCCTAAGGCGGCTTTCTAGGGCCTTTCCTAGCTGATGCTGAGAGGATTGGGTTCTAGTCATGTGGTGATGGGCTGGTCTATCAGAGTGAGAACTGAGCGATCTCTGCCATACCCATAGCTTACTCTGACTTTTCCTTTTACTTATATATTTTCTAGATCTCAAGTGACGGCGTCTCTAACGTGGATTGACCTCCCAATCTACCATGATTGGAAGCCAAAGCGTCACATTCTTCCTTTGCCCCTCAACTTTCTCTTCATAATTGCTGAGGGGCACAGGGCCCTGGGTGGGGCTTTGGTTTCCCGGGCATTTCCGCACCCTCCTTAGCTCCCCGCCATGGAGTGGCTTCGGTCACCCAGGCTTTATTGTGGTCGGCAGGGAGGGTTCTTTGGGGGCGCTCGATTATGGCCTTGGCCTTATTCGGGGCCTTGGGGCTGTTCGGCCAGGCAGCTTGAGGAACAACAACAACTACAACGCGTCATAATTCTTAAGGAATTAATGTTCTTGACGTGTTCCTCTCTCTCTCTCTCTCTCTCTCTCTCTCTCTCTCTGTCTCTCTCTCTCTCTCTCGTTCTTCCTGATACCCCATCTGTTCTTCTTTCACATATATTCATCCGTTTTTATTCTCTATTATTTGTTCGTCTAATCTTAATGTACTTGAAGTGTTCCTCTTTCTCTGTTCCTCTTCCTTAGTTTCTTCTTTCCTCTTTACTCGTCCGTATATATTTGCCATTATTATTCATCGTATAATAAGGTTGGTCCTATCCAGAGTGAGGTTTGGCGTCCTCTACCCAACCTTAGCCGTTTATGTCTGTCTCTCTTACTGTCCTTTTCCTTCTGGGCAAGGGGGCTAGGAATCCTCTTCCTCTTGTAAAATTCATCTACTCGATGAGACAGAGAAAGGGGCGAGGGAACGCAAGGGACCCTAAGAATTAGAACTTTGTTGATTCTGTTCGGGCTCTGTCTTTAGTCGGCTACCCCCAGCTATGGGGTATGTGCCTGGATACATGCATACATACATACATACATACATATATAGATACATACATACATACATACATAATGTTAATATGTGTTACAATACATTTTGGCTCTGTCTCGAAAGGCTTGTTAAGCTCACTTAATGGATAAAAAGCATCATCTGAGGAAGAGCACTTTATTGACAACGTTTTGCAGATAGCTTCTTGAGTGACCTGATGAAGCTATCTGCGAAACGTTGCCAATAAAGTGCTCTTCCTCACATGGTGTTTTTTATCCATTCTGTCTACTTATCAAGTACCGGTACCACTCAATACCTCACTTAATGTTTAAGGGGAGGCAGACCATTTTTCTGGACCCCCTTCTCCCTAATGTTTAGCCCCACTAGTTTTGAGATTATAAGACGTTCGGCCCATTTGTTTGGCGATTTTAACACCTTTCGCCCCATTTCGTTGTCAATGTTAAGACCTTTCGTGCCATCTAGATGTCGATTATTTCCTGGCGAGCGATAGTGAGCCTGCAATTCTAAGGGGAACCGGCCTTCGGCCGGGAATTTTTTCTACCGAAAAATGTACAAATTTATCTTGAAGGGGGGTCTAGGGGGTGTTTTTCTAAGCTTGATGGAGGTCTAGGGAGGAAACTAAAAAAATATATGAATAAATGAATTAATAGACCAAACAAACGGCCAGTCTCCCCTTAACCTCTTACAGATTATGACGGGTTACAACAGTTTGTTCTTGCTATTATTAGACGGTTTTATTCAGCTTAGGAAGAACTTTTGAGAGCTACAGAGTTATCGGAGATATATTTTAGCATTTTAATTGTTATATAATCCTTCCTAAATTGCTTAAGATCGTCTAATGATTACCAGAATACGCCCTCAAATACAAACAGTTGAAGATATTATGGACTCGGCCACATACATCGAGTAGTTGGGCCTTTATTGTTAAGCAGATGTTTGAAAACTATTTATATATATAGATAGATATACTTACAGGGGACAGGTTTGCTTGGGGGCATTTTGTGTATGGCCACCCCCATTAAGGGGAGTAAGGCGTCTGGCAATAGATAGATAGAGATATACTTTTTGTTCTACTTCCACCCATAGACCTCCATCAAGCTTTAAAAAAAAAAAAAATAATAAAAAAAAAAAAAAAAAATAGAACCCCTTTCGAGATGGATTTGTTAATGTTTCGGTAGAAAAATGTACCGGAAATACAGGTTCGCTATCGCTCGCCAGAATACAAATGTCAAAATGCGTCATGATCCTCACGAGGTTAAGTTAACAAGGTGCGATAATAAATCAATGGAGGGAAGAGGGTATCACACGAGAACTTTGATATGTCAGTTCCTAATGGTCAACATCTCTTTGTTAACATCTCTTTGGCTTGTATCCATTCGGCCCCATTCAGCCTACTGGTTTAAGACGTTTACCCCCATCCAGGTGTCAGTATTTTGCTGGCGAGCAGTAGCGAGCCAGTTTATATACATATTTGTTTTGACAGCAAGCTAAATTTGTACATTTTTCGATAGAAAAATGTCTCCGGCGAGGCCGGATTTCTCCATACAATGCTGGCTTGCTATCGCTCGCCATGAAGAAATCGACACCTGGATGGGGATTAACATCTTAAAACAATAGGCTGAATGGGGCCGAATGGATAGAAGCCAGGGAAAGAGAGAACAAGGGAGAAAGGTAAAACAACCGGTGACCTCCCTTAACTATACTGCATTATATTATACTATATTTAGACGATTTTGTGAAGTTTAAGAAGAATATATGGTAGTAAAAAGGGTTGAGTGGGATACTTCGAAGCCTGTTAATTGCTGGAGATTGTTGCGATGGTTCGAAGCCTGTTAATTGCTGGAGATTGTTACGATGGTTCGAAGCCTGTTAATTGCTGTAGATTGTTACGATGGTTCGAAGCCTGTTTATTGCTGGAGATTGTTACGATGTTTCGAAGCCTGTTAATTGCTGTAGATTGTTGCGATGGTTCGAAGCCTGTTTATTGCTGGAGATTGTTGCGATGGTTCGAAGCCTGTTTATTGCTGGAGATTCTTTTTAAACTTAATAAAATCCTCTAATAGTGTCCAGAATATGATGAAAACGACGTGACTTGTACTGAAGGGGTTAATTTGCCCTTGTATCAGAAAGTACTCTGTTTATTATACTGTACGTAAGGCCAACAATCTTGACCTCTATCCTCTGTAACTCAAAAATAGGCCAGGCAAATGGGCTTCAGATTCTACACCTAATTCCTGGCTACCTCTTCCCAAATGGTGGGGAGATGTAGACACCAATCGACCAGGCCAATACCCAGGGGAGGCCTCATAGGCATGTGATAAGGAGTTGCTTCCCTCTCTGTTTCTGTTTGTGTCTCACATACACAAAGTGTAATCCAGCTAGCACTCACAAACACCTCCTCCTCCTATTAATTTCACTACGCTAAACAAGCACACCGCACTTCTTTCTAGTATGCAAACAAGATTTTTTTTTTTTAAATAGCGACTATTACTCTATTATTACTATTACTTTGGGGGGAAACACTTGTTACAGGCAGCTGTATCTTTTGTCTCCTTCATACACATTAACTCCCAAAAAGCGGGCTTGCTTGTTTACATGACCGTATTGCTGGGCGGGTATATTTACCGAAAACGAGCTTCATTCCATGATCTTTTTCATGCATAAGCAAGAGCCAGAGCGTAGTACAATTATATATCCGTGAGTGGGCGATAATAGAGCTTTCCAATGACACCTGAACCATCTTTGTTACCTTATATGACCACGGATTATCTTGCAACGATCATGTAACCGGAGGTGATAATACCCCAAAATAAGGTATTTTTTCTGGGGTTTTTTCCTTGTTGCACGAGGTAGGGGCGTGGAGATAAGGCATAGTACGTGTCAGTGATGGCCCCAAGGGGGTGGCGAGCGGTCCGAGGCCAGCTATCGTCCTCCCAATGCGCGGTCTCTCTCTCATAGCTCATAACGTCCTCAAAATGGCACCCGTCATATGAAGGGCACCACAGGGGTCACCGTCGGTTGAGGATTAAATATATATATATATATATATATATATATATATATATATATACAGTATATACAGTATACCGGTATATATATATATATATATATATATATATATATATATATATACCGGTTTATATATATATACAGTATATATATATAATTTTTTTCTATGTGATTGAGGGAGGCAAAAGGCATAACTGCCTATAGCGCGTGCCTCCCCCATAGTTGAAAGAGTGACAGGGCCAAAATCAAGGGACGTTCGAGCCAAAATGCCTGGACACACGGAGTTTGAAGCAATTTAAGTCATAGGAAGAGGGAAAGACTGATTTCTGGGAGAGAGTT
>CM064569.1:21413229-21568900 GCA_032716605.1 Paralithodes platypus
GATGGAAGACAGGCATAATAGTCCCCCTGTATAAGGGGGGGGAAAGCGGAGTGTGTGGTAACCCACCGGGGAATATGCCTTCTCATCGTTAGGGGGAAGATGTACAGTAGGGTATGGTGATTGAGAGAGTGAGAGTCGAGAACGGAAACATGGATATGTGACACAGGGCGGGTTTAGGAAGGGTAAAGAGGATGTGTATATTCAGATTTTTGCCCTGAAATGTGTTGTGGAGAAATAATCTGTGAGAAGGGACATAATTTGTATGTTGCCTTTATGGACTTGGAGAAGGCCTATGACAGAGAATAGAGGATAGAGAAGGTGTTGTGGAAAGTACGTCTGAGAATATACAGAGTAGACGGCAAAGTTGCTAAAAGCAGTGAAGTAGCATGTATGAGGGTGCAAAGGCGTCAGTTAATGTGTGGAACAATTGAGCAGAGAGATGTGTCTTTTGATCTGAATATGTTTGGTTGAAGCAAGGGTGTGTGATGTCCCCATGGCTTGTTCAATATAATATATTGGATTGAGTCATGAAAGAAATAACAAGGGAAGAGCAGTGGATGTTGGTTGTACCTCTGATAAGGGAGAGAAATTAAGTGGGAAGTTGCCTGTACTGCTGTTTGCTGATTACACACTTCTAATGAGCGATAGTGAATGGGAGTTGCAGTGGCTGGTAAATATGTTTGGAAGAGTGTGTGAAAAACGGAATCTGAGGGTAAAATGTGGGAAGAGCAAGATTATGGCCTTTGAAAGGGGTGCAGGCACAGAGTGTGAGGTGAAGTTGAACGGTCAGGCTATGGAGAATGTCAGCTCCTTCAAGTATCTAGGCAGTGTCTTGAGTAAAGATGGGAGACGGGAGACGGTACAACAGGGGAAGAGGGTTGTAGGAACACTGAAAGCATTAACAAGAAATATGGTGGTCAGCATAGAAGTAAAGAAGTCCTTGCATGACAGTGTGGTAATCCCGACATTGACTTACGGGAGCGAAGCATGGACTTGGTGAAGTGGTTCAAACTAAGAGTGAGAGGGGTGGAAATTAGTTACCTGAGAAGTGCGTGCGGAGTTACATGGAGGGATAGACAGACGAATGAGGTAGTACGAGAGAGGTGTGGTGTGGATGTAGGTGTGCTGGAAAGTGTGAAAAGGATTACCTTCAGATGGTTCGGCCATGTGGAACGTATGGGAAGTGAGAGAATGACTAAGAGAGTGTACGAGAGTGAGGTGGAAGGACAAAGAGGGAGAGGTAAACCGAATGAGAGGTGGAAGGACGTATTTGAGTGAAGACGGTACTGGATGGGAGGAGGGACGTCGACTGACTGTGGACAGAGGTGCATGGGGCCGTTTTGTTCGTGGCCACTCCTTTGGGGATCACGGCGTCCGGCAATGGATAGATAGATCTGCTGAACCTTTAACTGTCTTGGTGGTATTATGGTTAGAGAGTGTAAGTTCCGTATGTGATATCCTGGGTTTGAACGCTGGGAGAATCATATCCTTTCATTAATTTAATATGGGGGTTTATTGATGTTAAGAACGATATTATGTACATAATCAGCAGCTTGGCCGAGGGTGCCCGTATCGAAACCTTTGAAGCCTTGTGAAGGCGAGTTAATTTTAAGGAGGCGTTCATTTTAGTCTCGAGGCTCCGTGAATTAATTAAGCATGGGTGGAAAAAATGAGAAGGGGGAAAAAGGTGAATAGAGACGTCCCTTTGATTAATGTGTGAGAAAATGAGAGGCTTCTGAAGGTGGGAGAGAGAGTTTACGTGAGAGTTACCAAGAGGGCTGGGGAGAGAGAGAGAGAGAGAGTTGATCTCGAAGTGGGGTCTTAGGGTAATTTTTAAAGCTTAATGGAGGTATATAGACTAAAAAAAAATATATATATATATATATATATAAAGTATATATATATATAACCCTTATCATAGAAAACCAAAATACATGGTGACCGGACACCTCAACCTGTCGACCATTTTAACCCTTTGAGTACCAGTGACGTGTGTTATATCTTATTCTAGCTATATTTAGACGATTTTATTCAGCTTGGAAAGGATATATGGCAGCTGAAAGGATTAAATTCATATCATTACCAACCCCCAATTAACTTACAAATATACCTAATTAATGAAATTAATGAAACTATGAATAAATATGGTACTCCATGGATTCCAACCTAATTGAGATGCCCTGTAGCCTTTTAACACTTACGCTGCGGGCATATTTCCGCCTATTTCCGACATATTGGGGCTCATTCAGGCACTCCGGATTGATTAGGCAAGTGTCTGAATGAAATTAAATGTATTCAGCCGAAGACTAGAAGTAAATAGCTTCAAAATGACGCCAAAACGAGCTTCGTAGCTCGCGGGGTTCACCTGCAGCGCTACCATAGACATTCGCTAAAATGAGCAATTACGAGCTACATTTGCCTTTGGCAGCACTGTATATCTCGCGAGACTCTGACTCAGAGCCCTCAGTGCTGCGGCCGCCTGGCTGGGAGAAGGATGTGTGGCCTGTCACGCTCCTGCTCCCTTGTACTCAATTTTACAGGTTTTAACCTCTAAACCACGGGCTATATGTAGTGAACACCCTACTGCCAGGCGGCAATATTAGGCCTAAAATCTTGTAATTTTTCGATAAATATAGTTTTTACTTATTCGTATGCACCTATTTTACGTTATATATGAAGATATTAACATGTAACAGTAATAAAACAAGTGGGAATAATATTTGTGGGTGAAAAAAGCGAATTATTGCCGACCGTCAAGTCATGAGGTGAGAGCCGCGTGAGCCCTACACCCTCCTCTCTCGAAGGCTGAGGCGAGACTGATGTCTCGCTAGTGCTGGCTCTCTCTTCCCCCACTCTCTCTGTGCGTCCCTGATGACCTTGAAACTGAGTGTGATATATTGCCGCGGCAAATACACCGATAAACAAGTAAATAAGAGGAAAACTAGTGATAATTGAAGAGGCGGGGGGGAGACAAGGGATTTTGACACATGTGGAGTAGTGATAAGAGGGATGGAGGGGAATTATCTCACTTAATCAAATATTCCTTTGGTTTAAGTGCTACTGGGGCCATTTAAAAGTTTTTTGTTTAGGTCTTGGATCTTAAGAGATTCGTCGCCTCTGCCCACCAAACCTCTTAAGAGTGTTCTTGCACTTACCGGGTTAAGAGGCTTTAAAAGCTTGTAAATTGCTGTAAATTGCCATGGCCCTAAGTTGAACGAAATTGTCTAGTAGTTGTCAGATTACTGTATAATGTAAAGGACGTCACCGGTACTGAATGACTTAACCAGTAGCACTCAATACATTGTCTGGCGTTAACAAGAATACAACTATAATAAGTAAAATGATGAATACATTTATATAATATAAACAACACATGTACAAAATACGAATATGCTATAAGAAAACGCCATGTGAACCCTTCAGCATGATCACGTAATTTTTACCTTGTGATGTGGCTAAATTAGTAGATTTTATGCAATTTAAGAGGGGTCACCGGCTTACTTTTTTTATCTTTCTCTCCTTTTCTCTCTTTCCCTGGCTTGTATCCATTCGGCCCAATTCAGCCAACTGTCTGAAGACGTTTATCCCCATCCAGGTGTCTATTTCTTCCTGGCGAGCGATACCGAGCCAGCATTGTATAGAGAAACCCGGCTTCGCCGGAGAAATTTTTCTTTCGAAAAATGTACAAATTTAGCTTGCTGTAAAAAAATGTATACGGTATATGCTGGCTCGCTAACCGCTTGCCAGGAAAATATTGACACCTTGATGGGGTAAACGTCTTAAAATAGTAGGCCGAATGGGGCCGAATGGATACAAGCCAAGGGGAGAGGGAGAGAAAGAGGAAAAAAGCGAGGTGGGGTCCCTTAAGTAGAACCTATGCTATTTAGAGGGTTTATTGAGATCGTATTTAACCCTCTGAGTCCTAAAAGTTGATCATAAGCTAATGAATATTGTCTAATGGTACGGTAACCAGAATATGATGAAAGTAATAATTCATCGTGCTGAATGGGTTAAGAGGGAGGTAGTTTTTTTTTTTTTTTTTTTTTTTTTCTATGTGATTGAGGGAGGCAAAAGGCATACATGCCTATAGCGAGTGCCTCCCCCATAGTTGAAAGAGTGACAGGGCCAAAATCAAGGGACGTTCGAGCCAAAATGCCTGGACACACGGAGTTTGAAGCAATTTAAGTCATAGGAAGAGGGAAAGACTGATTCTGGGAGAGAGTTCCAGAGCTCAGCTGTTGAGTAGAAGAAAGTTTGAGACTAATGTTTCACTCTTGTGTTGGAGAGTTGCACAGAGTAGGGGTGGGATTGAGTTGCAAGACGGGTACCACGTGCCCTACGTAAAGGAGGTGGTATGCACTGGGATAGCTCTGAGGAACACTGATTATTATAGTAGCGATAGAATAGCGAGAGAGATGCAACATTGCGGCGGAGAGAGCGAGATTGCAGAGAGTTGGTGAGTGGACGGGAGTTAATGATACGAAAGGCCTTACTTTCAATTTTGTCTAGGAGAGCGGTGTGAGAGGAACCTCCCCACACATGTGAACAATACTCAATACAAGGGCGCACTATGCCCCTGTATAGAGCAAGAAGCTGTGCAGGGGAAAAGAACCCCCTAAGGCGGTTGAGCACACCCAGCTTCTGGGAGGCTGCCTTAGCAAGACTGGTAATATGGTCCTTCCAAAAGAGAGCAGAAGAAAAAGAGACACCAGAGTTGCTTTTTATCCCTCATATTTAGTCCCAATAGCTTTGAGATTTTAAGACGTTCGGCCCATTAGTTTGGCGATTTTAAGACCTATCGTCCCATTTCGTTGTCAATATAAAGTCCTTTTGTGCCACTTAGGTGTCGATTTTTTCATGGCGAGCGAAAGCGAGCCTTTATATCTAGCCAGAACCGGCGTGTGTGTGTGTGGGATGGTGGGGGGGGGGGGGGGGGTTGGATTATCACAGGTTCCCCTAAACAATACATAATATTTTAACGGCACAACATTTAGAATGATACTTACCAATTATGTTTTCAAAATTTTTATCTCGGTATCTTGAAATTAGAGTACCTAAGAAAGTGACCACAAATTGTTTTCGTACCGGAGAGTGAGAGAGTACAAAGGAAATCAAGTAACAACAGTTCTAGGGAGCCCTCTAGGCTGCTTGAGAGAGAGGCCCAGTGTGGCTTAAAAATGTAGTGCTCCAGGCTACACGTGTATATACTGTGTGTGTTAAATGTAGTGCTCCAGGCTACACGTGTATATACTGTGTGTGTTAAATGTAGTGCTCCAGGCTACACGTGTATATACTGTGTGTGTTAAATGTAGTGCTCCAGGCTACACGTGTATATACTGCGTGTGTTAAATGTAGTGCTCCAGGCTACACGTGTATATACTGTGTGTTAAATGTAGTGCTCCAGGCTACACGTGTATATACTGTGTGTGTTAAATGTAGTGCTCCAGGCTACACGTGTATATACTGTGTGTGTTAAATGTAGTGCTCCAGGCTACACGTGTATATACTGTGTGTGTTAAATGTAGTGCTCCAGGCTACACGTGTATATACTGTGTGTGTTAAATGTAGTGCTCCAGGCTACACGTGTTATACTGTGTGTGTTAAATGTAGTGCTCCAGGCTACACGTGTATATACTGTGTGTGTTAAATGTAGTGCTCCAGGCTACACGTGTATATACTGTGTGTGTTAAATGTAGTGCTCCAGGCTACACGTGTATATACTGTGTGTGTTAAATGTACTGCTCCAGGCTACACGTGTATATACTGTGTGTGTTAAATATATTGTGTTCTCTCTCTCTCTCCCTCTCTCTCTCTCTCTCTCTCTCTCTCTCTCTCTCTCTCTCTCTCTCTCTCTCTCTCTCTCTCACTTTCGTTCCTTTTTCTTTTTCTTCTTTATAACACATGGGACCCCGAGCGACTCTTACCCGTCCACCTCTCCTCCTATATCAAGATTACTCTCTCCCCCTCTCTCTCTCTAATAGGGACCGCAAGCTCTATGTAGTCTGAGTATCTGTGTAATTCGGTGTAACTCTTTCTCTCCTAACTCCAAGGAACCAGGGTAGGGGATGAAGCGGGGGAGAGGGAGCTGTGAAAATAGGATTATGTTAACCCTTTTCCGAAGAAGTGGAAAGAAAAAATGTAATGAGAGAGAGAGAGAGAGAGAGACTGTATTTGAACACAAAGGGAACAAATAAGTATTATTTGTATTTGCGTGTAATATATATATATATATATATATATATATATATATATATATACCGGTAAATATATATATATTATGTTTTTACTCTCAGCTATGTTCGATCCACCGACAGTCAGGGTAAGTGTCCCTGATTTAATCAACTCTACCATGGCGTTATACCACAATATTTAACATTTCCCTAGCTAATTAGAAGAAGGGAAATCCTACTTGGAGAAAGTATTTCATTTCATACGCTAGTCTACTCGTAGGACCCATATTGAATAGACACAGAATTGGTTTAATTAAATGTTCACCCAACCAAACACAAGAGTCATTAATATCTCACAAATACATGAAAGCTACTATAGTTCTTTACTCTCACTTGTGTTTGTGAAATATACTTCATAATTATAACTCGTGTGTTCTTGGGGGAAACTTAACTTAACGGTCACCTGCTTTATGTTCTTGGGGAAACTTAACTTAACGGGGTCACCTGCTTTATGTTCTTGGGGGAAACTTAACTTAACGGGGTCACCTGCTTTATGTTCTTGAGGGAAACTTAACTTAACGGGGTCACCTGCTTTATGTTCTTGGGGGAAACTTAACTTAATGGGGTCACCTGCTTTATGTTCTTGGGGGAAACTTAACTTAACGGGGTCACCTGCTTTATGTTCTTGGGGGAAACTTAACTTAACGGGGTCACCTGCTTTATGTTCTTGGGGGAAACTTAACTTAACGGGGTCACCTGCTTTATGTTCTTGGGGGAAACTTAACTTAACGGGGTCACCTGCTTTATGTTCTTGGGGGAAACTTAACTTAACGGGGTCACCTGCTTTATGTTCTTGGGGGAAACTTAACTTAACGGGGTCACCTGCTTTTTTCTCTTTCTTTCCTCTCTCTTTGGCTTGTATCCATTCGGCCCCATTCAGCCTACTGTGTTAAGACGTTTACCCCATCCAGGTGTCAATATTTTCTTGGCGAGCGGTAGCGAGCCAGCATATATATATATATTTGTTTTACAGCAAGCTAAATTTGTACATTTTTAGATAGAAAAATGTCTCCGGCGAAGCCGAATTTCTCCATACAATGCTTGCTCACCAGGAAGAAATCGACAACTGGATGGGGATAAATGTCTTAACACAGTTGTCTGAATGGGGCCGAATGGATACAAGCCAGAGAAAGATAAAACAAGAGAGAAAGATAAAAAAAGAAGGTGACCCCCTAAATAATGAACGCTTATGCATTACAAGAGTTAACACCACCTAACTCGGTCTTTCTTCTACTCAACTAGTGAACTGTGGAACTCTCTCCCTCAATCTACCTTTCCTTCATCCTGTGACTTATACTGCTTCAAACTTCGTGTGTCCAGGCATTTTGAGCTCAACGTCCCTTGAATTTGGCTCTTGTCACTCTTCTCGCTCGAGTGAGACACTCTTTACAGGCAACCTGCCCGTTGTCTCCTTCAAACACATAGATAAACAAAAAACTTATCCAGCCAAAACGGGTGAAAAACAGCGCCCCTTTCCCCCCCTTAATCCTCTCAAACATACAGTATTCGATAAATGGATATTAATAGTGGTCATGTGCTGAACCTTTAACTGTGTAATGATGGTGTAATGGTTAGAGCATGTAAGTTCTGTATGTGGTATCCTGGGGTCGAATCCTGGGAGGATCACATGCTTTCATTAATTTCATTTGGGGGTTTATTGGTGTTAAGAACGATGTAAAATAATAATATCAATAGGGTCAGGGACATTTCGTAGTGAGGTCGATCCTTTGAGGTCAGTGCCCATAAAAAACAAAATTTCTCTCCAAAAGCATTAGGCATGGTGAAGTTGGGTCCAGTACATGATTACATTGATATCCAGTATTCGAAAAATGTATATTAATCGTGGTCATGTGCTGTGATAACCGAGAAACAAGAAAGAATCGAAAGATGGAGGTAGTACTTTAACGAATTGTTAAATGTAAGGAACGAAGCACCAGCAAACATAGTTGGATGGGGTATGGGAGGGAGAAGAAGAGAAGTAGTGGAGGAGGAGGTGGGAATCAGGAGGTCAGAAGTGTGTGAAGATGGGGAAAGTATAAAGAATAGATGTGTATAGGGAAATTATGAGGTATGGTGGTGAGATAGTGATCGAATGGGTATGGAAAATGTGTAAACTAGCATGGGAGAAAGGGAGTGCACCTTATGACTGGAAGACAGGCATAATAGTCCCCCTGTAAAAGGGGAAAGCGGAGTGTGTGGTAACCCCCGGGATATATGCCTTCTAATCGTAGTGGGGAAGATGTACAGTAGGGTTGTGATTGAGAGAGTGAGAGCGAGAACGGAAACATGGATAGGTGACACAGGGCGGGTTTAGGAAGGGAAGAGGATGTGTATATCAGATTTTTGCCCTGAAATGTGTTGTGGAGAAATATCTGGAGAAGGGACATAAGTTGTATGTTGCCTTTATGGACTTGGAGAAGGCCTATGACAGAGATGATAGAGAAGGTTTGTGGAAAGTACTGAGAATATACAGAGTAGACGGCAAGTTGCTAAAAGCAGTGAAGAGCATGTATGAGGGTGCAAAGGCGTCAGTATGTGTGGACAATGAGCAGAGAGAGTTCTTTGATCTGAATGTTGGGTTGAAGCAAGGGTGTGTGATGTCCCCATGGTTGTTCAATATATATATATGGATTGAGTCATGAAAGAAATACAAGGAAGAGCAGTGGATGTTGGTGTACCTCTGATAAGGGAGAGAAATTAGTGGAAGTTGCCTGTACTGCTGTTTGCTGATTATACAGTTCTAATGAGCGATAGTGAATGGGAGTTGCAGTGGCTGGTAAATATGTTTGGAAGAGTGTGTGAAAAACGGAATCTGAGGGTAAATGTGGGGAAGAGCAAGATTATGGCCTTTGAAAGGGGTGCAGGCACAGAGTGTGAGGTGAAGTTGAACGGTCAGGCTATGGAGAATGTCAGCTCCTTCAAGTATCTAGGCAGTGTCTTGAGTAAAGATGGGAGTATGGATGAAGAAGTGCGGGAGACGGTACAACAGGGGAAGAGGGTTGTAGGAACACTGAAAGCATTAACAAGAAATATGGTGGTCAGCATGGAAGTAAAGAAGTCCTTGCATGACAGTGTGGTAATCCCAACATTGACTTATGGGAGCGAAGCATGGACTTGGTGAAGTGGTTCAAACTAAGAGTGAGAGGGGTGGAAATTAGTTACCTGAGAAGTGCGTGCGGAGTTACATGGAGGGATAGACAGACGAATGAGGTAGTACGAGAGAGGTGTGGTGTGGATGTAGGTGTGCTGGAAAGTGTGAAAAGGATTACCTTCAGATGGTTCGGCCATGTGGAACGTATGGGAAGTGAGAGAATGACTAAGAGAGTGTACGAGAGTGAGGTGGAAGGACAAAGAGGGAGAGGTAAACCGAATGAGAGGTGGAAGGACGTATATGAGTGAAGACGGTACTGGATGGGACGCCGACTGACTGGGGACAGAGGTGCATGGGGCCGTTTTGTTCGTGGCCACTCCTTTGGGGATCACGGCGTCCGGCAATGGATAGATAGATCTGCTGAACCTTTAACTGTCTTGGTGGTATTATGGTTAGAGAGTGTAAGTTCCGTATGTGATATCCTGGGTTTGAACGCTGGGAGAATCATATCCTTTCATTAATTTAATATGGGGGTTTATTGATGTTAAGAACGATATTATGTACATAATCAGCAGCTTGGCCGAGGGTGCCCGTATCGAAACCTTTGAAGCCTTGTGAAGGCGAGTTAATTTTAAGGAGGCGTTCATTTTAGTCTCGAGGCTCCGTGAATTAATTAAGCATGGGTGGAAAAAATGAGAAGGGGGAAAAAGGTGAATAGAGACGTCCCTTTGATTAATGTGTGAGAAAATGAGAGGCTTCTGAAGGTGGGAGAGAGAGTTTACGTGAGAGTTACCAAGAGGGCTGGGGAGAGAGAGAGAGAGAGTTGATCTCGAAGTGGGGTCTTAGGGTAATTTTTAAAGCTTAATGGAGGTATATAGACTAAAAAAAAATATATATATATATATATATATATACAAAGTATATATATATATAACCCTTATCATAGAAAACCAAAATACATGGTGACCGGACACCTCAACCTGTCGACCATTTTAACCCTTTGAGTACCAGCGACGTGTGTTATATCTTATTCTAGCTATATTTAGACGATTTTATTCAGCTTGGAAAGGATATATGGCAGCTGAAAGGATTAAATTCATATCATTACCAACCCCCAATTAACTTACAAATATACCTAATTAATGAAATTAATGAAACTATGAATAAATATGGTACTCCATGGATTCCAACCTAATTGAGATGCCCTGTAGCCTTTTAACACTTACGCTGCGGGCATATTTCCGCCTATTTCCGACATATTGGGGCTCATTCAGGCACTCCGGATTGATTAGGCAAGTGTCTGAATGAAATTAAATGTATTCAGCCGAAGACTAGAAGTAAATAGCTTCAAAATGACGCCAAAACGAGCTTCGTAGCTCGCGGGGTTCACCTGCAGCGCTACCATAGACATTCGCTAAAATGAGCAATTACGAGCTACATTTGCCTTTGGCAGCACTGTATATCTCGCGAGACTCTGACTCAGAGCCCTCAGTGCTGCGGCCGCCTGGCTGGGAGAAGGATGTGTGGCCTGTCACGCTCCTGCTCCCTTGTACTCAATTTTACAGGTTTTAACCTCTAAACCACGGGCTATATGTAGTGAACACCCTACTGCCAGGCGGCAATATTAGGCCTAAAATCTTGTAATTTTTCGATAAATATAGTTTTTACTTATTCGTATGCACCTATTTTACGTTATATATGAAGATATTAACATGTAACAGTAATAAAACAAGTGGGAATAATATTTGTGGGTGAAAAAAGCGAATTATTGCCGACCGTCAAGTCATGAGGTGAGAGCCGCGTGAGCCCTACACCCTCCTCTCTCGAAGGCTGAGGCGAGACTGATGTCTCGCTAGTGCTGGCTCTCTCTTCCCCCACTCTCTCTGTGCGTCCCTGATGACCTTGAAACCGGGTGAGATATATTGCCGCGGAAAATAAACCGATAAACAAGGGAATAAGAGGAAAACTAGTGATAATTGAAGAGGGGGGGGGGGAGACAAGGGGGTTTTGACACATGTGGAGTAGTGATAAGAGGGATGGAGGGGAATTATCTCACTTAATCAAATATTCCTTTGGTTTAAGTGCTACTGGGGCCATTTAAAAGTTTTTTGTTTAGGTCTTGGATCTTAAGAGATTCGTCGCCTCTGCCCACCAAACCTCTTAAGAGTGTTCTTGCACTTACCGGGTTAAGAGGCTTTAAAAGCTTGTAAATTGCTGTAAATTGCCATGGCCCTAAGTTGAACGAAATTGTCTAGTAGTTGTCAGATTACTGTATAATGTAAAGGACGTCACCGGTACTGAATGACTTAACCAGTAGCACTCAATACATTGTCTGGCGTTAACAAGAATACAACTATAATAAGTAAAATGATGAATACATTTATATAATATAAACAACACATGTACAAAATACGAATATGCTATAAGAAAACGCCATGTGAACCCCTTCAGCATGATCACGTAATTTTTACCTTGTGATGTGGCTAAATTAGTAGATTTTATGCAATTTAAGAGGGGTCACCGGGCTTTTTTATCTTTCCCTCCTTTTCTCTCTTTCCCTGGCTTGTATCCATTCGGCCCAATTCAGCCAACTGTCTGAAGACGTTTATCCCCATCCAGGTGTCTATTTCTTCCTGGCGAGCGATACCGAGCCAGCATTGTATAGAGAAACCCGGCTTCGCCGGAGAAATTTTTCTTTCGAAAAATGTACAAATTTAGCTTGCTGTAAAAAAATGTATACGGTATATGCTGGCTCGCTACCGCTTGCCAGGAAAATATTGACACCTTGATGGGGTAAACGTCTTAAAATAGTAGGCCGAATGGGGCCGAATGGATACAAGCCAAGGGGAGAGGGAGAGAAAGAGGAAAAAAGCGAGGTGGGGTCCCTTAAGTAGAACCTATGCTATTTAGAGGGTTTATTGAGATCGTATTTAACCCTCTGAGTCCTAAAAGTTGATCATAAGCTAATGAATATTGTCTAATGGTACGGTAACCAGAATATGATGAAAGTAATAATTCATCGTGCTGAATGGGTTAAGAGGGAGGTAGTTTTTTTTTTTTTTTTTTTTTTTTTTCTATGTGATTGAGGGAGGCAAAAGGCATACATGCCTATAGCGAGTGCCTCCCCCATAGTTGAAAGAGTGACAGGGCCAAAATCAAGGGACGTTCGAGCCAAAATGCCTGGACACACGGAGTTTGAAGCAATTTAAGTCATAGGAAGAGGGAAAGACTGATTCTGGGAGAGAGTTCCAGAGCTCAGCTGTTGAGTAGAAGAAAGTTTGAGACTAATGTTTCACTCTTGTGTTGGAGAGTTGCACAGAGTAGGGGTGGGATTGAGTTGCAAGACGGGTACCACGTGCCCTACGTAAAGGAGGTGGTATGCACTGGGATAGCTCTGAGGAACACTGATTATTATAGTAGCGATAGAATAGCGAGAGAGATGCAACATTGCGGCGGAGAGAGCGAGATTGCAGAGAGTTGGTGAGTGGACGGGAGTTAATGATACGAAAGGCCTTACTTTCAATTTTGTCTAGGAGAGCGGTGTGAGAGGAACCTCCCCACACATGTGAACAATACTCAATACAAGGGCGCACTATGCCCCTGTATAGAGCAAGAAGCTGTGCAGGGGAAAAGAACCCCCTAAGGCGGTTGAGCACACCCAGCTTCTGGGAGGCTGCCTTAGCAAGACTGGTAATATGGTCCTTCCAAAAGAGAGCAGAAGAAAAAGAGACACCAGAGTTGCTTTTTATCCCTCCCTCATATTTAGTCCCAATAGCTTTGAGATTTTAAGACGTTCGGCCCATTAGTTTGGCGATTTTAAGACCTATCGTCCCATTTCGTTGTCAATATAAAGTCCTTTTGTGCCACTTAGGTGTCGATTTTTTCATGGCGAGCGAAAGCGAGCCTTTATATCTAGCCAGAACCGGCGTGTGTGTGTGTGGGATGGTGGGGGGGGGGGGGGGGTTGGATTATCACAGGTTCCCCTAAACAATACATAATATTTTAACGGCACAACATTTAGAATGATACTTACCAATTATGTTTTCAAAATTTTTATCTCGGTATCTTGAAATTAGAGTACCTAAGAAAGTGACCACAAATTGTTTTCGTACCGGAGAGTGAGAGAGTACAAAGGAAATCAAGTAACAACAGTTCTAGGGAGCCCTCTAGGCTGCTTGAGAGAGAGGCCCAGTGTGGCTTAAAAATGTAGTGCTCCAGGCTACACGTGTATATACTGTGTGTGTTAAATGTAGTGCTCCAGGCTACACGTGTATATACTGTGTGTGTTAAATGTAGTGCTCCAGGCTACACGTGTATAATACTGTGTGTGTTAAATGTAGTGCTCCAGGCTACACGTGTATATACTGCGTGTGTTAAATGTAGTGCTCCAGGCTACACGTGTATATACTGTGTGTGTTAAATGTAGTGCTCCAGGCTACACGTGTATATACTGTGTGTGTTAAATGTAGTGCTCCAGGCTACACGTGTATATACTGTGTGTGTTAAATGTAGTGCTCCAGCTACACGTGTATATACTGTGTGTGTTAAATGTAGTGCTCCAGGCTACACGTGTATATACTGTGTGTGTTAAATGTAGTGCTCCAGGCTACACGTGTATATACTGTGTGTGTTAAATGTAGTGCTCCAGGCTACACGTGTATATACTGTGTGTGTTAAATGTAGTGCTCCAGGCTACACGTGTATATACTGTGTGTGTTAAATGTAGTGCTCCAGGCTACACGTGTATATACTGTGTGTGTTAAATGTACTGCTCCAGGCTACACGTGTATATACTGTGTGTGTTAAATATATTGTGTTCTCTCTCTCTCCCTCCCTCTCTCTCTCTCTCTCTCTCTCTCTCTCTCTCTCTCTCTCTCTCACTTTCGTTCCTTTTTCTTTTTCTTCTTTATAACACATGGGACCCCGAGCGACTCTTACCCGTCCACCTCTCCTCCTATATCAAGATTACTCTCTCCCCCTCTCTCTCTCTAATAGGGACCGCAAGCTCTATGTAGTCTGAGTATCTGTGTAATTCGGTGTAACTCTTTCTCTCCTAACTCCAAGGAACCAGGGTAGGGGATGAAGCGGGGGAGAGGGAGCTGTGAAAATAGGATTATGTTAACCCTTTTCCGAAGAAGTGGAAAGAAAAAATGTAATGAGAGAGAGAGAGAGAGAGAGAGAGAGAGAGAGACTGTATTTGAACACAAAGGGAACAAATAAGTATTATTTGTATTTGCGTGTAATATATATATATATATATATATATATATACCGGTAAATATATATATATTATGTTTTTACTCTCAGCTATGTTCGATCCACCGACAGTCAGGGTAAGTGTCCCTGATTTAATCAACTCTACCATGGCGTTATACCACAATATTTAACATTTCCCTAGCTAATTAGAAGAAGGGAAATCCTACTTGGAGAAAGTATTTCATTTCATACGCTAGTCTACTCGTAGGACCCATATTGAATAGACACAGAATTGGTTTAATTAAATGTTCACCCAACCAAACACAAGAGTCATTAATATCTCACAAATACATGAAAGCTACTATAGTTCTTTACTCTCACTTGTGTTTGTGAAATATACTTCATAATTATAACTCGTGTGTTCTTGGGGGAAACTTAACTTAACGGTCACCTGCTTTATGTTCTTGGGGGAAACTTAACTTAACGGGGTCACCTGCTTTATGTTCTTGGGGGAAACTTAACTTAACGGGGTCACCTGCTTTATGTTCTTGAGGGAAACTTAACTTAACGGGGTCACCTGCTTTATGTTCTTGGGGGAAACTTAACTTAACGGGGTCACCTGCTTTATGTTCTTGGGGGAAACTTAACTTAACGGGGTCACCTGCTTTATGTTCTTGGGGGAAACTTAACTTAACGGGGTCACCTGCTTTATGTTCTTGGGGGAAACTTAACTTAACGGGGTCACCTGCTTTATGTTCTTGGGGGAAACTTAACTTAACGGGGTCACCTGCTTTATGTTCTTGGGGGAAACTTAACTTAACGGGGTCACCTGCTTTATGTTCTTGGGGGAAACTTAACTTAACGGGGTCACCTGCTTTTTTCTCTTTCTTTCCTCTCTCTTTGGCTTGTATCCATTCGGCCCCATTCAGCCTACTGTGTTAAGACGTTTACCCCATCCAGGTGTCAATATTTTCTTGGCGAGCGGTAGCGAGCCAGCATATATATATATATTTGTTTTACAGCAAGCTAAATTTGTACATTTTTAGATAGAAAAATGTCTCCGGCGAAGCCGAATTTCTCCATACAATGCTTGCTCACCAGGAAGAAATCGACAACTGGATGGGGATCAATGTCTTAACACAGTTGTCTGAATGGGGCCGAATGGATACAAGCCAGAGAAAGATAAAACAAGAGAGAAAGATAAAAAAAGAAGGTGACCCCCTAAATAATGAACGCTTATGCATTACAAGAGTTAACACCACCTAACTCGGTCTTTCTTCTACTCAACTAGTGAACTGTGGAACTCTCTCCCTCAATCTACCTTTCCTTCATCCTGTGACTTATACTGCTTCAAACTTCGTGTGTCCAGGCATTTTGAGCTCAACGTCCCTTGAATTTGGCTCTTGTCACTCTTCTCGCTCGAGTGAGACACTCTTTACAGGCAACCTGCCCGTTGTCTCCTTCAAACACATAGATAAACAAAAAACTTATCCAGCCAAAACGGGTGAAAAACAGCGCCCCTTTCCCCCCCTTAATCCTCTCAAACATACAGTATTCGATAAATGGATATTAATAGTGGTCATGTGCTGAACCTTTAACTGTGTAATGATGGTGTAATGGTTAGAGCATGTAAGTTCTGTATGTGGTATCCTGGGGTCGAATCCTGGGAGGATCACATGCTTTCATTAATTTCATTTGGGGGTTTATTGGTGTTAAGAACGATGTAAAATAATAATATCAATAGGGTCAGGGACATTTCGTAGTGAGGTCGATCCTTTGAGGTCAGTGCCCATAAAAAACAAAATTTCTCTCCAAAAGCATTAGGCATGGTGAAGTTGGGTCCAGTACATGATTACATTGATATCCAGTATTCGAAAAATGTATATTAATCGTGGTCATGTGCTGTGATAACCGAGAAACAAGAAAGAATCGAAAGATGGAGGTAGTACTTTAACGAATTGTTAAATGTAAGGAACGAAGCACCAGCAAACATAGTTGGATGGGGTATGGGAGGGAGAAGAAGAGAAGTAGTGGAGGAGGAGGTGGGAATCAGGAGGTCAGAAGTGTGTGAAGATGGGGAAAGTATAAAGAATAGATGTGTATAGGGAAATTATGAGGTATGGTGGTGAGATAGTGATCGAATGGGTATGGAAAATGTGTAAACTAGCATGGGAGAAAGGGAGTGCACCTTATGACTGGAAGACAGGCATAATAGTCCCCCTGTAAAAGGGGAAAGCGGAGTGTGTGGTAACCCCCGGGATATATGCCTTCTAATCGTAGTGGGGAAGATGTACAGTAGGGTTGTGATTGAGAGAGTGAGAGCGAGAACGGAAACATGGATAGGTGACACAGGGCGGGTTTAGGAAGGGAAGAGGATGTGTATATCAGATTTTTGCCCTGAAATGTGTTGTGGAGAAATATCTGGAGAAGGGACATAAGTTGTATGTTGCCTTTATGGACTTGGAAAAGGCCTATGACAGAGATGATAGAGAAGGTTTGTGGAAAGTACTGAGAATATACAGAGTAGACGGCAAGTTGCTAAAAGCAGTGAAGAGCATGTATGAGGGTGCAAAGGCGTCAGTATGTGTGGACAATGAGCAGAGAGAGTTCTTTGATCTGAATGTTGGGTTGAAGCAAGGGTGTGTGATGTCCCCATGGTTGTTCAATATATATATATGGATTGAGTCATGAAAGAAATACAAGGAAGAGCAGTGGATGTTGGTGTACCTCTGATAAGGGAGAGAAATTAGTGGAAGTTGCCTGTACTGCTGTTTGCTGATTATACAGTTCTAATGAGCGATAGTGAATGGGAGTTGCAGTGGCTGGTAAATATGTTTGGAAGAGTGTGTGAAAAACGGAATCTGAGGGTAAATGTGGGAAGAGCAAGATTATGGCCTTTGAAAGGGGTGCAGGCACAGAGTGTGAGGTGAAGTTGAACGGTCAGGCTATGGAGAATGTCAGCTCCTTCAAGTATCTAGGCAGTGTCTTGAGTAAAGATGGGAGTATGGATGAAGAAGTGCGGGAGACGGTACAACAGGGGAAGAGGGTTGTAGGAACACTGAAAGCATTAACAAGAAATATGGTGGTCAGCATGGAAGTAAAGAAGTCCTTGCATGACAGTGTGGTAATCCCAACATTGACTTATGGGAGCGAAGCATGGACTTGGTGAAGTGGTTCAAACTAAGAGTGAGAGGGGTGGAAATTAGTTACCTGAGAAGTGCGTGCGGAGTTACATGGAGGGATAGACAGACGAATGAGGTAGTACGAGAGAGGTGTGGTGTGGATGTAGGTGCTGGAAAGTGTGAAAAGGATTACCTTCAGATGGTTCGGCCATGTGGAACGTATGGGAAGTGAGAGAATGACTAAGAGAGTGTACGAGAGTGAGGTGGAAGGACAAAGAGGGAGAGGTAAACCGAATGAGAGGTGGAAGGACGTATATGAGTGAAGACGGTACTGGATGGGACGCCGACTGACTGGGGACAGAGGTGCATGGGGCCGTTTTGTTCGTGGCCACTCCTTTGGGGATCACGGCGTCCGGCAATGGATAGATAGATCTGCTGAACCTTTAACTGTCTTGGTGGTATTATGGTTAGAGAGTGTAAGTTCCGTATGTGATATCCTGGGTTTGAACGCTGGGAGAATCATATCCTTTCATTAATTTAATATGGGGGTTTATTGATGTTAAGAACGATATTATGTACATAATCAGCAGCTTGGCCGAGGGTGCCCGTATCGAAACCTTTGAAGCCTTGTGAAGGCGAGTTAATTTTAAGGAGGCGTTCATTTTAGTCTCGAGGCTCCGTGAATTAATTAAGCATGGGTGGAAAAAATGAGAAGGGGGAAAAAGGTGAATAGAGACGTCCCTTTGATTAATGTGTGAGAAAATGAGAGGCTTCTGAAGGTGGGAGAGAGAGTTTACGTGAGAGTTACCAAGAGGGCTGGGGAGAGAGAGAGAGAGAGAGTTGATCTCGAAGTGGGGTCTTAGGGTAATTTTTAAAGCTTAATGGAGGTATATAGACTAAAAAAAAATATATATATATATATATATATATACAAAGTATATATATATAACCCTTATCATAGAAAACCAAAATACATGGTGACCGGACACCTCAACCTGTCGACCATTTTAACCCTTTGAGTACCAGCGACGTGTGTTATATCTTATTCTAGCTATATTTAGACGATTTTATTCAGCTTGGAAAGGATATATGGCAGCTGAAAGGATTAAATTCATATCATTACCAACCCCCAATTAACTTACAAATATACCTAATTAATGAAATTAATGAAACTATGAATAAATATGGTACTCCATGGATTCCAACCTAATTGAGATGCCCTGTAGCCTTTTAACACTTACGCTGCGGGCATATTTCCGCCTATTTCCGACATATTGGGGCTCATTCAGGCACTCCGGATTGATTAGGCAAGTGTCTGAATGAAATTAAATGTATTCAGCCGAAGACTAGAAGTAAATAGCTTCAAAATGACGCCAAAACGAGCTTCGTAGCTCGCGGGGTTCACCTGCAGCGCTACCATAGACATTCGCTAAAATGAGCAATTACGAGCTACATTTGCCTTTGGCAGCACTGTATATCTCGCGAGACTCTGACTCAGAGCCCTCAGTGCTGCGGCCGCCTGGCTGGGAGAAGGATGTGTGGCCTGTCACGCTCCTGCTCCCTTGTACTCAATTTTACAGGTTTTAACCTCTAAACCACGGGCTATATGTAGTGAACACCCTACTGCCAGGCGGCAATATTAGGCCTAAAATCTTGTAATTTTTCGATAAATATAGTTTTTACTTATTCGTATGCACCTATTTTACGTTATATATGAAGATATTAACATGTAACAGTAATAAAACAAGTGGGAATAATATTTGTGGGTGAAAAAAGCGAATTATTGCCGACCGTCAAGTCATGAGGTGAGAGCCGCGTGAGCCCTACACCCTCCTCTCTCGAAGGCTGAGGCGAGACTGATGTCTCGCTAGTGCTGGCTCTCTCTTCCCCCACTCTCTCTGTGCGTCCCTGATGACCTTGAAACCGGGTGAGATATATTGCCGCGGAAAATAAACCGATAAACAAGGGAATAAGAGGAAAACTAGTGATAATTGAAGAGGGGGGGGGGAGACAAGGGGGTTTTGACACATGTGGAGTAGTGATAAGAGGGATGGAGGGGAATTATCTCACTTAATCAAATATTCCTTTGGTTTAAGTGCTACTGGGGCCATTTAAAAGTTTTTTGTTTAGGTCTTGGATCTTAAGAGATTCGTCGCCTCTGCCCACCAAACCTCTTAAGAGTGTTCTTGCACTTACCGGGTTAAGAGGCTTTAAAAGCTTGTAAATTGCTGTAAATTGCCATGGCCCTAAGTTGAACGAAATTGTCTAGTAGTTGTCAGATTACTGTATAATGTAAAGGACGTCACCGGTACTGAATGACTTAACCAGTAGCACTCAATACATTGTCTGGCGTTAACAAGAATACAACTATAATAAGTAAAATGATGAATACATTTATATAATATAAACAACACATGTACAAAATACGAATATGCTATAAGAAAACGCCATGTGAACCCCTTCAGCATGATCACGTAATTTTTACCTTGTGATGTGGCTAAATTAGTAGATTTTATGCAATTTAAGAGGGGTCACCGGCTTACTTTTTTTATCTTTCTCTCCTTTTCTCTCTTTCCCTGGCTTGTATCCATTCGGCCCAATTCAGCCAACTGTCTGAAGACGTTTATCCCCATCCAGGTGTCTATTTCTTCCTGGCGAGCGATACCGAGCCAGCATTGTATAGAGAAACCCGGCTTCGCCGGAGAAATTTTTCTTTCGAAAAATGTACAAATTTAGCTTGCTGTAAAAAATGTATACGGTATATGCTGGCTCGCTACCGCTTGCCAGGAAAATATTGACACCTTGATGGGGTAAACGTCTTAAAATAGTAGGCCGAATGGGGCCGAATGGATAAAAGCCAAGGGGAGAGGGAGAGAAAGAGAACAAAAAGCGAGGTGGGGTCCCTTAAGTAGAACCTATGCTATTTAGAGGGTTTATTGAGATCGTATTTAACCCTCTGAGTCCTAAAAGTTGATCATAAGCTAATGAATATTGTCTAATGGTACGGTAACCAGAATATGATGAAAGTAATAATTCATCGTGCTGAATGGGTTAAGAGGGAGGTAGTTTTTTTTTTTTTTTTTTTTTTTTTCTATGTGATTGAGGGAGGCAAAAGGCATACATGCCTATAGCGAGTGCCTCCCCCATAGTTGAAAGAGTGACAGGGCCAAAATCAAGGGACGTTCGAGCCAAAATGCCTGGACACACGGAGTTTGAAGCAATTTAAGTCATAGGAAGAGGGAAAGACTGATTCTGGGAGAGAGTTCCAGAGCTCAGCTGTTGAGTAGAAGAAAGTTTGAGACTAATGTTTCACTCTTGTGTTGGAGAGTTGCACAGAGTAGGGGTGGGATTGAGTTGCAAGACGGGTACCACGTGCCCTACGTAAAGGAGGTGGTATGCACTGGGATAGCTCTGAGGAACACTGATTATTATAGTAGCGATAGAATAGCGAGAGAGATGCAACATTGCGGCGGAGAGAGCGAGATTGCAGAGAGTTGGTGAGTGGACGGGAGTTAATGATACGAAAGGCCTTACTTTCAATTTTGTCTAGGAGAGCGGTGTGTGAGAGGAACCTCCCCACACATGTGAACAATACTCAATACAAGGGCGCACTATGCCCCTGTATAGAGCAAGAAGCTGTGCAGGGGAAAAGAACCCCCTAAGGCGGTTGAGCACACCCAGCTTCTGGGAGGCTGCCTTAGCAAGACTGGTAATATGGTCCTTCCAAAAGAGAGCAGAAGAAAAAGAGACACCAGAGTTGCTTTTTATCCCTCATATTTAGTCCCAATAGCTTTGAGATTTTAAGACGTTCGGCCCATTAGTTTGGCGATTTTAAGACCTATCGTCCCATTTCGTTGTCAATATAAAGTCCTTTTGTGCCACTTAGGTGTCGATTTTTTCATGGCGAGCGAAAGCGAGCCTTTATATCTAGCCAGAACCGGCGTGTGTGTGTGTGGGATGGTGGGGGGGGGGGGGGTTGGATTATCACAGGTTCCCCTAAACAATACATAATATTTTAACGGCACAACATTTAGAATGATACTTACCAATTATGTTTTCAAAATTTTTATCTCGGTATCTTGAAATTAGAGTACCTAAGAAAGTGACCACAAATTGTTTTCGTACCGGAGAGTGAGAGAGTACAAAGGAAATCAAGTAACAACAGTTCTAGGGAGCCCTCTAGGCTGCTTGAGAGAGAGGCCCAGTGTGGCTTAAAAATGTAGTGCTCCAGGCTACACGTGTATATACTGTGTGTTAAATGTAGTGCTCCAGGCTACACGTGTATATACTGTGTGTGTTAAATGTAGTGCTCCAGGCTACACGTGTATATACTGTGTGTGTTAAATGTAGTGCTCCAGGCTACACGTGTATATACTGCGTGTGTTAAATGTAGTGCTCCAGGCTACACGTGTATATACTGTGTGTGTTAAATGTAGTGCTCCAGGCTACACGTGTATATACTGTGTGTGTTAAATGTAGTGCTCCAGGCTACACGTGTATATACTGTGTGTGTTAAATGTAGTGCTCCAGGCTACACGTGTATATACTGTGTGTGTTAAATGTAGTGCTCCAGGCTACACGTGTATATACTGTGTGTGTTAAATGTAGTGCTCCAGGCTACACGTGTATATACTGTGTGTGTTAAATGTAGTGCTCCAGGCTACACGTGTATATACTGTGTGTGTTAAATGTAGTGCTCCAGGCTACACGTGTATATACTGTGTGTGTTAAATGTAGTGCTCCAGGCTACACGTGTATATACTGTGTGTGTTAAATGTACTGCTCCAGGCTACACGTGTATATACTGTGTGTGTTAAATATATTGTGTTCTCTCTCTCTCTCCCTCTCTCTCTCTCTCTCTCTCTCTCTCTCTCTCTCTCTCTCTCTCTCACTTTCGTTCCTTTTTCTTTTTCTTCTTTATAACACATGGGACCCCGAGCGACTCTTACCCGTCCACCTCTCCTCCTATATCAAGATTACTCTCTCCCCCTCTCTCTCTCTAATAGGGACCGCAAGCTCTATGTAGTCTGAGTATCTGTGTAATTCGGTGTAACTCTTTCTCTCCTAACTCCAAGGAACCAGGGTAGGGGATGAAGCGGGGGAGAGGGAGCTGTGAAAATAGGATTATGTTAACCCTTTTCCGAAGAAGTGGAAAGAAAAAATGTAATGAGAGAGAGAGAGAGAGAGAGAGAGAGAGAGAGAGAGAGACTATTTGAACACAAAGGGAACAAATAAGTATTATTTGTATTTGCGTGTAATATATATATATATATATATATATATATATATATATATATATATATATTATGTTTTTACTCTCAGCTATGTTCGATCCACCGACAGTCAGGGTAAGTGTCCCTGATTTAATCAACTCTACCATGGCGTTATACCACAATATTTAACATTTCCCTAGCTAATTAGAAGAAGGGAAATCCTACTTGGAGAAAGTATTTCATTTCATACGCTAGTCTACTCGTAGGACCCATATTGAATAGACACAGAATTGGTTTAATTAAATGTTCACCCAACCAAACACAAGAGTCATTAATATCTCACAAATACATGAAAGCTACTATAGTTCTTTACTCTCACTTGTGTTTGTGAAATATACTTCATAATTATAACTCGTGTGTTCTTGGGGGAAACTTAACTTAACGGTCACCTGCTTTATGTTCTTGGGGGAAACTTAACTTAACGGGGTCACCTGCTTTATGTTCTTGGGGGAAACTTAACTTAACGGGGTCACCTGCTTTATGTTCTTGAGGGAAACTTAACTTAACGGGGTCACCTGCTTTATGTTCTTGGGGGAAACTTAACTTAACGGGGTCACCTGCTTTATGTTCTTGGGGGAAACTTAACTTAACGGGGTCACCTGCTTTATGTTCTTGGGGGAAACTTAACTTAACGGGGTCACCTGCTTTATGTTCTTGGGGGAAACTTAACTTAACGGGGTCACCTGCTTTATGTTCTTGGGGGAAACTTAACTTAACGGGGTCACCTGCTTTATGTTCTTGGGGGAAACTTAACTTAACGGGGTCACCTGCTTTATGTTCTTGGGGGAAACTTAACTTAACGGGGTCACCTGCTTTTTTCTCTTTCTTTCCTCTCTCTTTGGCTTGTATCCATTCGGCCCCATTCAGCCTACTGTGTTAAGACGTTTACCCCATCCAGGTGTCAATATTTTCTTGGCGAGCGGTAGCGAGCCAGCATATATATATATATTTGTTTTACAGCAAGCTAAATTTGTACATTTTTAGATAGAAAAATGTCTCCGGCGAAGCCGAATTTCTCCATACAATGCTTGCTCACCAGGAAGAAATCGACAACTGGATGGGGATAAATGTCTTAACACAGTTGTCTGAATGGGGCCGAATGGATACAAGCCAGAGAAAGATAAAACAAGAGAGAAAGATAAAAAAAAAGGTGACCCCCTAAATAATGAACGCTTATGCATTACAAGAGTTAACACCACCTAACTCGGTCTTTCTTCTACTCAACTAGTGAACTGTGGAACTCTCTCCCTCAATCTACCTTTCCTTCATCCTGTGACTTATACTGCTTCAAACTTCGTGTGTCCAGGCATTTTGAGCTCAACGTCCCTTGAATTTGGCTCTTGTCACTCTTCTCGCTCGAGTGAGACACTCTTTACAGGCAACCTGCCCGTTGTCTCCTTCAAACACATAGATAAACAAAAAACTTATCCAGCCAAAACGGGTGAAAAACAGCGCCCCTTTCCCCCCCTTAATCCTCTCAAACATACAGTATTCGATAAATGGATATTAATAGTGGTCATGTGCTGAACCTTTAACTGTGTAATGATGGTGTAATGGTTAGAGCATGTAAGTTCTGTATGTGGTATCCTGGGGTCGAATCCTGGGAGGATCACATGCTTTCATTAATTTCATTTGGGGGTTTATTGGTGTTAAGAACGATGTAAAATAATAATATCAATAGGGTCAGGGACATTTCGTAGTGAGGTCGATCCTTTGAGGTCAGTGCCCATAAAAAACAAAATTTCTCTCCAAAAGCATTAGGCATGGTGAAGTTGGGTCCAGTACATGATTACATTGATATCCAGTATTCGAAAAATGTATATTAATCGTGGTCATGTGCTGTGATAACCGAGAAACAAGAAAGAATCGAAAGATGGAGGTAGTACTTTAACGAATTGTTAAATGTAAGGAACGAAGCACCAGCAAACATAGTTGGATGGGGTATGGGAGGGAGAAGAAGAGAAGTAGTGGAGGAGGAGGAGGTGGGAATCAGGAGGTCAGAAGTGTGTGAAGATGGGGAAAGTATAAAGAATAGATGTGTATAGGGAAATTATGAGGTATGGTGGTGAGATAGTGATCGAATGGGTATGGAAAATGTGTAAACTAGCATGGGAGAAAGGGAGTGCACCTTATGACTGGAAGACAGGCATAATAGTCCCCCTGTAAAAGGGGAAAGCGGAGTGTGTGGTAACCCCCGGGATATATGCCTTCTAATCGTAGTGGGGAAGATGTACAGTAGGGTTGTGATTGAGAGAGTGAGAGCGAGAACGGAAACATGGATAGGTGACACAGGGCGGGTTTAGGAAGGGAAGAGGATGTGTATATCAGATTTTTGCCCTGAAATGTGTTGTGGAGAAATATCTGGAGAAGGGACATAAGTTGTATGTTGCCTTTATGGACTTGGAGAAGGCCTATGACAGAGATGATAGAGAAGGTTTGTGGAAAGTACTGAGAATATACAGAGTAGACGGCAAGTTGCTAAAAGCAGTGAAGAGCATGTATGAGGGTGCAAAGGCGTCAGTATGTGTGGACAATGAGCAGAGAGAGTTCTTTGATCTGAATGTTGGGTTGAAGCAAGGGTGTGTGATGTCCCCATGGTTGTTCAATATATATATATGGATTGAGTCATGAAAGAAATACAAGGAAGAGCAGTGGATGTTGGTGTACCTCTGATAAGGGAGAGAAATTAGTGGAAGTTGCCTGTACTGCTGTTTGCTGATTATACAGTTCTAATGAGCGATAGTGAATGGGAGTTGCAGTGGCTGGTAAATATGTTTGGAAGAGTGTGTGAAAAACGGAATCTGAGGGTAAATGTGGGGAAGAGCAAGATTATGGCCTTTGAAAGGGGTGCAGGCACAGAGTGTGAGGTGAAGTTGAACGGTCAGGCTATGGAGAATGTCAGCTCCTTCAAGTATCTAGGCAGTGTCTTGAGTAAAGATGGGAGTATGGATGAAGAAGTGCGGGAGACGGTACAACAGGGGAAGAGGGTTGTAGGAACACTGAAAGCATTAACAAGAAATATGGTGGTCAGCATGGAAGTAAAGAAGTCCTTGCATGACAGTGTGGTAATCCCAACATTGACTTATGGGAGCGAAGCATGGACTTGGTGAAGTGGTTCAAACTAAGAGTGAGAGGGGTGGAAATTAGTTACCTGAGAAGTGCGTGCGGAGTTACATGGAGGGATAGACAGACGAATGAGGTAGTACGAGAGAGGTGTGGTGTGGATGTAGGTGTGCTGGAAAGTGTGAAAAGGATTACCTTCAGATGGTTCGGCCATGTGGAACGTATGGGAAGTGAGAGAATGACTAAGAGAGTGTACGAGAGTGAGGTGGAAGGACAAAGAGGGAGAGGTAAACCGAATGAGAGGTGGAAGGACGTATATGAGTGAAGACGGTACTGGATGGGACGCCGACTGACTGGGGACAGAGGTGCATGGGGCCGTTTTGTTCGTGGCCACTCCTTTGGGGATCACGGCGTCCGGCAATGGATAGATAGATCTGCTGAACCTTTAACTGTCTTGGTGGTATTATGGTTAGAGAGTGTAAGTTCCGTATGTGATATCCTGGGTTTGAACGCTGGGAGAATCATATCCTTTCATTAATTTAATATGGGGGTTTATTGATGTTAAGAACGATATTATGTACATAATCAGCAGCTTGGCCGAGGGTGCCCGTATCGAAACCTTTGAAGCCTTGTGAAGGCGAGTTAATTTTAAGGAGGCGTTCATTTTAGTCTCGAGGCTCCGTGAATTAATTAAGCATGGGTGGAAAAAATGAGAAGGGGGAAAAAGGTGAATAGAGACGTCCCTTTGATTAATGTGTGAGAAAATGAGAGGCTTCTGAAGGTGGGAGAGAGAGTTTACGTGAGAGTTACCAAGAGGGCTGGGGAGAGAGAGAGAGAGAGAGTTGATCTCGAAGTGGGGTCTTAGGGTAATTTTTAAAGCTTAATGGAGGTATATAGACTAAAAAAAAATATATATATATATATATATATATACAAAGTATATATATATATAACCCTTATCATAGAAAACCAAAATACATGGTGACCGGACACCTCAACCTGTCGACCATTTTAACCCTTTGAGTACCAGCGACGTGTGTTATATCTTATTCTAGCTATATTTAGACGATTTTATTCAGCTTGGAAAGGATATATGGCAGCTGAAAGGATTAAATTCATATCATTACCAACCCCCAATTAACTTACAAATATACCTAATTAATGAAATTAATGAAACTATGAATAAATATGGTACTCCATGGATTCCAACCTAATTGAGATGCCCTGTAGCCTTTTAACACTTACGCTGCGGGCATATTTCCGCCTATTTCCGACATATTGGGGCTCATTCAGGCACTCCGGATTGATTAGGCAAGTGTCTGAATGAAATTAAATGTATTCAGCCGAAGACTAGAAGTAAATAGCTTCAAAATGACGCCAAAACGAGCTTCGTAGCTCGCGGGGTTCACCTGCAGCGCTACCATAGACATTCGCTAAAATGAGCAATTACGAGCTACATTTGCCTTTGGCAGCACTGTATATCTCGCGAGACTCTGACTCAGAGCCCTCAGTGCTGCGGCCGCCTGGCTGGGAGAAGGATGTGTGGCCTGTCACGCTCCTGCTCCCTTGTACTCAATTTTACAGGTTTTAACCTCTAAACCACGGGCTATATGTAGTGAACACCCTACTGCCAGGCGGCAATATTAGGCCTAAAATCTTGTAATTTTTCGATAAATATAGTTTTTACTTATTCGTATGCACCTATTTTACGTTATATATGAAGATATTAACATGTAACAGTAATAAAACAAGTGGGAATAATATTTGTGGGTGAAAAAAGCGAATTATTGCCGACCGTCAAGTCATGAGGTGAGAGCCGCGTGAGCCCTACACCCTCCTCTCTCGAAGGCTGAGGCGAGACTGATGTCTCGCTAGTGCTGGCTCTCTCTTCCCCCACTCTCTCTGTGCGTCCCTGATGACCTTGAAACCGGGTGAGATATATTGCCGCGGAAAATAAACCGATAAACAAGGGAATAAGAGGAAAACTAGTGATAATTGAAGAGGGGGGGGGGGAGACAAGGGGTTTTGACACATGTGGAGTAGTGATAAGAGGGATGGAGGGGAATTATCTCACTTAATCAAATATTCCTTTGGTTTAAGTGCTACTGGGGCCATTTAAAAGTTTTTTGTTTAGGTCTTGGATCTTAAGAGATTCGTCGCCTCTGCCCACCAAACCTCTTAAGAGTGTTCTTGCACTTACCGGGTTAAGAGGCTTTAAAAGCTTGTAAATTGCTGTAAATTGCCATGGCCCTAAGTTGAACGAAATTGTCTAGTAGTTGTCAGATTACTGTATAATGTAAAGGACGTCACCGGTACTGAATGACTTAACCAGTAGCACTCAATACATTGTCTGGCGTTAACAAGAATACAACTATAATAAGTAAAATGATGAATACATTTATATAATATAAACAACACATGTACAAAATACGAATATGCTATAAGAAAACGCCATGTGAACCCCTTCAGCATGATCACGTAATTTTTACCTTGTGATGTGGCTAAATTAGTAGATTTTATGCAATTTAAGAGGGGTCACCGGCTTACTTTTTTTATCTTTCTCTCCTTTTCTCTCTTTCCCTGGCTTGTATCCATTCGGCCCAATTCAGCCAACTGTCTGAAGACGTTTATCCCCATCCAGGTGTCTATTTCTTCCTGGCGAGCGATACCGAGCCAGCATTGTATAGAGAAACCCGGCTTCGCCGGAGAAATTTTTCTTTCGAAAAATGTACAAATTTAGCTTGCTGTAAAAAAATGTATACGGTATATGCTGGCTCGCTACCGCTTGCCAGGAAAATATTGACACCTTGATGGGGTAAACATCTTAAAATAGTAGGCCGAATGGGGCCGAATGGATACAAGCCAAGGGGAGAGGGAGAGAAAGAGGAAAAAAGCGAGGTGGGGTCCCTTAAGTAGAACCTATGCTATTTAGAGGGTTTATTGAGATCGTATTTAACCCTCTGAGTCCTAAAAGTTGATCATAAGCTAATGAATATTGTCTAATGGTACGGTAACCAGAATATGATGAAAGTAATAATTCATCGTGCTGAATGGGTTAAGAGGGAGGTAGTTTTTTTTTTTTTTTTTTTTTTTTCTATGTGATTGAGGGAGGCAAAAGGCATACATGCCTATAGCGAGTGCCTCCCCCATAGTTGAAAGAGTGACAGGGCCAAAATCAAGGGACGTTCGAGCCAAAATGCCTGGACACACGGAGTTTGAAGCAATTTAAGTCATAGGAAGAGGGAAAGACTGATTCTGGGAGAGAGTTCCAGAGCTCAGCTGTTGAGTAGAAGAAAGTTTGAGACTAATGTTTCACTCTTGTGTTGGAGAGTTGCACAGAGTAGGGGTGGGATTGAGTTGCAAGACGGGTACCACGTGCCCTACGTAAAGGAGGTGGTATGCACTGGGATAGCTCTGAGGAACACTGATTATTATAGTAGCGATAGAATAGCGAGAGAGATGCAACATTGCGGCGGAGAGAGCGAGATTGCAGAGAGTTGGTGAGTGGACGGGAGTTAATGATACGAAAGGCCTTACTTTCAATTTTGTCTAGGAGAGCGGTGTGAGAGGAACCTCCCCACACATGTGAACAATACTCAATACAAGGGCGCACTATGCCCCTGTATAGAGCAAGAAGCTGTGCAGGGGAAAAGAACCCCCTAAGGCGGTTGAGCACACCCAGCTTCTGGGAGGCTGCCTTAGCAAGACTGGTAATATGGTCCTTCCAAAAGAGAGCAGAAGAAAAAGAGACACCAGAGTTGCTTTTTATCCCTCATATTTAGTCCCAATAGCTTTGAGATTTTAAGACGTTCGGCCCATTAGTTTGGCGATTTTAAGACCTATCGTCCCATTTCGTTGTCAATATAAAGTCCTTTTGTGCCACTTAGGTGTCGATTTTTTCATGGCGAGCGAAAGCGAGCCTTTATATCTAGCCAGAACCGGCGTGTGTGTGTGTGGGATGGTGGGGGGGGGGGGGTTGGATTATCACAGGTTCCCCTAAACAATACATAATATTTTAACGGCACAACATTTAGAATGATACTTACCAATTATGTTTTCAAAATTTTTATCTCGGTATCTTGAAATTAGAGTACCTAAGAAAGTGACCACAAATTGTTTTCGTACCGGAGAGTGAGAGAGTACAAAGGAAATCAAGTAACAACAGTTCTAGGGAGCCCTCTAGGCTGCTTGTCCTCCAAAACACTGAGGATCAAGTGTCCAAACAGTGATTTAGAGTGGGTAAGGGAAAATTGGAAAGGGAACTACTGCCCTGAAGCTAATGTCCGTGGCAGGATTAGGAAGTTAGTAGGGGACAGATGGGTTAGTAACATCACACAGATATATGTGATCTTTCGTATAACTGGGAAAAAGAGAGTAACGTCTTAGAATTATATATACAAAATAATCCTTGATGAATTTCAGGGGAGACTAAAATAAATTACAAACGCAGTCAGTCACGGGTTTGTTACAATATATTTGTCTAGACGAAGTTTAAAAGAATCAAAGGTGCTGCAGTCTATAATGTCTCGGGGAAGCCCATTCCAATAATTGACAACTTGATAGAAGAAATTCTTAGATTCGTGTGAGTTAAAAAAATTACCAATAATTTTGCAACCGTTTCCCCACGTGTAATTAGATTGGTCGATAGTGAAGTACTAACTACAGTTCATATTGTCGATGCCATTGATGATTTTGAACACTTCAATTAAGTCGCCTCTTAATCTGCGCTGGGTTAAAGGAAATATATTTAATTCTCTAAGACGCTCCTCGTATGGTTTGTTCTTTAGGCTAGGTATCATTTTGGTAACTCATCGTTGAACTCGTTCTAGCTTGTCTATATTTGTTTGGTAAAAGGATTAACCAGGATTGAACGCGGTATTCCAGAAGAGGACGGACTAAGGAATTGTAAAATGTTAGGATAACTTCTTTGGATTTATGCTCAAATGACCTGTCTATAAAGCTAATTATTTGGTTTGCCTTCTTAACAACTTCTGAACATTGTTGACTCAGTTATAGGTTACTCGATATTGTTACTCCCAAATCAGTTTCTCTGTCTACACTCTTAAGCTGATTGCCATTCATTGAATAGTTTGCTTTCTCATTTCGGTATCTGATATGTAGTACCGGTACTTTACATTTATCTGCATTGAAACTAATTTGCCAAATTTGGTTCCAACATGACAACTTATCTAGATTGTGAGGCATATCTTCAACTTGTTATTTTAAGAGTACGCTATTTGCAATGTCTGTATCGTCAGCAAACTTTGAGATTATACAGGTGAGACCCTCATCTATGTCCTTGATGTAAATTAGAAAGAGAATTGGTCCTAGTACCGATCCCTGGGGTACCCCGCTACTTACATTGGTCCATTGAGATGCCTTACTGTCTAAGACTACTCTTTGCTTTCTGTCGCTGAGCCAATTTTCTATCCATTTCAACACACCGTCTTGTATTCCATGGGCTTTAAGTTTTAGCAGTAAATGTTTGTGGTGAACTTTGTCAAAAGCCTTTTGAAAATCAAGGTATATAAAATCATACAGCTTTAATCTCGTCATAGAGGTTGAGGATATCTTGGAAGAAGTCTAAGAGGTTTGTTAAGCAGGAACATTTGTTACGAAAGCCGTGTTGAGTATCTTTAAGTATGATATTTTCCTCAAAGTGATTTACGAGTCTGTCTCTTATGAGTGTTTCTAGCATTTTGCATACAACTGAGGTTAAGCTAATTGGACGATAGTTACTAGGTAGGGATTTGCTGCCTTTTTTTTAATATCTGTTTTACGTTGGCGAGCTTCCACTGATCAGGCATAGTTCCAGACTGCAAGGATTTTTTGGATAGCAATGTCTGTGGTTTGGAGAGCTCATCCTTAGCTTCCTTTAACACCTTATTGGCGGGCTAGGCAGTCTATTTATATGTACCGCCCAGCGGGGTGTTTTTAGCCAAAATAGGGCTGTTTACGTGATCATTTTCATGCCTAAATAAGACCCAGAGCGTAAAACAAGTATCTATCCCTGAAAGGGCATAAACAGAGCTTTCCAATGACAGCACAATGATCCTTTTATGACCGCTAGTTTTCTTGCAACAACCGCGCAACACGAGTGCAAAAAGCATGTAATTCGGTACTTTCCCCATACAATTCAGTATTTAGCGAGTGAGAGAGGGAGGGAGGAGGTGTGATTCGTGTCAGTAGGTTCGCCGCGGTGGTCTGGAGCAGTCATACGCTCGCTACTCTCCTGCCACCACTTGTCTCTCTCTCTCAGCAACATTGCGTGCTGAAAATGCCACACGACCTATGTCGCGCGCCGCCAGATAGTCCAAATTTATTATACTCGACTTATGTTGTGGGCCGCTAGTTAGGGGTTAAAACTCTAGGTAAGATTGTATCAGGTCCAGGTGTTTTATTTACCTTGAGTTTATCTAAAAATGTCAATACTTCTCTCTCTGTAATGGTGATATTGCTTAGAACATCAGAATTATCAACCTGAATCGGCGATGCTGTAAGGAAATTACTGAGGTTTTCTGTTGTAAGAACTGATGCAAAGAAGGTATTGAGGGCATTACTTATTTATACTTCGTCTTTGGTGTATTCTCCATTTTCATCGACTAACGGTCCAACAGTTGAAGTAACTATTTTTTTCTGTCTGAAATAACTATAGAATTCTTTCGGGTTTGTTTTACTTTGATTCGCAACATGTAACTCCAGTGTCTTTTTACTATGCTTAACACTTACACTGCGGGCATAGTTGCGCTATTTAGGGTATATTCAGGCACTCCTGAATTATTAATCAAGTATCTGCATGAAATTAAATGTATTCTGCCAAAAACTAGACAAAAATAGCTTCAAAATTACACTAGAACGAGCTTCCTAACTCGCTGGTTTCACCCGCAGCGCTGCCATAGACATTCGGGAAAACTCGCTAATTATTAGTATTGTAGCGCTTGGCAACACTGCTGAGACCGCGGTCCGAGACCACAGTTTCTCTCAGTACGTAACTGGCTGTGCTGACAGTCGGAAGTGGGCCCCTTGCTGTCCCACCCACTGACACTCGATTTCTACGGCTTTTACAGGCTTTTAAAGCCTGGAAATTGTTGTAAAGTACCTATGCGTTCTGGAACATCTCCCGCAGTCAATGGGTTAATCAACTTGTTTGGCTTTGCATCATAGTTTTACAAATGTCACCCATCCTTCGTCATTTTGTGAGGATTTTAATCTATTATTAACAATATTCTTAGCAAGCAAACAGTCTGAAATCTCTCTATTCCACCATTTGGGATTATCATTATGGCCTGTATGCCTTATTTTCGATGGTATGCAGTCTTGCACTACTTTTAGGTAAGTGGTTGCGAATAATTCCCATAATCTTAGTTAGTCGTTATCTTTAATTAGAAAGCTCAAGTTAGTTACATTAAACTTAATTAGAAAGCTCAAGTTAGTTACTTTAAACATAGGTCTAAGTTTACGAAAGTTTGCTATCTTGAAATTAGGGACTTTCTCAATGCCGCTATTTGGTTCGTTACTAGTACACGTTAAACTGAAAGTTATCGTACGATGGTTGCTGTTACGGAATTCATCACCAACATTCAAATTCTGTATTATTTCTTCTTTTGTTGCAAGTACAAGGTCAATAATGTTATTACCACAGGTCGGCGATCGAACAAATTGATAGAGCGAACTCTCTTGCAAGTTCGCATACAATTCATATCCGGAGTGTGAAGTAAGAGTATTGCCCCACTTGGTCACAGGTAAATTAAAGTCGCCAAAAATTACGGTATCTTGTGAGTTACTTACATCTGCAATTTGTTCGTAAATTTCTTGGTCAGTTTGCACTGATTGAACTGGAAGTCTGTATATTAATGCAAGTATTATTTTTATCCCTTTAGTATTCTTTATTAGCATAAAGAATGTGTCGATATTTCACAATTTGAGGTGTTGACAAGTGGGTCGGGTTAAGACGTTCTTTGATAAAAAGTAAAACGCCACCTCCATTTTTATTTATTCGGCTTTTCTCAAACATTATATAACCGGGAAGTGAATACTATGCTAAAAAGTATCTGTCTTCTGTATTGAACCATGATTCTTTTATGACAATCATGTCATAATTTTCTGCAAACACTAGTTCCTCTAAATCTGAAAATGTATTGCGTAATGCGTTTGCTACGAGCATTTGCATAGACAATCTTTGAAATTGTGATTTTAGAACTCACGGAACGCTCTTTAATCAAATTTTTGGTTCTGGTCGGATTTACATTTACATTCATTGCTGTCCTCGGTCCTTGCTGTCCTCGGTCCTCATCGCTGGCCATCCTCGGTTGCCTCTGTTTTTTGCTTGGCGTTGGATGATTTATGTCGCTGCTGCTGCTTCTTCTCGAATGGCATTTTTTTATCCATTGCTGTGGACTGCTTCATGTAGAAGACTACCCATGCGTTCTGAACCAACAGGGTTTAGATGAGTTTCATCCTTGCGGAACAGAGTAGGCTGGTTATAGAAATTATTCCATAGGTTGATGAAATCAACTTCTTCCTTCAGACACAGATTTTAGTCGGCTGTTTGTGCTGAAGGCCTTGTTGTAGAATTTGTCAGGTGCATCGATCTTGGGAGAATGCCTGAGATGATGATGTTCCTTGACTTGTTTTTGTAGTACTGGATCATCTTGCGATATTTCTCCATCAGCTCTTCTGATATGGTGCGCATGCCGTCATTTGAACCAGCCTGGATGACATCCTTTGTGGTATCTTCGAAGGCTTCCACAATGTCGTCCACTCCAGCTACTGGGATGCAAAATCTCTTTTGTCGATTTCGAACTCTGTCGCAGAACTCTACGACCTGTCCTCGTAGAATGGTATCCCCAACGAGCCTGGTTTCTTCTGGTTCGTCTTCCATCTCTATCAAGATCTTGAATCTGTTTGACATTTTGACTGGTAGATGAGACCTTATCTGCGTTGGCTGTGCACAGTTCCTCACTGGTGTAAATCCGGAAACCTGTGGTGGTGAGACTGAGAGGTGGTGAGGTGGTGAGAGATGGTGTGAACGTACAGGTCAGGGAGAGGAGTGGTTAGAACGGGGGGGAGGAGTTGGCACTGTTGGTGTTAGCAGTCTTCTTGCACGAGGAGTGGGGGAGGGACTAAGGTGAACTGGGCCGCTGTTCTGGTTTGATGTCGGCCTACTGAAGTGGCTACTGCAGGCGTTGGATTCTTGGCAGTTGACGTTGGGGCCGTGGTGGCAGCTGGAGTTGAAGCGGTGACAATTGAAGAGAGAGAGAGAGAGAGAGAGAGAGAGAATGAGTGAGTGAGTGAGTTTTTCCACGATTCTACAGGGTCCTCCAGAGAGGCAAGCACTTCAAACCGGTTTGAGACTACCACTACATACTTTCTTGCACACTCCTTTTTCTTGAGCCTCTCTAGATGAAACCCTGGGGGATAACCTTTTTTTGTTTTGTTCTAGTTTTGAGTCATACCTTCAGTGTAGCAACAACAAGCCTATGATCGGCAACAAATAATTCAACACTGTTGCAGACCCTGCAGTTCGGGAGGATCCTCCAATGACTACTTACAAGTATGTGATCAATCTCCTTGGCCACACCAGCAGCATTGGAGAAGAAAGTCCAACGACGTGGATCTTGTTTCTGAAAATAGGACTCCGCAACCCTCAACTTCCTTGACTTCAAGAAGTTCAGGAAGAAAGAACTGTTGACATTCCTCGTACCAGAGCAATGAGAACCAACACATACCTTGTAGCCAGCTCTATCTTTGCCAGTAACTGCATTGAACTCCCCGTGGACAACGAGTGTGTCTTGTGGGTAGCACTGTTAAACAATTTAGTCAAGCTTGGTGTGGAACAATTCTTTCTCTTCTAAAGTACTCATCTCAGTAGGAGCATACCTGCAACAAGATAAATTAAGTGCTCCATCCTTACCAGCAGCATACACTCATCAACAGGTGTAAACCCCACAACTGTGAAAGCCAGGATGGAGGAGATTGCAACAGCCACCCCCCTTTCGCAAACATCTCCCTAAGTCAGAGGTTTTCTGGGGGATCCACTGCCATTCAGAGTGCAGGGGTCCCGAAGGCTTTGCTGTGCACTTGTCGTAAACGGGCAACCCTGCTCGACTGACAGGAGCAGTAGGACCGGTCCTGCCAACCGAGCCGGTCATGCTTGGCATTGAACCCCCCCATAATTGCTTGGGCAAGGTCGTGGGCACCCACCGGTCCCTTTCCTAAATTATGTGTGGTGACGGCTTTGATTTTTGCAAGGTCAGGTCGCGGTCCCTCCCCTGTCTGTATGTGTGTAGCTCTTTCTATCTCTCTATGTACAACTATCTATATATGCATTTGTTGATATATCTATCCGTCCATGCCTCCCTGACCCATTCTAGTCTAGTCTGTTTGTGATACCTTATGATACCTTATGATGAGCTCGCCATGCTTCTAGTAGCATGCTCCCCTGTGAAGATGGGCTCGTCTGGCACTTTTTATAGTTCGTCTTCGAGGGCTTTCTTGAAGTTGTCTAACAAGACGCCCCTCATGTCTCTTACTTGCTGTGAGAGTTTGTTGAAGAGACGTGGGCCTCTGTGTGATAACCAACCCTTTCGCAGAGAGCCCATAGCACCCCTGTTATTCACCCGGGGGATATCGCATTCCCAGCCTCTCCTATTACTGAATTTCATGACTATTGGGGTATCTAGGTTTGGTACTAAACCGTCAATGATTTTCCACGTGTATATTATAAGGTAATGTTCTCTTCTACGCTCCAACGAGTACAGTTTCAGTGTTCTTAAACGCTCCCAATAGTGTATAGCTGTTTTACCGAGTTTATATGCGAGGTGAAATTTCTTTGTACACTCTCTAAGTCATATATTTCACTTGCTTTGTATGGGGATGTTACGTTACAGTATTCAAGCCACGTTAGCACTAGAGATTTGAAGAGCTTTATCATAGGCAATTCACCGCGTGTTTTAACACTAGCACTGCGGGCATATTTACGCCTATTTCTGCCATATTAGGGCTCATTTAGGCACTCCTGATTGATTAAGCAAGTGTCTGAATGAAATAAAATATATTCAGCCAAAAACTAGAAGAAAATAGCTTCAAAATGACACCAAAACGAGCTTCGTAACGCGCGGGCTTCACCCGCAACGCTACCAGACATTCACTAATACTGAGCAATTATCGATATTGTCGCTCAACATTTGCCTTTGGCAGCGCTATATGTCTAGCGAGAGTATAGCTCATACTCCTCAGTGCACTGGCCGGCTGGCTGGAGATAGGATAGGTGGCCTGCCGCGCTCCCGCTCACTTGCACTCGATTCTACAGGCATTAAGAGGCTTTAAAAGCCTGTAAAATTGTGTAAATTTTCATGGTGTTCTGGAACATCTCCCGCAGTCAATGGGTTAAATGTACACATAATCCAACCTGTTAGACTTTTTGCAGCTGCAACTTTGACTTGGTTATGTTCTTTAAAACCCATCTTTTCAGACATAAGCACCCCAAAGTATTTCACACTGCCTTTCCGTTATGTTATGTGGTTGGATTCTGTTACATAATTTGTATTCTCTTTAACAACATTATCATTTCCGTATCGTATTAACTTGAATTTGTCTTCATTGAATTGCAAGTTGTTTTCCCTGGTCCACTGGAACACTGCATTTATATCTTCCTGCAGCCGGCCCATGTCCTCCTGTGTGTTTACTATCATGCTTAGTTTTATGTCATCAGCAAAAGAAGACACTGCACTGTGTCTTGTTGTGGCATCTATGTCATTAATTAGAATGAGGAAAAGAAGGGGTGCTAGCACTGTTCCTTGGGGAACTGAGCTTATGACATCCGATGGATCAGATGTGACTTGGTTTACAGCTACTGATTGTTTCCTGTTTACGAGGAAGTTGTATATCCACCGTCCGATTATCCCAGTTATACCTTTTGCTTTGAGTTTGTGGGCTATTATGCTATGGTCACATTTATCAAATGCCTTACCAAAATCGTTGTAAATGACATCCACGTTTTCTTTTCTTCCTGCGATTTAAGAATTTTGCTTCCAAGACTCGCTCAAAAACTTTAATGATGTGGGAAGTTAGAGCTACTGGGCGGTACTTTTTTGGTAGTGCTTTACTCTCTCCTTTATGCAGAGGGGCAATTATTGCATTTTTCAATCTATCTGGTATTTCCCCAGAGCCTACTGTAGACTCTTTCTCCACATTATAGCTAGGGGTTTTGAGAGGTTTTCCTTACGTTTCTTCATTAGGATCGAATTTCATGAGTCCGGGCCTTGTGCCGAATGGGATGGCATGTTGGAAATTACCTCTTCTGTGGCTTTTGGGCCTAAATCAATATCCAGGATCTGGACGGTTTCCGTAGGGGATATGTCCATGAAAAATTAATTTTGGTCTCTGATGGCTTTTGTTTCGTCAGGCTCACTGAAGGCCATTTCATACTGGCTGCGTAGGAGTTCGCTCATTTCCCTTTTGTCCCCTGTGAATGACCCATCGCCTTTGCTTAGTGGGCTGATGTTTTATGCTGTTTTAGCCTTTTTCTTGGCATACGAAAAGCAGTACTTGGAATTTTCCTTTATACCTGCAATGTCATTGCTAATCAGAATACCCATGTAATTTCCAAGTCAGTCACTTCCAGAGTCATTCTCAATAATGAATGCCGGTAATCTTATTCGGGATTTGTTTGGCTTAAATGTATCACATGCAGTTTTTCAAGTTTAGTTATCTGCAATGTCGCAGACCATCCACCCAATCTGTTAAGATCATTGGTGAGTTGTTCGATCCCTTTAGGATTGTTCATATTCATTCCAAGTTGAATATCACCTACAAACTTAGAGATAACTCTCAACAGACCAAAATCGATGTCATTGATATATAAGCAGAAGTGGGCCAAGGACAGACCCTGTGGAACTCCAGAAGTGACTAGAATCCGCCCATAAGAAATACCATTGATGACAACTCGCGATCTACCACAAGACTATATCCAGTTTGTCACCTCTGCACTTATGCTCTCTCTCTCTCTCTCTCTCTCTCTAAATATATATATATATATATATATATATATATATATATATATATATATATACCGGTATATATAATTATATAAGCATGCATACATTAAAACAGAGAGAGAGAGAAAGAGAATAACAGAGTCAGGTAGTTAGAGAGAGCTACGAGAGCATTAAGGCAGTTGATGAGAGGTGCGGGCAGGTGAGAGGGAAACAGCTAGTGAGAAAGTGAGAGAGGGTAATTGGGTGAGGCAGACGTGGCTAATTATAAGCTTGTTTGCGCAATGTTTTCATAACGGGTTCATTAGGCTCTCTATCTCTCTCTCTCTCTCGTATGAATGTATGTGATAATATATATACTGTATATTTATATACAGGGTGTTCAGAAAACATGTGTACAAAATGAAATGGGTGATAGGGAACAAAGAATTAAACATTTTGTAATCCAGGGAATTATGTCCATAAATGCTTCCTTGCGGTGCTACAGGGAAGATAGTTTCAACGTAATTTCCCTAAATTTTTACCCTAAATTCTTCGTGAGTAATCCGTTTACATACAAACATGGTAATTTAATGTACACAACAGTATGAACATTACTTAATTAATGTCAGTACACTGCAAAAACAAAAGAACATTAAATTGAAGAGAAGATTAACAATCATTAATCATCAGTCAGAACTGTTTACTGAACAAAGATGTTTTATGTCAGTACCAAGAAGTGATCCATACAGTATTATTTCGTTGCCTAGTACTAATGGATCACTTCTTGGTACTGACATAAGACATCTTCGTTCAGTAAACAGTTCTGACTGATGATTATTGATTGTTAATCTTGTTCTTTTGTTTTTGCAGTGTACTGACATTAAGTAATGTTCATACTGTTGTGTACATTTAACTACCATGTTTGTATGTAAACGGATTACTCACAGAGAAGTTAGGGTACAAATTTAGGGAAATTACGTTGAAACTGTCTACCCTGTAGCACCGCAAGGAAGCATTTATGGACATACCTCCATGGAGTACAAATTGTTTAATTCTGTGTTCCCTATCACCCATTTCATTTTGTACACATGTTTTTTGAACACCCTGTATTTACATATATATATGTTAGTAAAGCCAGGTAATACATTCTCTTTAATGCATACAAGGTTAAAGGAAGTAGCCGTATCGGCATTCACTATTTTATTGTTCAGCGTTTCAATATTTCTGATTAATTTTCGTTGAGGTTCAGTCAGCAGGTAGAGGAGGTTAGCAAAATGCATGGTGATTCGACGTTTTGCTAGGCATCTAGCATCTTCAAGAGAATGATTAAAATGTACAGAATTACGGGTATATATACAGAAGTGTAGATCGGGCGGCGAGGAGAGGGCGGAGCTACTGTCTCCCATTGGTTGAGGGTAGCCTGCGTGCGAGTCGTGCACTGCTTCTCGTCGGTGGTTGGCTGAGGGTGGGCGAAGTCATCGGTGATTGGCTGTTAGACGTCCCAAGGGTAGAGACTTGCATACCTAGATGCGTAGAGGCAGGAAATGTTGAAGGGAGGCAGGTGAGGTCATCGCTGATTGGCTGCTAGACATCCTGAGGATAGTAGCTTATGTGGCTGGATGCGTGGCAGCAGGGGGCGATGAAGAGGGGCGGGGGCCATGGTGGAGTAGTGTCGTTTGGCTAACGGTAATATTTGTAAGTTAAGTGTTTGGTTGTTTATGCTTGGGTTTATGGCTTAAATATACAGGGCTTCAAGAATAGGGAGTTTTCTGGGATGATTTTCCCTGTCAATTATGGAGGTGTGTTTATTTAAATCGTCGCGGGTAAGGGGGGGGGGGGGGTTAGGGGAGAGCTAATGGTCTTTAATGGCTCCTGCCTGAAGGTGAAGAGTTAGCCGACGGGATAGACGAGTCTGAGTCATACCAATATAAAAATGAGGCCCACAGTCCTCATATTTACAAGTGTGCTGGTATATCACATGGTCATCGTTCATTGGGCTCTTAGTTTTGGTGGAAGCAGGTCTGTTATGGAGAACAAGGTTGGAGGTCTTGGGAGATTTATAGTAAATTATTAATTTCATTTTGGTGTCAGGGTTGGTGGGGACGACAAGTTTGTTGATTATTTCTTTCATGATGGACTCGTCGGTTATGTGGTCAGAGGACATGTAGTTACGGTAGAAAATCTTGATTTCGTCTGAGGGGTTTGTGTTAGGAGGATTTTGAGAGTACCATTTCTCAAGGTGGTGGTTAATGGTGCTGGAGACATCAGAGTTAGAGTACCCGTTATTTACCAGAACTTGGGAGAGTCTCAAGTTCCTGGTGGGTGTCTCCCCAGATGGTGCAGTGTGTGAGGGCTCTCCTAACGTAGGCTGAGTTGGTGGATAGGAGGTAACGGTGGGGGCATTCACTATCACCATTGAGGCATTGTCCGGTGTTTGTGGGTTTGGTGTAGACTGTGGTTTTGAACCCAAGATCGTTCAGTGAAACGAGTATGTCGAGAAAGGGAAGTTGTCCGTTGTTGGATTTCTCATATGTGAAATTGAGTCAAGAGGAGGTCATGAAGCATCGCTGGAGTTCCTGGAGTTCATCGAGGTCCTTAACTTGCACGAAAATGTCATCAACGTATTGTGACGTTAACCACTCCGTTAGAACCGAATGGCTTGTCCTACAGTGACTCGCTAGGATCGCCAGGGCAGTGGATGTGGCTACAGTTGATGTATTATTGTGTGCTTTATTTCATATGAAAGCTCGTGTCATGGGCAGTCCAGAAAGGCTCTTTGTTTTCGCCCATGTCAAGGCTTTATATATTTAATTGCAAAGTATAAGTTTTATCATTAGTAGGAATGATAAGATTTGAGAGAGAGAGAGAGAGTAGAACAGAGTGTGAGGAGGCGCGCAGTGTTTTTTGCCATGCTCGATGATGTCATGGCTGGCTGGCCTCCTGGGCATTGGCTGAAGGAATTGTTACCGCTTTGCCTACGCGGTGCGAGCTAGTGCTAGTATATATACAGCTCTCTTGCCACTCTCTCCCTCAGATCAGGTTTCTAGAACGCATCCCTCTTATTCCTTTGATATCTGTCCCCCTCACCGCACTTGAGAACCTTTTCCTCTGCCTATCTCTCTCATTTTCCATATCTTTCACCACCTTTTATTAATATTATACCCCCTCTGGTTAACTCTGTATAATCAGCTTCATGCTGGCCAGTTGTATTGTGTGTTAAGGTCATATATAACCCATGTATGTTTAGTTGTTAAGATAAGTTGGTCACGAAGCATTGGTTGGCATTCATATTGTTTAGTACCGCTTCCTATAATTATTAGTGTTCTGCTGGATTAGATAATGCTAGACTAGGAGTCTGTTACTTTAAAGTATTGTTTCCGATGGGTGCTGGCTTTAGTTAAAAGCTGCACGACATACCTGAGAACTGGAGTTGATTGGGTAAATTCTAGTCTGTGTGCCATTGAGAGTAGAGCATGCACGAATGAGGGCTTTTTGCCTATTCCATTCTGCACTGTTCTAAGCTCGTTGTTTGTCTTTGAGGTACGCCAGGAGAATGCTTAATACTTCGGTATTAAGGTTTCTCAAGAGAGCTACCCTTCATTATAACGTAATATTTGACGCACAGACTTGAGATTTGCACTAGGCTAGGCGGCATGCCATGCGCACCAGTATCTCGTATCATTGACTCTAGCTAGACTTTATCAGTCATAGTAGACATTAAGTATATTAACCCAATTACTCTTATTATGCATACCCGTTTATGATTACACAAGCATTTCGCAGCCTAGTTTGATGTATTGAGACACAAACGACTTAGGCTCTTTTTGTTGATAGGACTACTGCATTGTCGTGGCGATTATTATTATTGTTGTAGCGTTTAGGAAATTCTTGGCTCTGACTGCATTATATATCCTGCCTTTTTGTGAGCATAGCCTGCTCGAGCATTGTTCCGCTGCCTGCCTTTTTGGGTTCCATTTCCGATTCGAGCATCTTGATAGCATCTAACATTTAAAGAAGATTCCTTGTTGGTGTTGAAGGACTTTAGTGCACTTTCTTTCATGCAGGAGTGCCTGACATTTATTGATTAAAGTAACATAAGCTGTAACTTCCCTTACCACCTTACTTTGCATACCATAACCAAGCACCTTCGGTTATAGGTAGTAATAGGCTGTTTTCACATCACATTAAGCCTAGAGTAGACACACATTAATTGAGAGTTTGATAACCTATTATTGCATATAGAACTCTGGAGAGTATTTGTGTTCTTTGTTCACTGGGAATATACATCAGAGGTTGGATCTAGCGCTTTCCGTTGTAGCATTTATGCCATTACTAGTCCAATGAATAAGAACCCTGATATATTTAAACCTCAGTCGTAACAGTATCTACAGTAGATGGCAGGCCGGTGTGCAGGTAGGAGCTCTTCCTCGATAGTTCCCATGAAGAAGTTCGCGAAAAGAACTCCCAGCGGGCTGCCCATCGCCACGCCGTCTATTTGCTGATACATGTTGCCCCGGGGGCAGAGGAAGGGGGCCTCCTTAGTGAACAACTCCAACAGCGTCTTCAGGGCCTTCTCCGGAATGTCCATAAATTAATCAGAAATATTGAAACGCTGAACAATAAAATATTGAATGCCGATACTACTACTTCTTTTAACCTTGTATGCATTAAAGAACATATATAAATATATATATATATATATATATATATATATATATATATATATATATATATATATATATATATATATACAGTATACTGTATATACTGTATATATATATATATATACTGTATATATATATATATATATATCTCTCTCTTTCGTGCCATTTCGGTGTCGATTATTTTTTCCTGGCGAGCAATAGCGAGCCTGTAATTATAGGAGGAACCAGCCTTCGTCTAGTAAAAAATGTACACATTTATCTTGAAGGGGGTTCAGTGTTTTTGTTTTTTGTTTTTTTAAGCTGGATGGACTTTAGCGATGTTACTAAAAAAAGTATATATATATGGACGAAAAAATAACTACTATCCCCTTAACCCGGGAAGCGCGGAGCTATGATATTTGTAATGTCCAGCCAGGCGAAGGCATTTTGGTTAATTTCTCACGACAATCTTCACATTTACCAAAAATATAATTAAACTTATCCATATGCTCCCATATTATGTTTAATATAAAAATATTAACATTTAAGAGCAATAAAATATGTGGGAATAGCATTTGGGTGGTGAAAAAACGTATTATTGCCACCCGATCTTATCCTGAGGCAAGAGTTGGGGCGGCGTATATGCTCCCTTCCCGAGCTCTCGAGCGACACTGACGGCTCTGAGTAGAAGTCTCTTTGTTGCAAGGATTTCTAGCTGCCTCGCCTATGTTAAAGAGAGTGTGTGAGGAAAATTTGGGCTGAAAATATCCGATAAAAGTGGGAATAAGAGTAAAAATAGCTGATAATTGAGTAGGGGGGGAAAGGGAGGAAAGAGGGGGGTGCGGGCGACACATATGTAGGAGTGGTAGCAAGTAATGGAGGGGAAATATCTCATCACATAGTGCTTTGTTTTGAGTGCCATTGGGGTGTTTTGAAAGGCTTTTCTTAGGCCTTGGTTCTTATGAGGACCTTCGCCTTTGCCCAGCAAACCTCTTATGACGTAGTTCGCCTTTCCCGGGTCAACTCTTTCTCCTCCCGTGTACCACCACCTCCACTTCCCTCCATTTCTTTACTCCTCCTCTTCCTCCAGCAATACTCAGGTCATCCATCCAAATATTCAGACTTCTCATGTCGCTTCCTCTTGTTACTCTTCTTCCTCCTCCTCCTCATCTTGGTGTTGCATTTATGTCTCCTTTATCAACACCACCTCCTCTTGCGCCTTTTTGCTCCACCATTACTACCTCCTCCTATCTTCTCCTTCTCCTCTTTATGTATAGCCTAATAGATATAGTAAGATAGTTCTATTTTCTTATTCTACTGTCGAGTACCATTACACTTTATCTATACTGCATGGTAAAAGATTAATCCTGTCCCTTTAAAGCCACCTTTTTTCTCCTATATGAATGGCTAGGTAGTTTACATACAAGCAACCTCGTAGGGATCAGTAGATCTGCTGTTGCATGCTTTTCTTTATACTCCTCCTCCTCCTCCACCACCATTGCCTTTTCCTCCACCTCCACCACCACCACCATCACATTCTCCTCCACAACTACCATCACCTTCCCCTCCACCATCACCTTCTCCTCTTCTTCCTCCGCCTCCTCCTCCTCCTCCTCTTCCTCTTTCACCTCCTCTTCGTCGTCCTCCTCCTCCTCGTTGAGCAGAAGTAACTAGGTCGTTGAGGCAGCCATTAGCTCCCCAAGGTGAACCAACCCACCACCGTCTGTATGGGTCCTTCGCGCCCATTACCTCAGCTCCAGGGCTTAATGGGCGGCGTGTGTGGGTGTGGATGTGGGTGTGGGTGTGTGTGTGTGTGTGTGTGGGTGTGGGTGTGGTGGGCGGGTTAATCTTGTGGTAGTTGTGGTTGTCGTCAAGATGTTACTGGTTGGTTGGCTTGTGGGAGCAGATAGTGGTGGTGACGACAGGTGATGGTGATGATTATTGGGTATGGATTTAGTGGTGGTGATGCTGAGATGAAGATAGTGGTGGTGACGACAGGTGATGGTGGTGATTATTGGATGTGGATTTCGTGATTTAGAGGCAGATATTGTGATCGTGGTGAGGTGGATATAGTGGTGGTGGTGGTGGTAGTGGTGGTGGTGGTGAGGTGGATATAGTGGTGGTGGTGAGGTGGATATAATGGTGGTGGTGGTGGTGAGGTAGATATAGTGGTGGTGGTGGTGGTGGTGGTGGTGAGGTGGATATAATGGTGGTGGTGGTGGTGAGGTAGATATAGTGGTGGTGGTGGTGGTGAGGTGGAAATAGTGGTGGTGGTGGTGAAGTAGATATAGTGGTTGTGTTGATGGTTAGATGGATATGGTGGTGGTGGTGGTAGTGATGAGGTAGATATAGTGGTGGTGTTGATGGTTAGATAGGTATGATGGTGGTGATAGTGAGGTGGATATATTGGTGGTGGTGGTGGTGAGGTGGATATAGTGGTGTTGATGGTGGTGGTGGTGTAAACAGAGCAAGCAACTGTGAGGGGGTGTATAACCCACAGATACGGTTGAGCACACCAATATTTTCGGAAGCTGTTTTAGCAAGAGTGGTAATATGATCTTTCTATGAAAGGTCGGGTGAAAAAGATACACCAAGAATAGTGAAAGAAGATAAATGGTTGGTTTGTGTATTGTAGAAGAGAAATAGATAGATGGAGAATTTGGGTTTTGGAGGCATTGAAAGTAACAAGATATTCTCTGCCCCAAATGGAAATGGTTGATAGGTCAGAAGGTAGGCGCTCTTGATATATGAGTTTTGGAGTGATTATAATTATGCTGGGTTATAGTAAAAAACTAGTTGCATAATGTAAGGTAGAATCATCAGCATATGAGTGGATAGGAATAGAGGTACAGTTGAGGAGATCATTAAAGTATATTAGAAAGAGAACTGGAGACAGGACAGAACCCTGAGGAACACCGGAGTTGATAGGTTGAGGAAGTGAGCAATGACCGTCCACAACTACAGCTATGGAACGGTTAGAAAGGAAATTAGAGACAAAGGCACAGATGGAAGGATAGAAACCGAAGGAGGGTAGTTTGGATATTAGAGATTTGTGCCAGACTCTATTGAAGGCCTTCGATATGTCTAGTGCAATAGAAAAAGTCTCACCAAAGTTTGAAAGGAGGATGACCAAGAGTGTTTTGTGTAAACATCTCCAAACCGATCATAGGGTGTGGTCATGTGTGTGTCTATGCGTGGGAAAGAGCGAGAGAGAGAGATACAGGCCTCAGTCTCTCTCCAGGCCTCGAGAGAGGAGGATGTGAGGCCGGCTGGCTCACAATTGTTGACTGAACCACTCGCTATCAATTCGCGATTTTGACCATACAAATTATATTCCCACTTGTTTTATTGTTGTAACATGTTACTATCTTCATATTATACGTAAAATAGGCGGTATTAATTATATTTATGGTAAATTAACGATTTTAGTGAGGAATACATATAAATACCTACGCACTGGGGTATGGTGTATACTACAGGGGCTGCACAGCTGAGAGGATAACCTATGAAGCGTGATAGGCCTCACAGAAGTATCTGTATAGCGTACGTGATAATCCTCACGGAAGACAGCCCATGAAAATACAGTATACCCAAAAAACACCCCACGGGCACTCAAATGGAACCAATATGTGATTAGGTAGTATAATAACTCTCCAGTACTACCTTCCTCTCCCCTATATGTGCCCAAACCCCTCCCCTCCCCCTTCTCTTCCCCCCCCCCCCACCCTTTCTCTCCTCTTTAATTATTGGCTATTATTCCTCTTATTTTCGTGATTCCTCCCTTTCCATGCACAAAATATGTTGAGTAACACTCCATCACACTCCCTCCTCCCCTTCCAATCTGTGGAAGAGAGCTGGAGGGTCAGTGTGCCTCAAGCACTCTTAGTAAGCAGACGTATGTTGCACGCTCTCTCTCGCCACCATCCACCCCTCCCGCCACAAATATAAGTTTTTCACTAGATATTTGCTGATTAAACATGTTTTACACATGACCGAGTCCGAGCTTGAGTGTCCACGAGTCCACAGTCGCGGGAACTCACGTAATGACTCGGGCAGTGTCGCGGGAACTCGTGGGATCTCGGGCAACATCGTGGGAGACTCCTGGAGACTCATGAGAAATTGGCTCGGGGAACCATATTTTCATCCCAGCATGAAAATATTGGCCCGAGTCATCTCAACACAAAGACACTCGTGGTAACTCTCAGTAACTCATAGTGATTCGTGAATATTCATTTTAACTCGTAACTCTCGTGAGAGACTCGTGAACACACGCGGCACTTCACGGACAAAACCACGTGGTAAAAAACTGCCCGAGTCATCACGAGTTACTACGAGTCGCCACGAGTCATCTCAACATCAAGACACTCGTGGTAATTCTCAGTGTCTCGTAGTGGCTCATGAATACTCATAGTGATTCGTAGCTACTCGTAGCTACTCGTGATCCAAAAATTGCTACTCGTGATCCGTAAATTACCGCTAAAATTCAAATTTGCCCTCACTCTTAGTACACTCGCAGCACACTTGTAGTGACTCGTGGAGGACCGCGAGTAGCCACGAGTGCACTCGCCATGCACTCGTGGCTACTCGTCGTGACTCGTGGCTACTCGTCGTGACTCGTGGCTACTCATCGTGACTGGTGGACACTTGTGTACACTCGTGGAATTTTGCACACTCCGGTTCATTTTTGCCCGAGTGTCCACGACTGTGGACTTGTGGACACTCGAGCTCGGACTCAGGCACGTGTGAACTAGGCTTTACATATATTTTCTGGTGTTCACTGTTCATATAAGTAAAATAAATGCACATGGAGATGAAATAATGCTATATATGGTAAATGTAACAAATTCTGTCAGAATTGAATGTTTTTTCTCTTTTTAAATAGCTCAATTGCGTGCTACTCGGGTTAAGGAATCCATACTGGCGATCCGAAAGTAGACCATGGGAAGATAAATAATTAAAAAGTTATGAATTAAGAATTGTTTAAAAAACTTTAAAGATACAAGAGATGAGAGTAGTTTTACTATGGTTAGAGGTTGAGAGCGGTTACCCATCTTTGGGACAGGTTGAATGAGGGCAAACTTACAGCACGAAGGAAAGACTTTGCAAGAAATACAGAGACGGAAGAGTTTGCCTAGGCAGGGAGTCAGCTCTGAAGAATAGTTTTTGAGTACAACAGGAGGAACACCATCCGGTCTGTATGCTTTCTTAGTATTAATTAAGCCCAAGGAGGGCAGAAAGTACTTCCTTAGAAGAGATTATGATTTAGGCATAAGTATGTGAGAGGGAAGTGGAGAGGGAGGAGTAGTGCCGAAATATTTCAAGGTGGAATTCTTAGCGAAACTCTGAGTGAAGAGTTCAGCTTTGTCAGAGGAAGATGTGATAGTTCTACCATCTGAGTAGAAAAGAGAAGGCAAAGACGAGGAAGTGAAATTGTTGGAATTATTTTTGGCTAAATGCCAAGAGGTTTGGGGAAGAGATTGAGTTGAAAAATTCAGAAAATTTCTTATTAATGGAGTTTTTGGCGAGTCGAAGAACAGATTTGGCTTGGTTCCAGGCAGTAACATATAGAGTACGAGATTCTTGATAAGTCTGAGGGCGACTGTACTGTTTGAATGCTTCATCTGTATTGCGAATAGTAGCAGAACAAACGAGAATAAACCAAGAGTTTTGTGAGTTAGTTTGAGATAAAGAAATTGGTATGTGTGCCTCCATGCCCAAAAGGATTACCCGAGTAATGCGCTCGACACTCTCTGAGGGTTCCCGGACGCGGAAGCAAAAATAATACCATGGAAAACAAAGAAAAACTGCCAAAGAGCCTCCCAGTTGGCAGCGCCAAAATGCCACAAGCGCCGCCAATTGGGAGGGTCAGAAGGCCGTACTAGAGAGACAAGATATTTTACCCGCCAGCTGCGGGAAAACTCATAAAATGTTCTACATGGGGGGCTGCGGGAAGACTCATAAGAACCTAGGCCTAAAAAAAAACATTTAAAACACCCCAGTGGCACTAAAAAAAAAGCAATTTGTGCCTAGGTGAGATAGTTTCCCTCCATTTCTTTCTACCACTCCTACACATGTGTCCCCCCCCCCACTTTTTCCGCCCTTCTCAATTATCAGGTATTTTCTCTATTATTCCCGATATTTATCGAGTATTTTCGTGGGAGGACAAGTGGGAGAGAGGGAGGAGGGTGGAGGATGGAGGAGTGTAACTCCGACCCTCCAAGCCAGTCTGAAAGGTCCCCTGGTCTCTCAGTGCCATGCGAGACACGGGAGAGGGAGGGGAGAGGGAGGGCATGCTGTCTCGCCGGTCTGGGCCAGATTACGACCGCGGGTCTAAAATATACAATTTTCACCAGCCAATTGCTGTTACCACTTGTTTTATTGCTTTCCCATGTTCATATGTTCATATTAAAAGTAAAATAGGTGCATATGGATAAGTATTAATTATATATATGGTAAATTAACGATTTTAGTGAGGAAAGAATCAGAATACCTTCGCACAGGGGTATGGTGTATACTACAGGGGCTTCGCGCTTGCCGAGTTAACAGAGATAAGGTTGTAATCGGAAGAACCCAAAGGAAAAAGAAGATTTACAGTGTAAACGGAAGGATTAGAGGTTAGAAATAATGCAAGAATGTTGGGCCAATCTCCAGGGTGGTCCGGGATACGGGTGCGTTGCTGAACTAACTGCTTTAGGTCTTTTAGGATAGTAAAGATGTAGGCTTGTTCACCAGGTTGGTCAGTGAAATGAGAGGAGAGCCATTGGTGCTGGTGAGCATTGAAGTCGTCCAAGAATGATATTTCAGAGAAGGGAGAGATGGATCGAATGTATTCCACTTTAGAAGTAAGATAGTCAAAGAATTTTGAATAGTTAGTAGAATTAGTGGAGGGATGTACAACACAGATGTATTTAGTGAGAGAGTGACAAGATAGCTTAAGCCAGAGAGTTGAGAATTCCGAAGAGTCAAAGTTGGGAACACGAGAACAAAACCATCATTAATCTTTGTCCAGAAAATCCGAACAAATAAAACGAGATGTATTTAACGTAACTTTACACTATTTGGTGCAATGTTTTGAAAGATATTATTATAGTTGTGTCTATGTGGATTAGGGAGACAAAAGGCAAAACGCAAAACTGCTTGTGACGAGTGCCTCGCCCAGAGTTGAAAGAGTGACAGGGTCAAAATCAAGGAATGTTAGAGCCAAAATATCTGGACACACAGAGTTTGAAGCAATTTCTGTCATAGGATGAGGGAAAGATGGATTCAAGGAGAGAGTTCCAGAGCTCAGCTATTGAATAGAAGATAGATTGGGAGTAACATTTCACTCTGGGGTTGGAGAGTTGTGCACCGTAGGGGTGGGATTGTTTTGCTAGACGGGTACTATGTACCCTACGTAGAGGAAGGGGTACACACTGTGAGAGCTCTGAGGAGCACTGATTTTTTATATAACAATATAATAGGGAGAGAGATGCAACATTGCGGCGATGAGAGAGAGATTGCAGAGAATCGGTTAGTGGACGGGAGTTAACGAGACATAAGGCTTTCTTTTCTACTTTGTCTAGAAGGGATGTGAGAGAGGATCCTCACCACACAATAGAACATTACTTAAGACAAGGATGCACTGTTCCCCTGTACAGAGCAAGAAGCTGTGCAGGAGGACAAACCACATTGAGGGGGTTGAGCACGCACAGCTTCTGGGAAGCCATTTTAGCAAGAGTGGTAATATGGTCTTTCCAAGAGAGATCAGAAGAAAAAGAGACACCGAGAATACTGGGAGAAGATGAAAGGTCGATGTTTGTATTGTTGAAGTACAAAGGAGTATAAAGAAAAACAAGCAACAACAGATATATTTATCCTTTCGAGGCTGCTTGTAGCTAAACTACCTAACCTATGTGAGAAAAAATAGCGGTAGCTCAATAAAAAGTGCTGCTCATCGTTTGTAAACGCAGTTAATCGTGGGTTAAGAGCGAGATATTTATCTAGGCGTATTTTGAAAGTTTCAACAGTACTGCATTCAATGACATAACTGGGTAGTCCATTCCATACGTTTACTTCCTGACTGAACAAGAACATGCCTTGCCTCATGAGAGTTAAAATGCTTTCCAATTATCTTGCAACCATTTCCTCTAGTGTAATTTGAATGATCAATTGTGAAATATTTGTTGACATCCATATTGTCAATACCTTAAATAATTTTAAACACTTGAATTAAGTCCCCTCTCAGCCTGCGCTTTGTTAAACTGAACAAATTTAACTCTTTTAGAGGCTCTTCATATGACTTTTTTCTCAGTCTAAGGATAATTTTCGTCATTCTCCACTGTATTCTCTCCAGTTTATCTATGTCCTTTTGCTATTATGGATACCAAAATTGTACAAAGTGTTCCAGATGGGGGCTAACCAAAGAATTGTATAAGGTGAGAATGACATTTTCAGATTTGCATTCAAACGATCTTCCAATGAAGCTAATAATTTGGTTTGCTTTCTTAACTACTTCGGTACATTGTTGGCTGGGTTTTAAAGTAATTGATATTGTTACTCCTAAGTCAGATTCTTTATCAGTATTTTAGAGTTGACTACCATTCATTGAGTAGTTTGAATTTTCATTATTGGAGTGCCTCAGTCGCACAACATACCAAGCGCCACCCAGGCCGAAAATAGTTTTATTATAGCATTGTTTTGCCACATCCTTCCTCTCTTTGGAGACGAGAATTGGAGCTAGAAATGCGAATGGCTGTTGCCATTCGCATTTCCAGCTCCAATTCTCGTCTCCAGTTTAAGGGGGGTCACCTCCTTTTTATCTCTTTCTCTCCTTGTCTCTCTTTCTCCGGCTTGTATCCATTCGGCCCCATTCAGCCAACTGTTTTAAGATGTTCATCCCCATCCAGGTGTCGATTTCTTCCTGGCGAGCGATAGCGAGCCTGCATTGTATGGAGACATTTTTCTATCGAAAACATGTAAAAAATTAGCTTGGTGTCAAAACCAAAATATATATATGCTGGCTTGCTACCGCTCTCCAGGAAAATACTAACACCTGGATGGGGGTAAACGTCTTAAAACAGTAGGCTGAATGGGGCCGAATGGATACAAGCCAAAGAGAGAGGGAGAGAAAGAGAAAAAAAAGAGAGGTGGACCCCCTTAATCACTTGCAGAAATAATAGACTTAAAGTGAAGACATTGTTTTGTGTTCCAAACAAAGGACGCCTAAAACGAACTACAACTTTAATGAACGATAAACACTTAAACAATATGCAGATAAATCGAGCCCTAAAGACAAAAGGTTGGATCAGATAATGTTAAAGACTACCCCAACCAAGGAAAGACCTCTATGTATAAACAAAATAATTTCTAGCTCCTCACTCTCACAGCATTTTCAGCACTTTTTTGTCGAATTGGTGTTTCTGGGAGTCCGTTCATATAATGTTTTTAGTGGTGCCATGGGAACATTTGAGTATATTGCCAACGTCACTTATCACACAACACCATAAAACAAGGACTTTCCTTGTATGAAGGACAGGTATGTTCGATATTGTATTCAATATATTGTATAATATATGCATAGGGTAGGTGTGGAGAGGTGTGGTGGAGTGGTCTTGCCACTGGACTGGTAATCCAATGGAGCCGGGTTCAAATCCCAATATGTCAATGGGAAGATATTATTGGGATGGAATTTGTGCTGTACCTAGTATCAGTGCATTACCACAGCACACCGAAATGTCAAATAAATACCCTCATTGTTCCCTGATTAAATAGCATTGTATGAATATTCCCATATTCAAAAATATGCTACAGGGGGCAATGCCTAGTGAGGTAATTGCTCAATAGGTGGCGTTCTGAGAGTAAGGGTCCGAGCCTGGGGGATGAGACTGTGAAGCACAGAGGCGGAGCAGCTTCAGAGATGGAATTGCTTCGAGCCGTGAAGCTTCGCATGTCTCACTCCCTAGACTGGAGCAAGACCTCACGTGCCTCACCGTGTTCAGCGGTAGAGTGTAAAGGCTATCAGCCTACGCCCGAGAGAGAGTAGTTGGAATATAAAGAAAACAAAAAAAAGTGCATTACCACAAAGCCCACCGAAACGCCAAATAAATACCCTCATTCTTCCCTGATTAAATAACACTGTATGAATATTCCCATATTCAAAATATGCTACAGGGGGACAATGCCTAGTGAGTTCATTGTTCAATAGGTGGCGTTCTGAGAGTGAGGGTCTGAGTCTAGGTGGTGAGACAGTGAAGCACTGGATTGAGGCAGCTTCAGAGATGGGGCTGCTTCAAGCTGTGAGTGAGCAACTAAGCCCCATGCATTCTGGAAGGCAAGATGGCAGGGGCTGGTTGCAGCTAAAAAGTGCTTCACATGTCTCACCTCCTAGACTGGAACGAGACCTCTCGGGCTTCACCTTTCATAACGATTGAATGTACAGGCTCTGAGCCTATGCCCAAGATGGAGTAGTTGGAATATAGAAGAGAAAAAGTAAATACAAAATATATACTGTATATTGTAAATATACAGTATATATATATAATATGCCACAGCAAATCTGGTACTTGGCGAGTCCTACTAATGGGAAAGTTAAGTATTCTATAATTATATAACTACGATCAAATACAAAGGCAAGTTATACAAAACAAAAACAAATTTTAATATAAATCATGGATATAGTTTCACACATTATAAGAAGAATTATAAATGTACTATGGAACATACATAATTCACAAGAGAAATATAGAATCACAGTTCACTTAAGTTAGTGATTAAAAAGCATACACATGTTAACCCTCTTCGTCATATATGATGCGATCGCGTCATATGGCGGTTTGCCCAAAAGTATCATATGACGCGATCGCGTCATATGAACTTAGTGAAATAGCTCAATAATAAGTTTATGACGCGATTTGCGTCATATTGAGCTCAGTAAGTTAGGTAAGTTAGATTATAATCTGTCGGTTGGTGGCAACCCCAAATTCCTCCGAGTTCTAACGGTCCCTCAGTCTGAGAAAAAGTGTTGTGGGGGAAATACCGGGTGCTCGGGCAACCCCTAACTTTCGTAAGTTAATAATTATGTCGGAAAGAGCTAAGCACGTGCGCGGAATGTTTAATTAACACATGCAAAATCTATTGATGCAAGTATCTCTTGGTATGGGTTCATAGATCAAATCAAACTTCTGTTTGATATAAGTTGAAATTCATAGGCTACATTATTTTATACAAATGGAAATGGTGAACATATTTTTTTAAGCAATACAAATATAAGACTTAGAGTTTAGTGAATTCAGTCTTTCATATTGTCACAAAGTAAAGCTTTCTTTACTCGTTCGACCTTAGTTTTGGTCAATTTACATACTATATGAATAATTAACAAATGGGAATCACAAAAATAAAGTGTACACGATTGGTTGTTGAGGTGTCTCCATAATTTGATTTCTACTATTGGTATATAATATCTCCCATATTACATTGATGCGGGAATGCTCAATTGTAAGTTTAGGATGTCTTAATTAGGGAAGTACCAAGGATAGAATATGTGGTTTGTTTTCCTGAAGGGTTGTAACACTGTTTATCAAGAAGGGAGTCTTAACAGTTAGAGACACACTACTACTATTTTAGTTAGTGATTTCCCTGCGGTCGGAGGGGGACTGGGTGAACTTTCGTGAACTTGGCGTGCTGGGCTCTTGTTACAGCACTCGTCTTTCTTGGGCATCTAGATAGGCCTGGACTTCTTAGGGTTGCAACTTCCGGATTCGCTCTTCACTCCTTTGCAGGTGCTAGGTCTCGAACTGCTAACTGTGCAAGGTTTCGGACCACATACAGGTGAAAACTTAGAGGTGATTTTCTACATATGCGGCTCTAATAGATGACCGAGAGAGTAAGCATCGAGCCTCACTATTACAATAGGTTGCACTTTCATTGGTGTCGTACACAACAAGTCAGTCTTAGGACCTGATTTGCTAGTGTCAGACCTAGGTGTTTGACCAGAGCACTTGGTGTATGCAGCCCTTAGACCTGAAAAGCTAGTTTTGTACTTAGCAAGTTTACCATAACACTTGGTAATATCAGTCTTAGGACCTGATTTGCTAGTATCGAACCTAGCTTTTCCAGTCTCGTACCTAGGAGTGGACCAGTATTTAGACCTGGACAAGCTAATATCGAAGCTAGAGGAATAAATTCTGCCAGGTTGTTTGACATAGTCTGTCCTATTTCTGCATATTCTGGTTTCTGGTAGGTGCAGGCTAGAAAGGCACAATCTGGTGTTGTTGTTGTGTCAGTGGCTTCCGGCGGCATGACTGATTAATGTAGGTATGTGTAGGGACATCTGCTCACGTAAAGGATTCGCAGGTACTCTCTCCTGGTGCTCTTAATGTCCTTTTGTTATGGTATTTGTAGGTGGTTTGTTCGGCTGCAACCTTTGCTATTGGCATAGTAATATATATATATATATATATATATATATATATATATAAGCTAAATAGGCGTCATCTGATTGAAAGCGTTAGTTATCACAATCAACTCCCACACAGGCTCTTCACTTTAACCTCCCACTATGCTTCCATTAAACCCCGCTCCACCGTTGGCCTAACTACAATAGCCTGGTAATTAAGGTAAGACGATTATTGCTGATAGAATACCCAGTGAATCTCAGAGGCTATGCTTAGGAGGATATATTATTTACTCTAATGTAGCTTCTCTTAGGGAAAGTTAATGTTAATGCCGACACTATGATATTATATACTATACTGTACATATACTATATATATATATATATATATATTTATATATATATATATATATATATATATATATATATATATATATATATATATATATATATATATTTTTTTTTTTTTTTTAAAGGTTAGAGGGTTTATGAAGATCGTACGTACCCCCTTTGAGTCATCCAGATACCTTTTAAGCTAATGAAAAGCCCCTACTGGTAGCCCGAATATGATGAAATTTGCGTCATGGTTCTGAAGGGGTTGAGAAGATATCCTCATAAAACTGAACCCACCAGACAACTGTTGCATCCCCTTTCACTTCAATACTAAAGGGGCCCTCACACAGTCAGGAGTGCGAGCTACCGGTAGCATCACTAGGAGTATGGGAAAACTCGGACTCCCAGGCCTATTCGCGGTGAAAATCGATGACTCCTAGTGACTCTAACGACTCTTGTTAGACTCCCACTAGCTCGCAATCCTGAATGTGTGAGGGCCCCTTAAGGTAACGTCATACTACGATACCACTATCTTGTTCAACCGTAAGCTTAGGTAATGCTAAACCCTGCAACTGCTGGTATTGGTAAGCTTTAGTTAGAGGCCCGAGTGTATGTAATAATAATAATAATAATAATAATAAACGGTTTATTAAAGAATGGCAGCCTCATGAGCTGAAAATAACATTTTACAATTTAGTGGATGAACATGAGATGTACAGATATGAAGATGGTAAGCTCAGTTTACAACAAAAATAAATAAATACAATAATGATGCAGGTGCAGAATACAAATTATCATAAACTAACCATGAGAGTAAGTGATATACAGTACATAATTATACACATTTATTTTACTTACTCATATACAGAACATACATATATACACGTACGTATGCACATACATACGCATACATATACATACATATATAAGAACATAAGAACATGCAGTAAGTTTGCACATGTCCGTATACACAAACGCTCAGGTATGCACACAAATATACATACATACAAAAACTGTTTTGGTAGGGTCAGGTGATGAGTTGAATAGGGTAAAGAGGGTGCGGCATACAAGTCCGTACAGGTAGGGTCAGGTAAAGCCTACTACAATGGGAGGTTAATCCTCGGTAGAGAATAAAACAAGGATATAAACAGTAGAGACAGCTTGTGGGAATTGTAGTATATAGGACATTCTTTAGTGTAAGTGTGTGTGTGTGTGTTCGTTCGTGTGTGTGTGTGTGTGTGTGTGTGTGTGGGTGTGTGTGTGTGTGTGTGATAGAAGGCGAAATGTGGAAAAGCTGGGCGTTCTATTGTTAAGGGTGGAAATACATGGATGAAGATACACAAACACTTAATAATAGATAATGCTTATGCATAGATTTATAATCAGAAGTTGCGCTAGTGAGCAATATGTTCTCGCTCATATGTACGTATATTTACATACATATGTGCATATGATTATACACATACACGTACAGTACATATATAAATTATATACCTTATATTCTCAACCAGGCTCGAACCATTGACAGCACATACACACAGACATACATATACATAAATATATGCACATTACATGCATATATGCTCTTCTCTACCTGATACTCTCAGCCGGGCTCGAACCACAAACAGTATACACTATAGACACATATATATATACATAAATAACGCATACATACATACACATATACGCACACATACATACACATATACTGCACAGTGCACATACATAATACAATTGTGAAAAAGTAAGAAATACAGAAAGGAACGATCGCATAATCTTCTTAATCATGTTGTGTAGAGAAAATTATATACTAATGATTCGTAGCACAATAAAGCCTCGCATTTCACCACCAAGAATCTAAATACAGCATATTCAAATACAGTGTATAGTCATTTTCATCCCAGCTGATGTTAAATTGTATCATTTAGCATCTGATTTCTCGATTCTTAAGTTAATGGGAAAATATGATCTGCCATAATTATATCTACTTCATATTATTATTGCCAAGTTTTCATAGTTAGCCATATATTTCGCTATAACCATTTTGTTAATATCAGAGTATTGAGGATGGCGAGATTTCAATAACACTATCAGCTGGAAAATAACAGGTTGTAGTGAAGTATAAGGATGGTAAACCCTGGAATGGTCTGGTGCAGTAAGGCTTTGTTAGGGGGTCCGAGGGCTGGTGATGGTGTAGGTTGACCCGTCCAGTCCTTTTATCAGTCAAACATGAGAGGTCAAGCTGGGCACACATGGGGGACCTGGAGTCAATGAGAGAGAGAGAGAGAGAGAGAGAGAGAGAGAGAGAGAGAGAGAGAGATAGAGAGAGAGAGAGAGTGATACAAATACTCAGACAACAAAGACCTTGCGGTCCCTAGTAGGTGGACCGGTCGTAATACTACTAGAGACAGGGGCAGTTTATAGTACAAGAATAGGACACCACTGTAGACAGAGAGAGAGAGAGAAGTGAGGGGCTGTGAGAGAGATATGATGGAGAGGGTAAACGGCAGTTCACACATACATGATTTTGGCAACGACGCTGAAAATCTTTTTGGTAACGACGCTGAAAATCTGCGTGGCTCGAAATAAAATCGGCATGATTTTAACGTGGAAAGATAGTGTAACCAAGGTAATAGGATGATCTACGACGGACCTACGACAGACACATGACAATGTCACGGGCGTAACTCGGGATGACGTACCCATAGCACCGGACGATGACGGCATAACGAGGGATGATGACTAAATGACACTATGTACGGCAATCCCATATACGACTCTTCACCCAAATATTATCACCCACCTACCACTACCACCATCACAAACCAAACTAGAAGCCCCTATAGTACAACCTGTCTGACACGAGAGGAGTTCAATGAAGGGGTAAATCATGATATCTCCGGCCCACAGGGGAAATTATGAAAGAAATGCTAATGCAAACGACATTTTTTCATATCATTATATTCTACAAACGTCCTTAACATCTAACCACTTACACAATGTACAGTGTAGGGTTAATACATAATGAATGATTGCAACAGCTGAGATTCGAACTCGGGACCCACAAACAGGACGACAATGCTCTACCACTGTACTAGAATATAATGACATTAAATAATGTCGTGTTCATTGGCATTTCTTTCATAAAATATATATATATATATATATATATATATATATATATATATATATATATATATATTGTCACCGCATGGTAGCAGAAGTAGCAGAGAAGGAGAGAGAGAGAGAGGGAGGCGACCCCCTTAATCTACTCCGATAGCAGCGGTGTCGAGTAACGCAAAACAACGAGCCTGGGAACCTCCATCCACGTACACACGTGGACCATAGGCCTGGGAAGATCTATGTTTCCCACGACAGGAGACCTCTATCAGACATTTCGTGTGACTCTGTTATAAGTCTAGTGTGACTCCTTTTCCTTGCCGAAAGTTAGGGCTTAGGGAAGAGATGTGTGTAGGGAGGGAAGAGCTGAGAGTTAGTACCTGTTGGAGCGCCCGAAGAGGCAGAGGTGTGGAGGAAGTGCTCCCCTTCACGCTGGTCTGGGTGTACCCCTGGACATGCGTGACATTTTGTCTGCTGGTTTGTGTGTTAAGACAAGTAGGTAGTGTACTGTTTTGTCCTTTGAAGGGGAGATGAGACAGCATAGGTGCATTATTGTGTATGTGTAACGAGCCCTAGTGTATGTGAGGAGCTCTGGGTTTTGTGGTATTGTGTAACGAACACTGATTGGTGTTCTTATATATACACGTTGTCCAAGCGTGTTGTCTGGTGATATTATATGCTATCATATATCGGTCTGTAATTGAGTGTGATTCAGTTTACTATCCAGTGTGCTAAGTGTTGATTAACCGTTGTCTTCAAATGTTCTTTTTGTGTAGTGTTCATTCCTTGTAACGAGTGCATTTACTCGAAGCCTTCACTCGGCGCTTAGTCAACTAATATCCATTGCCTTGATTAACTAAATTATTGTGCTTATCAACCTGTTCGTTCTCCCTAGTTAATAGCAATATAATTAATACGAAAATTAGAAGTGTTTAATATCATCCTTCTCCATCATTTGTGATTATATTTGACATTAACCCTTTTGGCCTTCTGAAGCAACAGCATGCTATCGTTGTCCTTGCTTGAATTTTAATCTCTTGGGTTCAGCATTGTAGGGCCGTAACAAGAATTTGGCGACCTTGCTTAGGATTTAGCGAACTTGGACCCACACTATGGACTTGTCTTTTTGTTCACGACTGTTCACCGGGAATCGAACTTAAGCATTTTTTAAATCTTTGTATTTTCGTTTTTCACTGGAATCACACTCAGACGATTTGTTGGTGTATTGTATTGCTACTCATCTCTCGTTTCTGGTACATGACTTCGATTTTGTTTTTGCTTTAATCGGATCAATTAAACCAGGCCAAGATGTTTCTTATGAGCGATGAGGACGTAGAAGGGTTTCTTCGCTCAGATCCCACTTATGAAAATGTCTCTAGTCTGTCTAAGCAGGAGCTTAAATTGGTGGCAGACAAGTTGGAGATTGATAACGCATCTCTGACACTAAGGTGGAGTTATTGGAGTGGGTGTTAGGGAGATTGGGGCTAGTTTCCGCCACCAGGGATGGGTTAGAAGCCACCAGGGATGGGTTAGTTGCAGATTGGGTGCAGACTGTGACAGACACACAACAATCACATTCGGTACAGAACACAGACAACCCGGTAGAGTTGCTCAGAATGCAACTGGAGTTAGCCAAACAACAGACAGAACGGGCGAGACTTCAAGTAGAACAAGCAAAACAACAAACAGAACAGGCGAGGCTGAAACTGGAGGAGAGGAAACTCGAGTGTGATAACGGGGGCGGGTAACGGGACTGGCGAGACACGGCACATGCCAGGGGGCGGCAAGGTGTTTGATGTCACTAAGCATGTTCGCATGGTGCCGACGTTTAACGAGGCAGATCCAACTGGGTATTTTTTGGCTTTTAAGAAAGTCGCGAGTAACATGGACTGGCCTGGGGATAAATGGGCTCTCTTATTTCAAAGTGGGTTGAAGGGAAAGGCTCTTGCCGCCTACACTGCTCTTACCGTGTCTCAAAGTGGCGATTATCAGACTGTAAAAGGGACCATTCTACGTGCCTACGAATTAGTGCCTGAAGCTTACTGTTTGCTGTTTAGGAATCACTATATACATGGTCATTTGATGCATGTGGAGTTCATGTATGAGAAGAAAAAGGAACTAAACAGGTGGCTGCGTTCTCGGGATATTCAAGGTAACTATGAGCAAATGTTTGAGCTCTTTCTTTTGGAGGATTTCTGTAGAAAAATACACAGAGACGTAGCTTCACATATCCTAGAGAAAGGTACCCTGAATCCCGAGAAGGCTGACAAACTCGCTGATGAATATGTTCTAACACGCAAGGTAGGTCCAGACAGTAAGGCGGGCGGTGATAGAGGAAGCAATTACTACCACCACCCTGAGTCACCTTCTAGGTCACCGACCACTGACAGTGTTACCACCCAGGCGCCAAAAATTCCACCTCAAAAATGGAATGAAAAGCCATGGCGGCCCCCTGCTTCTCCTGGCGGAAGTAAGAGGGAGGTAGCGTGTTCCTACTGTGATAAAGCTGGTCACGTGGAACGTGACTGTTTCCTTAAACAAAGGCGTAAGGGCGCGTGGGAGAGGCCTATGGCAGATACGAGTAAAGCTGAGTACATGAGAGACTTCAAATGCGTATCTCTGATGTCCATCCTGGGAAAAGTCTGTGTGAATGAGGAAGAGGAGGAGAAGGAGAGGAGAAAGAGAGAGGATGCATTTGCTGCCTTTGTGTCGTGTGGATCTGTTCGTAAGAATGATGAAGTTAAGCCTGTGAAAATCTTGAGAGATACAGGTGCTGCACAAACACTCATGAGGACGAAGGTGCTGGAAAAGTTTGTGCACGAAGGAAAAAGCATCCTCATTCGTGGTGTGGGGGGCAATATCTCTGTGCCTCTCGTGACTGTTGAGCTGAGAAGTGAGCTCGTGAATGGTATGGTGACAGTGGGACTGATGAATGAATTGCCAGTGCCTGGAATTGACCTTGTGTTAGGAAATGATTTGGCGGGGAGGAAGGTGAATAATTCTCCCCTAATTGTTTCCAGGCCTACTGATTGTGCTGCAACGCGAGAGCTGGAGAAGGAGATGCCAGATTTATTCCCTGTTGGTGCTGTAACCCGGCCCATGTCTCATAAAAATAATGGGATGAATGTGGCAATGGCGAAAGAGAGTGGTGTTGCAAGTGTGCGAGGTGTGCTGGATGGCCCTAATGAGGTGGGATTAGATAAATTGTTCTCGCCAGCAAAGGGTGATGTACCAGGTGTGCTGGATGGCCCTAATGAATGGGGGCTGGGGAAATTGTTCTCGCTAGCAAAGAGTGATGTTGCAAGGGTGCAAAGTGTGTTTGAGGGCCCTGATGAGGTGGGGCTAGATGAATTATTCTCGCTAAATGATGGTGTCTCAGGTGAAAAGTATCTGCCCGATGTGGGCCCAGCCAGGTGGGTCAGCAGGGTTTTGCATTGATGTTAAGAAAGTCAATGATATCACCAAGAGTGACACTTACCATTTGCCTAGACTTAAGGAATGTATTGGGCATGTGGGGTGTGCCAAGTTCAAACTGGGTGTGGATGTAAGTGATTTGGGAACGTGTGCAGTCTTGTTGCTAGGTGATGATCGTAAAGTAAAGCATCCTGTGTCTGGTGACAGCAAGAATATTAACTTTGTTCATAATGCTTGCTAGGTAGAGTTTGTTCTTGCCGGAGCACCACCTCAATATCATTCATATTCCAGGGAAATGTAATGTCATTGCTGACCACCTGTCCCGCATATAAAAAATGTTTGTGAATGCTTAAATTTGTCGCCACAAATTTATTTTTTAAGGGGGAGGGTGTCACCGCGTGGTAGCAGAAGTAGCAGAGAAGGAGAGAGAGAGAGGGAGGCGACCCCCTTAATCTACCCCGATAGCAGCGGTGTCGAGTAACGCAAAACAACGAGCCTAGGAACCTCCATCCACGTACACACGTGGACCATAGGCCTGGGAAGATCTATGTTTCCCACGACAGGAGACCTCTATCAGACATTTCGTGTGACTCTGTTATAAGTCTAGTGTGACTCCTTTTCCTTGCCGAAAGTTAGGGCTTAGGGAAGAGATGCGTGTAGGGAGGGAAGAGCTGAGAGTTAGTACCTGTTGGAGCGCCCGAAGAGGCAGAGGTGTGGAGGAAGTGCTCCCCTTCACGCTGGTCTGGGTGTACCCCTGGACATGCGTGACATTTTGTCTGCTGGTTTGTGTGTTAAGACAAGTAGGTAGTGTACTGTTTTGTCCTTTGAAGGGGAGATGAGACAGCATAGGTGCATTATTGTGTATGTGTAACGAGCCCTAGTGTAGTGAGGAGCTCTGGGTTTTGTGGTATTGTGTGTAGTGTAACGAACACTGATTGGTGTTCTTATGTATACACGTTGTCCGAGCGTGTTGTCTGGTGATATTATATGCTATCATATATCGGTCTGTAATTGAGTGTGATTCAGTTTACTATCCAGTGTGCTAAGTGTTGATTAACCGTTGTCTTCAAATGTTCTTTTTGTGTAGTGTTCATTCCTTGTAACGAGTGCATTTACTGGAAGCCTTCACTCGGCGCTTAGTCAACTAATATCCATTGTCTTGATTAGCTAAATTATTGTGCTTATCAACCTGTTCGTTCACCCTAGTTAATAGCAATATAATTAATACGAAAATTAGAAGTGTTTAATATCCTTCTCCATCATTTGTGATTATATTTGACATTAACCCTTTTGGCCTTCTGATCGCAACAGCATGCTATCGTTGCCCTTGCTTGAATTTTAATCTCTTGGGTTCAGCATTGTAGGGCCGTAACAATATATATATATATATATATATGTTAGTAAAGCCAGGTAATAAATTTTCTTTAATACATACGAGGTTGAAAGAAATGGCAATTTCTGCGTTGGAAATTTTATTATTCAAAGTTTCCAGGTCTCTGATGAGTTTTCGCTGGGTGGCAGGAAGTAGATGAAGGAGATGAGCAAAATTCATGGTGGTACAGGGTTACATAAATGTACATGATGATACAGGATATACGCGTTTCACTGGACAACCAGCATTATCAAGTAAGGAAGGAATGATATAAAAGGTAAACAGGAAGGGTATATATAGAGGGTGGAGGATCAGAGGAGGCGGAAAACAGGGGGCAAAAGTCTGCTATTGGTGGAAGCGTAAACTAGGAGAGAGAAGGGGTTAACCGCTTCACGCATGCGCACTGGATGCGGGATGGTGGTCAGTAGGTGGGGTCGAAGCTGATTGGCTGCGTGTCGAGGGGCGTGGCCTAAGTTGTGTGGCGCCTGCAGAAGACGAAGCTGAAGGAGGTAGCGCGGGGGGCTGCGTCAAGGGCACCGGGGGGCGAGGAGGGGTGTTAGGTCCTGTAGGGTAGTGCCTTTTGGCAGAAGGAAGGATCTGAAGGTCCAGAGTTTGGTTGTTGATGTTGGGATGTAAGGCTTGGATATATAAAGCTTCGAGTATAGGTAATCTCCTTGGGTCACTTTCTTTATCGAGTATGGTGGTGTGTTTCTCTAACTCGTTGCGTGTGAGGTGAGGGTGGTTAGGGGTGAGATAGTGGTCTTTGATGGCTCCAGCCTTTTATTACAAATCCCCCATTATTTTATTACAAATCCCCCAAGACCTCCAACCTCGTTCTCCGCAACAAACCAGCCTCCACCAAGATAAAGAGCCCGATGACCGACGATCACGTCATTTACCAACATACCTGTAATTATGAGGACTGTGGACCTCATTCCTATATTGGTATGACGCAGACTCGTCTTTCACGTCGGTTAACTCTTCACCTTCAGGCTGGAGCCATCAAAGACCACTATCTCACCCCTAACCACCCTCACCTCACACGCAACGAGTTAGAGAAACACACCACCATACTCGATAAAGAAAGTGACCCAAGGAGATTACCTATACTCGAAGCTTTATATATCCAAGCCTTACATCCCAACATCAACAACCAAACTCTGGACCTTCAGATCCTTCCTTCTGCCAAAAGGCACTACCCTACAGGACCTAACACCCCTCCTCGCCCCCCGGTGCCCTTGACGCAGCCCCCCGCGCTACCTCCTTCAGCTTCGTCTTCTGCAGGCGCCACACAACTTAGGCCACGCCCCTCGACACGCAGCCAATCAGCTTCGACCCCACCTACTGACCACCATCCCGCATCCAGTGCGCATGCGTGGAGCGGTTAACCCCTTCTCTCTCCTAGTTTACGCTTCCACCAATAGCAGACTTTTGCCCCCTGTTTTCCTCCTCCTCTGATCCTCCACCCTCTATATATACCCTTCCTGTTTACCTTTTATTTCATTCCTTCCTTACTTGATAATGCTGGTTGTCCAGTGAAACGCGTCGTATATCCTGTATCATCATGTACATTTATGTAACCCTGTACCACCATGAATTTTGCTCATCTCCTTCATCTACTTCCTGCCACCCAGCGAAAACTCATCAGAGACCTGGAAACTTTGAATAATAAAATTTCCAACGCAGAAATTGCCATTTCTTTCAACCTCGTATGTATTAAAGAAAATTTATTACCTGGCTTTACTAACATATATATATATATATATATATATATATATATATATATATATATATACTGTATAGAGAGAGAGAGAGAGAGAGAGAGAGAGAGAGAGAGAGAGAGAAAAGAAAAAACGAGATAGAGTAATAGTAATATAAACAAATACCTATGCAGAGAGAGAGAGAGAGAGAGAGAGAGAGAGTGTGGGAGGGGAGGGGAAAGGAGGGAAGAGGAAAGAAAGAAGAAAGGGAGAACATGGAGAGGAAAGGCGAGGGGAAAGAAAAGAGGGAAGGAGAACAGAGGAGGGGGAAAGGAGGAGGAGAAAGGAAGAAGAATAAATAAACACAAGGAGAAAAGGAAGAAGAAGAAGAAGGAGGAGGCTGGTGGTGGGAGGGGGAGTTAAAGGAATCTTTATGTATCGGGAATATCGAGAACTTACGAGACTCCGCGAGACCGCAAGTTTTTACGGTAATGGTATCGGTGGAAGTGCAAGCAGGCCTGAACACCGCAACTTCCTGGAGCTATCGGCGTTATGGCGGTGGAGAGAGAGAGAGAGGGACTGAGTGAGTGAGTGAGTGTGTGTGTGTGTTTGTAAATGCACATAATCTCCAAGGTCTTCGGGAGTATTTTGTTTAAGCTTGAGGTCTATTGAGGAAAATATGAACAACAAATATAATACGGTAATAACATAACAAGACAGTGCTTCAGTGACAATTTGACTTTGTACTTTGTCATTCCTAACACTGAGTATAAGCGACGTGTGTTGTATTCTATTATATTATTATTATGCAGCTTCAGAAGGATCTGTGGTAGTAAAAAGGTTGGTTCAGATAGTTTGAAGCCTTATTATTGCTAGAGGTCCTTCCTAACCTGAATACAATCGTCTAATCATTGATAGATTATAATAAAAGGATGATGGTTAACTCATTCAGTACTGGTGACGTCCTTTTCATTATATTCCGGCAATTATTAGATGGTTTTATTCCGCTTAGGAAGGATGTCTACCTGTTAGAAGATTACAGACTATCTCAATTATTCCTTTTAGCTACCATATATCCTTCCTAAGATTCATATAATCGTCTAAATGCAGCTGAAATAAAAGCAAATTAACGTCGCCGGTACTGTAAGGGTTAAGGCACCCACCACAACCTCGATAAACCCGATACACTTGTCAAGGCAACAAATGACCAATGCCCAGTTCCAAATAGGTAGCCCAGATATCGTGACCCCTAACCTCTGTAACTCAAAAATGGGCTAGACAAATGGGCTGTAGCTTTCCACCTCTATTCCCTGGCTGACCCTTCCAAAATGGTAGAAATGGTAACTCGATTGTTGTGTTCGTTTGTGAGTTATAGAGGTAAATGGTCAGGAGTTTCGGCCTACTTATTTGGAACTAGGTATAGCGTATGTCCTAACATGTCGTTAACTTTCATAAATGTATACATGTTATGCTGGATTTGTGTGTGACTATTATAGTGTATCTGATGAACACACACAAACAGCCCGTAGCCTAGTAGGTAGAGCTCTCGTCTCACACACGAGAGGTCGGGGGTTCAATCCCCGGCCGGGCGGAGACAAATTGGGCTTGTCTCCTTTCATGTGTTAGCCTCAGTTCACCTAGCTGTAAATAGGTACCTGGAATAAGTGGACGACGTTGTGACGTCCCATCTGGGGTTGGCAACAAATGGTACAAGGCGAGATGGGTATCATATGGTTCACCTAAGCTGATGGCTACCTAAGCCTTCGGGCGAGACGGTACCGTCTATAGTGAGAATGGTACCATACAGATCCACCCTAAGCCTTCGTTTCCAATGTCGCCAATTGGCTAAAATACAGACTACACACACATCCACAGCCATTCCAACAGTACATAAAACACTTAACATGCATTTCACGCAATACATTCCCAGTTAGGGAGGCACGATAATAATGAGCTTAGCTCGCATTGCGTGGATTCCCCTTGACGAACAAGTAACTGAGTAACTGAGTAACTATCTCATATTTGTCAACATTGAATGACATCTGCCACTTTTCTGACCATTCGAATATTTTATATAAATATGATCGTAGTTGTTTCTGTCTCCTTCAGTTAATTCTGAGTTTCCTACTATCTTTGAAAGGAAGAGAGAAAGAGGGTGTGAGTGTGCGTGTGTTTGTGTGTGTACAGTGTGTGACAGAAGACATACATGACCCTCACCCTACCACCTCACTATGACAAGACACAATTTTCCACACCATCCGCTCACAATACGATTTTTGAGGGCCTGGGAGAGAGAGAGCGAGAGATAGAGAGAGAGTGAGAGTGGAGTGGGGGGGGGGGAATTATATATTTGCCATTCTGAAGTGATAGCTCCTGCATTAGAGTTTTAATATAGGTTTTGTTCCTAAGGGAGGTACAGTTTTTATTGTATTTATATTTATTTCATATTGATTTATTGATTTATATTTTTGCTGACGGTAAATTGCCATGTTGCCATCTTGATTACTCAGTTATTACGACCTTTGGAAGCGAAATATGTCGTTAATTATAAAATATGAATATGATGCACATTTATAGGAGTTTACTATTTGTCAGTCATTATCGAGAAATTAGCTAGTAAGGGATTATACTTTCTGCCAGATACACAAACAGAACAAATACAATAAATATATAAATAAGTAAAGAATAAAATAATAACGGGTATAGTCTAAATGTATAATAACGGGTATAGTCTAAATGTATAATAACGGGTATAGTCTAAATGTATAATAACGGGTATAGTCTAAATGTATAATAACGGGTATAGTCTAAATGTATAATAACGGGTATAGTCTAAATGTATAATAACGGGTATAGTCTAAATGTATAATAACGGGTATAGTCTAAATGTAATAACGGGTATAGTCTAAATGTATAATAACGGGTATAGTCTAAATGTATAATAACGGGTATAGTCTAAATGTATAATAACGGGTATAGTCTAAATGTATAATAACGGGTATAGTCTAAATGTATAATAACGGGTATAGTCTAAATGTATAATAACGGGTATAGTCTAAATGTATAATAACGGGTATAGTCTAAATGTATAATAACGGGTATAGTCTAAATGTATAATAACGGGTATAGTCTAAATGTATAATAACGGGTATAGTCTAAATGTATAATAACGGGTATAGTCTAAATGTATAATAACGGGTATAGTCTAAATGTATAATAACGGGTATAGTCTAAATGTATAATAACGGGTATAGTCTAAATGTATAATAACGGGTATAGTCTAAATGTATAATAACGGGTATAGTCTAAATGTATAATAACGGGTATAGTCTAAATGTATAATAACGGGTATAGTCTAAATGTATAATAACGGGTATAGTCTAAATGTATAATGGAGATGGTAAAGAGGAGCTTATTAGATGGTACGTGTTTATTTCTTCACTCACTCACTCACTCCCCCCCCCCCTCTCTCTCTCTCTCTCTCTCTCTCTGTAAATGACCTTATGATTTACATAATAAATTAATTGAATGGGAAAGCTACCTTCATTAATATATATCTATCTATTGCCTGACGCCGTGATCCCCGAAGGGGTGGCCACGAACAAACCGCCCCCATGCACCTCTGTCCCCAGTCAGTCGACGCCCCTCTCCCCAACCAGCACCGCCTTCGTTCATATACTTCCTCACTCCATCCTTCCACCTCTCCTTCGGTCTACCTCTCCCTCTCTGTCCCTCCACCTCGCTCTCGTAGACCCTCTTAGTCATACTCTCACTTTCCATACGTTCCATATGGCCGAACCATACCATATCCAGCTATGTTTGCTGGCTCTTCATTCCTTACATTTAGCAACTCATTGAAGTACTCCCTCCATCTTTCGACTCTCTCTTGCTTCTCGGCTAAAATTCTCCCATTCTTATCTTTCACACCCTTATGCTGTGGTCACACATTCCCGTATATCGCTCCCGACAGCTCCCGTCAGGCGTAATCGCCAATTTTGTGTTCTGACGGGCGTAGTCCGGCCGTGTACGCCCGTATAGAGCACGACTATTGCACTTCCCAACAGACGTACCGTGACGGGGCCAGTGTTACGTCAGACGTAATGTAGTCGTATGGAACTACGAACGTGCTTGTGACTTGCGTAAGCATGTCCCTGTTAGTCCGCCTGGGCTGCCCGATTTCCGGGAACACAGGCCACGCCCATGGCCACGCCCCCACAAGACCTGCGTAGCTGAGGCCGTACGTCTTGGGAGTGTTTAGGACTTACGTGGACCATTTCCGGACAAGCGTAGGCACACCCCATCAGTCCAAACACAGACAAAGACAGTCTTTGTCAACCACGTAGGTCTGGGATGGAATCTGGGAACTACAAAAGGGCAGGGCTGGCCACAACTTTTCCATTCCCACTCCTGACTCGGCACCATGAAGAACATCGCGGAATACATCCTGGAGGAGTTCAAGATGGTGAACTCCCTAATTAAACCGGAGAACAGGCATAACATTCGGCTCATGAAATGGATCATTTCCTACATAGAAAAGTTAGAACTGCTTGCAATAGCAAACTACATCCATCAAGATGAACAAGAGAAGAAGAATGAAAGGAGCAAGAGGACAGTGTGGGTGTGGCCATATCTACAACGAAGGCCGGAACATGGCCATTATGAGAAGCTAATGCAAGAGTTGGCCACAGAATGTCCACAACTGTACAAAAACTTCATCTGGGTAGACAAACAACTATTTGATGAGATAGTGGAACGTGTCACCCCCCTCATTCAGAGGAAACCTACATTCTCGCGGGAACCCATTCCTCCTGGTCTGCGGGTGGCCATCACCCTATGTTTCCTCGGTGGCAGGCGTTGAGGGGTGCGGCGGTGAGGTGGCAGACGTCGAGTTGGCAGGCGGTGAGGTGGCAGACGTGAGGTGGCAGGCGGTGAGGTGGCAGGCGGTGAGGTGGCAGACGTCGAGGTGGCAGGCGGAGAGGTGGCAGGTGTCGAGGTGGCAGGGGGCCTTCCTGGCCTTCTTCACGCCTTTCTTATGCATGGTACAGGGCAGGGCAGGGCAGGGCAGGGCAGCGTGCAGAGGGTGGCTGGAGGTACAGGGCAGGGCAGGGCAGGGCAGGGCAGGGCAGGGTGCAGAGGGTGGCAGGGTGGCAGGGTTGGCTTGTTGGTTGCTGCTCCGGTGTGCTGAGAGGTGTGACTGGAGTGTCCCCCACTGGTCCTTATATACCCCCCCCCGTACAACGTTGCCGCGTTTTCCCGCCAACCCGCAGTGCGGCGGGGCTGCCAGATGCGCCCGGACTAACGTAAACTTTCCCGTTTGACGGGAATATTTTACGATTGACGGGAGCAGCTTACGTCTGACCGGGCGAGCAGCTACGTCTGACGGGGCTGCTCCCGTCAGACGTAGCAGCTCGCCCGGTCAGACGTAAGATTTCCCGACTTTTGACATACGGGAGCGCGGGAGCCGCATGTGATTTGAAATCCAAAACATACCGGGCGGCCTTGGCCGCACCAACCACCTCCCCGACCAGCGTGGCCACTCCCATCATGCGTACCAATCCCCACGACTATACACACTTTCATTTACGTTTTGCGTACTATGCCCTTACGTTTTACGTAATCGGTTGCCAACTACCAATAAACCTTCGTACGGAAGCATACGGGAGCATATACGGGAATGTGTGACCCCAGTATTACTGTTTCCCTTGCTACCTTCCCTAACTTTCTTGACTTCTTTCCAGAACAGTTTCTAACTCTCCCTCCATTTTATACTCAAATTCCTTCCATATTCCTCATCTACTCTTCTTTTACTTTCCTTCACTACTCTCTCCACCACCCTCTTACTCTCCACGTACCTCGCTCGTTTCTGTCTCTCGAAATCTTCATTCCCTCTACTACCCAACCACTCTCTATATGTTTTCTTCTTTTCTTCCACAGCTATTCTTACCTCTTCTGTCCACCATGCTGTACCTTTCACTCCCCTCCCTCTTCTCCTCACTCCACACACCTCCTCACATGCTGCACAGGTCTCATCCTTAAACACCTTGCTCATCTCCTCCACTTCCTCCATAACTTTCAGGTCGAACCCACCTAGTCGTCTTTCCACTGCTCTCCTGTACTCCTCCCCGACTTCCTCCTCCTGCAACCTCTCCACCCTCCTCACCATTCCACCCTCCTCTCGCCTCCCTCCAGCTCTCCTCACCCCCTTCTTTTGTATCTTAACCTTAGCTACCACTACATAATGATCAGACAGACCCCCTCCAATACCCCTATACACCCTAGCATCTATCACAGATTTCTTCATTCGTTCATCCACACATACATAATCAATCAATGACTTTCGTTCCACCACTGTCTCATCCTCCATCGTCCACACCCGTTTCCACGTGTACCAGTGGATCATTCTGTGCCAGAAGAAGGTGTTGGTTATCCACAACCTCCTCCCCACACATACGTCCACAAGTGCACTACCATTCCCATTCACCAATGATGGTACCCCCCACCCTCCCACCACTCCCTCAACTTTCCTATCACCCACCTTACCATTCATATCCCCAAGCAGAAATATTCTTTCGTTCTTGTCAAACTTCTCCAGGCACGCCTCCACATTCATCCAGAACTCCTCTTTCTTTCTTTCAAGTTTATCCTCTGTTGGGACATACACGCACACAATCACCCACGTTTGTATTCCTACTTTCATTCTCACCCACACAATCCTTGAACCCACAGACCCATACTCTCTTACACATTCCTTCCATTTGCTACTTACAAACAAACATGCACCTTCTCTCGCTGTTCCTTCACTCACTCCAGCACACACACCCATTCCACACTCCTACTCTCTCACATCTGAACCGTTCCATTTGGTCTCTGTTATTCCACATACATCCAGCCTGGCATTCACTAGCACTTCCAGAACCTCTCTCTCTTTTGTGCCATCATTCATGCCACTAACATTCCATGTAGCCATTCTCAGAATGTCCAAAGGAATGTCCTTAGTCGGTTGTGGTTCGTCAACATAGGTTCCGTCCGCATCCGAGGCTGTTCATTCGTTTTTCTTTGCTTAGGTATTTTTTCCGGGTGGGGGTCGCAAGCCCACCAACCCAACCTCTTTAGTCGCCTCTTACAACACGCAGAAGGCACGTGGGGCATATTCTATTCCCTTACCCCCAGGGGTTAATATGTATACATACAATATATACTGTATATCTATATATTTATATCTATCTATATATCTATCTATCTATATACAGTATATATATATATATATAATTGCACAACATGTCACAAAAGCATGTGAACAGTAAATGGTGCAGAAGTCCTCAAGGAAGGAAGGAAATACGAGAAGAACCCAAGCGCTTTCGTATATTCCCTTCCTTCCTTGTGGACTTCTGCATCATATATATATATCCACAACATAAAATATAACACACCATGCTACGCCATCCTACACAACACAATGCAGCACAATAGACATACACACAACACAAGATAACACACATTCCTCCCTTCACAAGACAACACGACACACACACACACACACACACACACACACACACACACACGAGGTAAGACAGGTCCCCACCCACCAACACACACACACACACACACACACACCACACACAACATAAAGCAAGACACATCCCCACCCACCGAATAACACAACGCAACAACACTACCGTTCTTTCCACTCAAAATTCTGTCCGGACTTTCCCCCGAACCACCTTTCCATCCGCTTGTTAACCACGTCCACAAGTCCCAACTCTAATTGTTGGCTAAAATGGCCAGGAGTTTTGGTGTCAGTGTGGCCAACTGTACGTGAAGGAAGAGAGAGAGAGAGAGAGAGAGAGAGAGAGAGAGAGAGAGAGAGAGAGAGAGAGAGAGAGAGAGAGAGAGAGAGAGAGAGAGAGAGATTATCGATAAAACTGTACATGAAGATAGAGAGCGATATCGTGACATATAGGTATGCAGTTTTAGAGGAATCCGGCTACGCCAGAGAGATATATCTACCGAAAAGTGTACAAATTGAAACCATTGGCTAATGGGTAATCATCTTGACCTATTGACTGCGGGAGATGTTCCGGTACGCCATGGAAATTTTCATAAATTTACAGGCTTTTAAAGCCTCTTAAAGCCTGTAGAATAAAGTGCGAGTGAGCAGGAGCGCGGCAGGCCACCCATCCTCTCTCCAGCCAGCCAGCCGGGGCACTGAGGAGTATAAGCTATACTCTTGCTAGACATACAGCGCTGCCAAAGGCAAATGTAGCGCGACATTAGCGATAATTGCTCAGTATTAGCGAATGTCTATGGTAGCGCTGCAGGTGAAGCCTGTGCGCTATTAAGCTCGTTTTGCTGTAATTTTGAAGTTTTTTTCTTATAGTTTTTGGCTGAATACATTTCATTTCATTCAGGCATTTGCTTAATCATCCTTCATTAATATGGCGGAAATAGGCGGAAATATGCCCGCAGTGTAAGTGTTAAGAAATTATGTTGGCTGGCTATCATTCGCCCTAAATACAATATATACAGTATGCCATCAAACTAATTGGGGGAGAATATTATAAATTATTTATATTATTTTATAAGTTACCTGCCTAGACCTTAATAATATCCCCAAGATCCCTTTTCAAAATAAAATGGTACTTTTCTCGGTAGAAAGATATGCCGACCGAAGGCCGGTTCCTCCTAAGTTATAGACTTGCTATTGCTGGCCAGGAAGAAATCGATACCTAAATAGCAGGAAAGATCTTAAAATTGGCAAATAAATGGGGTGAAAGGTGTTAAAATGGCCAAACTAAAAGGGCGAACGTCTTACAATCTCAAAACTAATGGGGCTAAGCACGAAGGAGAAGGGTTTTTTAGAAAAAACACCCACTTAAAGTAGTAGGCTGAATGGGGGGAATTGATACAATGGATATCTAAGCTTATGATACTGTGATAGGAAAACATAGAAACAATTCTAGATAACTCTCTAACCCAAGAGTAAACTGACTTTCCCAGTCTTGCATTCAATCAACAAGTAAACTCTGGACCTCTCTCCCGCAATATATCCTTCCCTCATCCTATGACTTACACTTCTTCAAGCTCCGTGGATCCAGACATTTTGACTCTAACGTATCTTGAATTAGTTCTTTATCACTCTTTAATTTTAATTTTTTTTTTTTTTGGGGGGGGGGTTACACTTGTTACAGGCAGCTCTGCCTTTTGTATTCCTTATATATAAAATGGAAACCAAAAATACTATGGAAGCAAGACATATAGTAGACTTCATGAAAGTAAATTAACAGTAGTAGACACTTGTGAATTCTGTTTACTCAAGGTATCTAATTTATATATATATATATATATATATATATATATATATATATATATATATATATATTTTTTTTTTCTTTAATACATACGAGGTTGAAAGAAATGGCAATTTTTGCGTTGGAAATTTTATACTTGATAATGCTGGTTGTCCAGTGAAACGCGTTGTGTATATCCTGTATCATCATGTACATTTATGTAACCCTGTACCACCATGAATTTTTCTAATCTCATTCATCTACATCCTGCCACCCAGCGAAAACTCATCAGAGACCTGGAAACTTTGAATAATAAAATTTCCAACGCAGAAATTGCCATTTCTTTCAACCTCGTATGTATTAAAGAACATTTATTACCTGGCTTTACTAACATATATATATATATGTATATATATATATATATTTTATCTATATTCCAACTACTCCCTCTCGGGCATATGCTGAGAGCCTGCACACTCCACCGCTGAACACGGTGAGGCCCGTGAGGTCTTGTTCCAGTCTAGGAAGTGAGACATGCGAAGCACCCATTTACGGCTCGAAGCAACCCCATCTCTGAAGCCACTTCGCCTCTGAGCTTCACCATCATATCCCCCAGACTCGGACCCTCACACTCAGAATGCCACCTATTGAGCAATTAGCTCAATTGGCACTGCCCCCCTGTAGCATATTTTGAATATGGGAATATTCATACAATGCTATTTAATCAGGGAACAATGAGGGTATTTTATTGGCATTTCGGTGTGCTGTGGTAATGCACTGAAACTAGGCACAACACAAATTCCATTCCAATAACATCTTCCCATTGACATATCGGGACTCGAACCCGGGTCCACCGGATTACCAGTCCAGTGGCAAGACCACTCCGCCACACCTCCCCTAAATATATTATATATATATATATATATATATATATATATATATATTGTTCTCATCCAATTAAAAGCTTACTCCTCCCTTTATCATCCATTCTGTCTTCCTTTTCGCTTGCTTATGATGCTATATCCATTTTCTGACCTCTTCTCCATCTCCGTGTCGTGAGGAACAACGTTTGCCCCAAGACCAGGAAACACATACCGATTACCGAGTGTCAAAACCGTTTCCAGATACTCGCAGACTCAGATGACGAAGAGGAAATAGAAGAAGTCCGGCTCGTGGGAGACTCGATGATACGTGGTCAGCTCACAGAGTTTTGCGCCAGGGCACCTAAGACCAGGAAGCGTTTTTGTATCCCTGGTGGTGGTGTGGATGACGTAGTTGCAGCAGTTGACGAAGTATCAAAGCTGGCCCCTGCTAATACAATGTACGTCATCCACGTTGGATCCAACGATGTACAGCGAACCCGGTCGGAAGATTTGCTTTTAAAGTACCAGCAGCTGATCAAGTCGTTTAAGGAGAAGTCATCCAGGATCATCGTCTCAGGAATCGTCCCCCGGCTCGGTGTAGAGAGCCGATTTTACAACATAGCCACCAGCACAAATCGTTGTCTAGCAAACCTCTGCAGGAAGGAGAACGTGGGATTCGTCGACACCTGGGACAATTTCTACTACGATGACTATTTGTTTTCGGACGATGGAGTTCATCTGAACCAGGTGGGAGCAGCACGTTTTGGGCGTCTTCTCAACGATGCGGTGAAGGATTTTCGGAGAAGAAATCGACTCAGCACAGGACAACCAGGAAGGAGGACCGAAGACAGCGAGGACGGCAACCTACAAAGGAATTAAATACTAATCCGTCAAGAACCACGAATTTGGATAAAGCTCCACCAACACGACCCAAATTCAAAACCGTCAGGGATAACGACCGAGGACCGAGGACAGCCATGAATGTAAATGTAGATCCGACCAGAACCAAAAATCCGATGAAAGAACGTTCTGCGAGTTCTAAAACCGCAACTTTAAAGGTTTTCTATGCAAACGCTCGTAGCATACGCAATAAATTTTCAGATTTAGAGGAACTAGTGTTTACAGAAAATTATGATGTGATTGGCATAACAGAATCTTGGCTCAATACAGAAGATAGAGACTTTTTAGCAGAGTATTCACTTCCCGGTTATGTAATGTTTGAGAACAGCCGAATAAATAAAAATGGAGGTGGCGTTTTATTTTATATCAAAGAAAGTCTTAACCCGACCCTCGTGTCAAAACCTCAAATTGTGAACGTCGACACATCTTTTGTGCTAATAAAGAATAATAAAGGTACAAAAATAATACTTGCGTTAATATACAGACCTCCAGCTCAATCAGTGCAAACTGACCGAGAAATTTACGAACAAATTGCAGATGTAAGTAACTCACAAGATACCGTAATTTTTGGCGACTTTAATTTACCTGTGACCAAGTGGGGCGATACTCTTACTTCACACTCCGGACATGACTTGTATACGAACTTGCAAGAGAGTTCGCTTTATCAATTTGTTCGAACGCCGACCCGTGGTAATAACGTTCTTGACATTGTACTTGCAACAAAAGAAGAATTGATAGAGAATTTGAATGTTGGTGATGAATTCAGTAACAGCGACCATCGTACGATAACTTTCACTTTAAAGTTTACTAGTAACGAACCAAATAGTAGCATCGAAAAAGTCCCTAATTTCAAGAAAGCAAACTTCCATAAACTTAGAGCTATGTTCAAAGAAACTGACTGGAGCTTTTTAATTAACAATAACGACATAAATACATCTTGGAAGTTATTCGAAACCACTTACCTAAAAGCAGTGCAAGATTGCATACCATCGAAAATACGGCGTCCAGGCCATAATAATAAGCCCAAATGGTGGAATAAAGATATTTCAAACTGCCTGCTTGCTAAAAAAAATTGCTAATGATAGATTAAAATCCTCACAAAATGACGAAGAACGGGTGAAATTTGTAGAGCTACGACGCAAAGCCAAAAAGTTAATTAAGCAAAGTAAAAAGACCTTAGAGTTACATATTGCGAATCAAAGTAAAACAAACCCGAAAGAATTCTATAGTTATATCAGAAAGAAAAAAGTAGTTACTTCAACTGTTGGACCGTTAGTCGATGAAAAAGGAGAATACACCAAAGACGAAGTACAAATGAGTAATGCCCTCAATACCTTCTTTGCATCAGTTTTTACAACAGAAGACCTCAGTGATATGCCTACACTATCGCCGATTCAGATTGATAATTCAGATGTTCTAAGCAATATCACCGTTACAGAGAGAGAAGTATTGAATTGTTTAGATAAACTCAAGGTAAATAAAACGCCAGGACCTGATACAATCTCGCCTAGAGTTCTAAAGGAAGCTAAGAATGAGTTCTCCAAACCACTGACATTACTATTCAATAAATCCTTGCAGTCTGGAACTATGCCTGATCAGTGGAAGCTAGCCAACGTAACACCGATATTAAAAAAAGGCAGCAAATCCCTACATAGTAACTATCGTCCAATTAGCTTAATCTCAGTTGTATGTAAAATGCTAGAAACGGTCATACGAGACAGACTCGTAAATCACTTAGAGGAAAATAACATACTTAAAGATACTCAACACGGCTTTCGTAAAAAACGTTCCTGTTTAACAAACCTCTTAGACTTCTTCCACGATATCCTCAACCTCTACGATGAGAGTAAAGCTGTAGATATTATATACCTTGATTTTCAAAAAGGCCTTTGACAAAGTTCCCCACAAACGTTTACTGCTAAAACTAAAAGCGCATGGAATACAAGACGGTGCGTTGAAATGGATAGAAAATTGGCTCAGCAACAGAAAGCAAAGGGTAGTCATAAACGGTAAGGCATCTAAATGGACCAATGTAAGTAGCGGGGTACCCCAGGGATCAGTACTAGGACCAATTCTCTTTCTAATTTACATCAACGACATAGATGAGGGTCTCACCTGCACAATCTCAAAATTTGCTGACGATACAAAAATTGCAAATAGCGTACTCTCAAAAGAACAAGTTGACGATATGCAACACAATCTAGATAAATTGTCATGTTGGGCCCAAATTTGGCAAATGAGTTTCAATGCGGATAAATGTAAAGTACTACATGTCGGATACCTAAATGAGAAAGCAAACTATTCGATGAATGGCACTCAGCTTAAGAATGTAAACAGAGAAACTGATCTGGGAGTAACAATATCGAGTAACCTAAAACTGAGTCAACAATGTTCAGAAGTTGTTAAGAAGGCAATCAAAATAATTGGCTTTATAGGCAGGTCATTTGAGCATAAATCCAAAGAAGTTATCCTAACCCTTTACAATTCCTTAGTCCGCCCTCTTCTGGAATACTGCGTTCAATCCTGGTGCCCTTATTACCAAAAAGATATAAACAAGCTAGAACGAGTTCAACGTAGAGTTACCAAAATGATACCTAGCCTAAAGAACAAACCATACGAAGAGCGTCTTAGAGAATTAAATCTATTTCCTTTAACCCAGCGCAGATTAAGAGGCGACTTAATTCAAGTGTTCAAAATCATCAAAGGCATCGACAATATGAACTGTAGTAAGTACTTCACTATCGACCAATCTAATTACACGCGGGGAAACGGTTGCAAAATTATTGGTAAATCTTTTAACTCGCACGAATCTAAGAATTTCTTCTTCAATCGAGTTGTCAACTTGTGGAATGGGCTTCCTCGAGACGTTATAGACTGCAGCACCGTTGATTCATTTAAATTCCGCCTAGACAAATATCTTGCATCAAACCCGCGACTGACTGCGTTTGTAAATGAATAACTTTATCCTCCCCTCAGTTACTAACCCATATGTCCCCTACTAACTTCCTAGTCTTGCCACGTTAGTGGCAGGGCAGTAGTTCCCTTTCCAATGTTCCCTTACCCACTCTAAACCACTGTTTGGACACTTGATCCTCAGTGTTTTGGAGGACAAGCAGCCTAGAAGGGTCACTAGATCTGTTGTTGCTTGATTTCCTTTGTACTCCTTTGTACTCCTTTGTACTCCTCTCTCGCTGAATTGCTCGTGGAATTTTCGTGGAAAATAGGAATAATACCGTAATTATAATAATAATAATAATTATTATTATTATTATTATTTTTATTATTTTTATTCCTTAACTTGTTTTTCATTATTTGTGTATTGTAATTCCCTTTTTCTGCCTTGTCTCAAATCATTAGCTTTTCTCATACACGCTTAACGTCTTCGTGTTGTTTACGTGTTTTTCCAGTTTACACACACACACACACACACACACACATGCTCTCTCTCTCTCTCTCTCTCTCTCTCTCTCTTTGCGGCCATCATCTCTTTTAATACAAATCTTTCTCCTCCTTTCTCTCCCCATCCGCATAATTTGGTTTGCTCATTATTGACTGACTCACGCATTGTTTACTTTCCATCTATCTCCCTCTCTCTCTTTCCACTCAGCCTACTATTTTAATTTGTGCATTTATGGGTATTATAATGTCGAGGCGAGCAAAAACGAGCCTGCAATTTTAGAGGAATCCAGCTTTGCCAGAATCTCTCTCATCCTGACTCTCCCAGTTACACACTTTTTTTTTTTAAGGATAAAAAAAAAAAAAATAGAAGGTCCCACCCCTTTCCCATTCTTAAGTAAGCCATTTTAGATTTACAGAAGAGTGACCATTACTTGCATTACTGCATGTCCACAAACATTTCAGTAATGTAAGCATGTTTCCTTTTTTTTTTTTTTTTTTTTTTTTTTGTTATTAAGGTGACAGTTACAAAGTGGTGTACAATCTATCTTATTCTAGTTACATTGTAGTTTATCTTATTGTACCAGTACCTCCCTACAATCAACCTAGTTGTTCCCCAATTCGTCCCTCCGCCACGACCATTTCAAAGTCCAAGTCTCTCATTCTTGTCCTCTGTAGCGGGGAGGACCTTGTACCCCTGAGACATAGGAGTGCAGACCTGAGAAGAGAGAAAGAGAGCCGGCATCTCATCCAAGTTATGACTTGGCTTCTATGCTGGGGCTTTTTCTCCGATATTTGTTCAGCTAATCTGGCATAGAAGACACTTGCAGAAGGTCCCATACCTCCCGACGATGAGAAGACCTGAGGAGTAAAGCTTCCTTGATCCCTGTTCAAAATTCTTTCTTCATAAGCGCGTTTTTTCTCACTTTCGTTTCTCAAGTATGCCGCCTTGTGTCCTCGCTCACGATATGTTTGTGCTCTTGGGTTGAAGATTCTGATGTCGAAAAAAGCCCGTTGTCCCCTCGTCCAAAAACCTCGAGCACTTACGTCCACTCTTGCTTCATTTGAAGTATTTGCAGCATTGTGGGCCAAGCGCTGTCCGTCCATAGGCAGAAGTTCCGGTTCGATTCTGACATCATGGCACACCTCGTCCAGCATTTGTGCAGTGATGTCTCGTACTTCATCATGCCGGATACAGATGAATCCTCCTTTCTTACAAGTCATACAGTGGTCTGAGTTGTTTATTTCACCACATGCACATTTCAGCGGCAGGTTCGAAACTGGCCACCCATACCTCAAGGCTACGGCATCATTGAATTCTTGTTTATTTAAGCTGAAGCCTTTCTCCTTTATTGGTAATGATGTGAGCCAATTTGAAGCCCCCGTGTCTTGTGCCATCTCAACTCTCATTTTCAGTTCTTCCCTACATCTGGTCTTAATTTGTTCTAGGCTATGTTTCTGTCTCTCTTCTCTGCTCTTTGTAATTTCCTGTCTTGCATTTCGTTGTTCCTCTTCGTCCACCTCATCATTTTCATTTTGCTCCCGTATTTTTTCTGCCAGAGACGTAGTAAGTTTAAGGGAATTTTGGTTCTCATGTAGTGCCGCCTCCACTGGGTTTATGATCCCCATACCTCCGAACCTTGGCGGAAGAGCTAATAGATCTCTTAGCTCTTGCGTGATGCCTTCCATCTCTGTTAGGGCCGGTATGAATGTTCCTCTGATTGCTTCTTCAAGCGGTTGGAGCATCTGTCTAATGCCAGGCACTGTTCTCATAAGAAAGGTCCATCTGTGCTTAACACCATATGTGAAGGCAGTATATGCAGCATGTGGTTCAGATTTCGCAATGTCTGCCAGGGTTTTCACTTCCTTTACCCACTCTGCTACCTTTTTTCGCACATAGTCTCTCTTGCATTCTTCTGTGCCTATTACTGCTCCCAAATGGCGTTGACCCTCCTTTGTAATCTTCATTCCTGTCCCATCAAAAGTCCGCACCGCTTCTTCATACTTGTTTTCTTTCACTATTAGTACAGATTTACTAGCATTCGGATGGTACCCAATGACTTCGCCTACCGATTGTACTCTCCGCCACCATTCTTTGAGATCCCCTATTTTTCCTGCACCTGTGAGGTCATCTGCATACGCCACTTGTTTCACTCGGGTTACCTCATGTTTTATTTTCTGCTGCAGAATTGATAGTGCCAGTGCGTACATTGCCATTGCCACTGGATCTCCTTGCGTTGTTCCTTCATTTGATTTGAGAATTTTCATTTCTTCCTTCTTTGTGCTTCCAACTATATACAGTTTAGCTGGCTCCTTATAAGTATTTTCTATGTACTTTGCGATGCTCGGGCATTTGATCTTGATGTTGTGAATAGCTGCCTCCCTATTAATGGTGTTAAAGGCATTTGTTGCATCCACTAGCAGTACCGCTTCACAATCTTCCTCATGATACACCTTCCCCATTGCATGTATTGCTGCTTCTCCTCCGGCTTGCTGTCCTGCACATACTTGTAAGTTGCCCACTGCTCTTTGTACATCTTTTCCAAATACAGACATATTGCTTTTCCTATAATCCTTCTAAGAACTTCCCCAACGCCTACTGGTCTAACTCCTGGATTCTTATTTAAAGGTATCAGGCGACATGCTGTCAGAGCTTCTATGTTCACGCATGGTGATGATGCAAGTTTCTTTGCCAGCATTGCTATTGCTTCACAAAGGTCACCCGCGGCTGAACCAAACTTGTTTTGACTTAGGAAGATCCTCCAAGTCTTAGCATCTACTCCTGATGGACCTGCTCCTCCCTGTGTTTTCAGCGCCTCTCTCCATATGAGGTCTCCAGTTATATTCTCATATATCACCGGGTCTGGAGGAACATATTCCCCGTCTAGTTTGGCCTCATCACTTGCTGGTTTTGCTTCTGGGTGTTTCTCCTTCAGCTGGTCCAAGATGCGTCGATTCACTTCGTGCACCCCACTTGAGGCTTCCCCAGTGACCATTCTGACTGCCTGTGCCACTTTACCAATCCTCATGCTATTTCCCACTGATCGTGCCATACCATCTGGCTTCCTCTTTCTTCGTTGTTTTGTTTTCAGTCTTTGCTGGATTGCTCGTACTTGGCTAAGAATTTTGTCTAACTCCCCATTTTTCCACCACTCCATTCTCTGTTTCAGCGCTTTAATGTTCTCATTCAGTTTTCCCTTTGGTCTTTTTCTTTGAAGGAACAACTGAGGAATGAAAGAAGCTATCTTGATTGCCACGTGCGCCAAAGGGGCATCCTGAACATACTTTAGGATCATACGTCTGAGTTCCCCCAGCATGTCTTTTGCGGCTTCACAAATCGGTAGTTCAAACTTATTATGTTGCCATTGTATCACTTCTGTATAGATTTCATTCACTAATGTTGTGAGTCCGTCACCAGAATGTCCCATCCATTCTCCACCATTCATGTTTACGTTACGAGGTCGTTCGTTCTGTTCACGATTTTCGATTATTTCTCTCTCATTATCTTCGTTTAGGCCTACACTATTTTCATTATTTTGTTCCACACCTCTGTTGTCTTGCGAATTATTGATTCCTGCGTTTTCTTCTGCGGGCTGCAGTTGTTGATTGTTATTTTCTGCATTTTCTCTAACAGGGTTTGCTTGTACATCTCCATTAACTTCATTGTCTGTTTCACGGTTCATTTGTACTGCATCTCTCACTGCGTTTTGTCTGTCATCAGGATTATTCCTCGACTGGGACCGAGTTAATATCATCTTGTCTTATTATCATAATTTCCTACCTATTCCCTAATACTGAATCTATCTATCATTTCTTCCTAAGGGACGAGCCTCTGCCCGATAAAGGTGAAAATGTAAACATCCTATGAGTAGCGTTAGAGATAGAAAGAGTAAGATAAGTTATTTAACTCACCTAGTATGATGCAAGGCTGCAGAAGATCAGGCTATATTACAAGACAGTGGGTGCAAAAGAAAATAGAAAATAAAGTAAAATAAAAGTAGTGTTTAAAAATACGCACAAAGAATAAACACGGGGAAAAAAAAAAAAAAAAAAAATTATATATATATATATATATATATATATATATATATATATATATAATACAAAACGATTATTGTAGTGAGAAAGGAAATACACTAATTAAGAGAGTAAAATGATTAAAAAGACAAGTGTCACAATAGTGCTAAGGATTAAAGAAGGATGTTAGAAAACTACTATTAGTTTGAGAAAAAGGTCCTGGTTATCAGTATGCACATAATATATCAGCGAATTATACCTTATTTTAAATAGTATACTTAGTTACTAGTTCGTTAGAGATAACTCTCACATGAAATATACCACTTCAAGTCTGATTTCCTGACTCGGCCATAAATCATAATATATAACCTTACCTAATATAATCGGCCTGTTTCCTCAAAGCTAAATGACTCTATACAAAGCTAAAGAAACCTTGGCAATTTGAGCCGCTTTACATTCTAAATATGCCTAACTTTAAATGGAAACCAGCCAATTATGTCCTAAGATTTAATTATTTTCAAGTCAAAAATATGTACAAAATATTACATCATGTTACTCATGTACATTATTAGCATGAGGGACATTGAGGAAAGTGGAAGGAAGAGGGAAGGATTGATTGATTGATTGATTCTTTATTGAGAAAGCATAAATACATGGGAATACATAATTACACGTCTCAAAAGGGCAAAGGTGATAAAACAGTCTTTTACCCTACTCATATTATACATGTACAATATAAACACAAACATGAATACAACATTTAGTAAGTTTTTATCTCTATACTTGTTAGCAAACCAGTTGTCCCTAACTGTTTAAGAAGGACCCTTAGCTAAGCTGGGCTTAGCCTTAGCGCGGGTTTGTTATAATCCTTCTACTTTCCTTAATGTCATAGAATGCCCCTCCCACTCCAGTTTAATACATGCCTACATATACACACACATACATACACCCATACACACATAGCCTATATACATATACAGTATATACATATATATAATATACACATATACATACATATACATACACACACACAGACACACACACACACATGCATGTACATATACCTACATACATACCTATACACACAATAATTCATACAATAACACACAAATTTCACAATATACAGTGTATACATACACATTTATTATTATAATAACAATAATGATATAATGAGGCTATCAATTACATAATAATCATAACACTAAATCCTAAACTTTGTTTTATGTATATTTACCTTACGATGTATTGTATTTGTTTGCATTTGGCTATTATTTGAGTAATCATATTATGATTGAACATCCATATAATTTGTTCATCGACCTTATCTATGACATTGTTTCTATATTTCGCTAGGTGTTGGCAGTGCAGTATATAATGATTTAAGGTATGACTTCTTGGTTTTTTACATAGTTGACAACATATTTCGTGTTCTCCTTTAGGAACACCAAGTTCCCACATGTAACAATATCCTAACCTAAGTCGTGTGCACAAGGAGTCCTTCCAAGCACTTCTTAAGTTTCCGTATATGAAGCTAGTTCGCCGTGCAACGTTATTATAGTGATAGAATGTTGCACTATTCGCGTGTTTTTCTTGCATAAAAAGTTCCGCATCCTTTTGTTTTTTTCTAATTGTTGATTTAATTTGTCTTAAAGATTGAATGCACTCGTAATCTATTGTGTCTTTCTCCGTTCCTAATTTAGCAAGTTCGTCCGCTCTTTCATTATTTATTATCCCAACATGTGAAGGTATCCACGTAAATTTTACCATTCTCCCATTATTGCGTAGTTCATCTATAATAACCTTACACTGAGATACCAGCTTTTCATACACGGGTTTTTTGCTGTTCATAGATTCCAAAGCACTTCGACTGTCTACGAAAAGCACACATCACCTTCTCCCCCTCTTATTTTATTTAACCCGTATAACATAGCACATATTTCTGCCTGCGTAGAGGACACGTTACTTATTCTATAAAAATATTCACTGTATATGTTATCGTTACCTACATCGTCACTCACCAGTATCCCACATCCTGCTCTCCCATTTTCTGTGACAGAGCCATCGCAGTATACTTGCGCAACATTATCATCTTTTAATTCATTTATCTTTTCTTCAACAATTATTTTAAGTTCCCCAGTCTCGTACATACTTTTCTTTTTCCCCAGCTTGATAATATTTATATCCACGCCTTTATCTTCCCAGGGTGGAGGTTTTTGTGCCCTCTCTTCGACCAGAAAGAAATTTATTAGGTCAAATTTCTGTACTTTATGTATTAGTTCTTTTAGGTATCCCCTCTTGCCTTGCCTCCTGAAGGTTCCAATTTTACGTATGCCATCGTTGACGTCTTGTGCCAATTTTTCACCAGCAATGTGTGTAACGCTAAACCCCAGCGCTGCATAGGGTGCGTCGCGGTTAATTACTTCGGTCCTATGGCACCTAGAGGGCTCAGATTTGTATGGGAACTGTGGAAATATCCCACGCAACAATGCCAATGGTTGAAAACCCTCAAAGTCCAGCCGCTTGTGCGTGAGCATGCAAAAATGTGTTTTTGCATGTTTTTGCTTACCCATTTCCCCTCTTTTAATTCCGACTTTCGGGCGCCCCGTAGGACCCCTTAATGACCTAGGGGATCATTTTTTTGTGGTTATTCCTTTATTTATAACCCATTCCTGGTGTTTTCTGGAAAAAAATCTTTACAACCTGCTGGTCCTGAGGTGTACATTTATTATTAATTACCTGGTGCTCAGTGGGTTAAAAGGCAATTTAAGTATATAAATTAGGAAATAGTCCTCACACTTTGCAACACTCTGATAAGGCCTCTCCTGGAGTATGCTGTTCAATTCTGGTCTCTATTACTCAGGAAAGATACAGAGCGACTGGAAAGAGTATAGACTACAAAGATTATGCTATATATAAGAAGACTGAGCTATGAAGACCGGTTGAGACATTTTCATCTCTTTCCGTTAGATACACACAGCCTAAGAGGTCAGCTCATTGAAAATTTTGAAAAACTTAATGGGCTTGACTATGTGGATTATATTAAAATATTTAGTCTCAACATGAATATAGCACGCAACCATAGCTGGAAGTTTTAACTAAAAACGTTCAGCACTAATATTTGTGGAAACCTTTTAACATAGTATTTTGCATACACTGCAATGAGTGTAGTGCACTACAATAGGTGTCTCCTTCCACTTCGAGTAGGCCTATCTCCCTGTAATGGACCACAAGGTGTCTGAGATGCCAACCATTCCTTGTAATTCTATGTAACTTTCGCTTTCGCTCTCTCTCTCTCTCTCTCTGTCTCTCTCTCTCTCTCTCTCTCTCTCTCTCTCTCTCTCTCTCTCTCTCTCTCTCTCAACCCCAAAATAATTAAGATATAGCAAAACCCCTGACACAGCTATATAACTCATCAATACTACAGGGGATTGTACCGAGTGATTGGAAAGATGCGAACATTACGCCAATATACAAGAAGGGTAGCAAGGTCAAAGAAAGTAATTACAGACCAATTAGTCTAACTCCAATTATAGGAAAAATCATGGAAAAAATCCTTAGAGATAAGATAGTAGATTACCTCGAATCAAACAACCTAATCAAAAATAGTCAACATGGCTTTAGACCAAATAAGCCATGCCTAACAAATTTGATTGAATTATATAATAAACTATTCACATATAACGATATGACGAAATCACTAGATATAATCTTCTTGGACTTTCAAAAAGCTTTCGACAAGGTACCACATCGGAAACTAATGGCTAAACTGGAGAGGATAGGTATCAAAGGTAAAATTAATTCTTGGATACAAAATTGGCTTACAGACAGAAGACAGAGAGTATTGATAAATGGAGTGGAATCCGAGTGGGAGCCTGTCACTAGTGGAGTTCCGCAGGGTTCTGTTCTTGGACTGGTCCTGTTTCTTAACGATATCGATGTAGGGGTAAACAACACCATCTCCAAATTCGCCGATGATACACAGATAGGGAATGGGGTCCTGACCGAAGAAAATAGAAATGCGCTGCAGTCTGATTTAACAAGATATCTGAGTGGTCTGAGAAATGGCAGATGCCCTTCAATGTCGATAAATGTCAGGTGATGCAGGTTGGTAGCAGAAATAAGAAATACAAATACGAAATGAATGGCCAACGAATAAAAACTACTACGCTAGTAAAAGACCTAGGGTTGCTAATATCTATCTATCTATTGCCGGACGCCTTACTCCCCTTAATGAGGGTGGCCATACACAGAATGCCCCCGAACGGACCTATTCCCTGTAAGAGGGAACAACCCGAGCCAGTTTATAGAAGGACTTACAGGATTAACCACTCAATTTAGGATCCGTCCGACTCCGAGGCCCTCTGTGTTTATTATTAGCACTATTTCTTTTACAGTGGTGATCGGCTAGTCCATCCACTAACCTGCCTTACACATAGATAAGCAGTACGGATTTGTATCAGGTTTACTCCCCTAGACAGGTTGCCGACCAAGGCTGACGAGTCCCATCCACTCGGATTTTTATAAGGTTGTCTCTCCTAGATGGGTTGCCGACCAAGGCTAACGAGTCCCATCTACCCGGATATCTGAGAATCTAAAACCTTCCGACCAATGTATAGCAGCTGCAAATAGGGAAAGCAGAGCATTGGGCTTTATTAAACGAAAATTTACATAAAAACATGAGAACGTAATAGTGCCACTGTTCAAAAGTATGGTGAGGCCTCACCTTGAATATGGTGTGCAGTTCTGGTCACCTTATCTGAGCAAGGACATTGTAAAACTCGAGTCAGTGCAGCGTAGAGCGACGAAGATGATACCCTCATTATGAAATACACCATATGAAGAAAGACTTAAGCGACTGAACCTGTCCTCATTAAAAAAGAGAAGGTGGAGGGGGCAACTTATTGAGTGCTTCAAGATACTGAAAGGCTTCGACAAAGTCAATAGAAATGCGCTATTTACATTTAACAATAATACTCAAACTCGCGGAAATGGAATGAAATTGATAACCAAAAAGGCAAACCTGGATGTCACAAAGAGTTTCTTCACCTACAGTGTGGTGGCAGAGTGGAATAAACTACCAGCGAGAGTGGTGGAGAGCGACACAATAAACGTTTTCAAGGTAAGGCTTGACCTCTATCTGAAGGGGTCTGGGATGATATGAAAAAAAAAAAAAAAAAAAAAATACAAGGCCAGACTGCCTAGTAAGGCCCCCTGGGTCTGTGTATCTATGTAACTATACGTAACTCTCTCTCTCTCTCTCTTATTTCCATATTCCCTTTTAAACACACACACACACACATACACAAACACACACACACACACATCAGATAAAATTAATGTCCTCACATTATATCGATACCCCACACAGACACACACAACCCAAATACTATATCTATACCATATAAATTATACAGTTATGAAAAACCATCACACACTTACATGCACACACACACACTCACTCTCTCTAACACACATCAAATACAGTATATCCTAACACTATGTATATACCACACACACACACACACTCACTCTCTCTAACACACATCAAATGCAGTATATCCTAACACTATGTATATACCACACACACACACTCACTCTCTCTAACACACATCAAATACAGTATATCCTAACACTATGTATATACCACACACACACACACTCACTCTCTCTAACACACATCAAATACAGTATATCCTAACACTATGTATATACCACACACACACACACACACTCACTCTCTCTAACACACATCAAATACAGTATATCCTAACACTATGTATATACCACACACACACACACTCACTCTCTCTAACACACATCAAATACAGTATATCCTAACACTATGTATATACCACACACACACACACTCACTCTCTCTAACACACATCAAATGCAGTATATCCTAACACTATGTATATACCACACACACACACACTCACTCTCTCTAACACACATCAAATACAGTATATCCTAACACTATGTATATACCACACACACACACACTCACTCTCTCTAACACATCAAATACAGTATATCCTAACACTATGTATATACCACACACACACACACTCACTCTCTCTAACACATCAAATACAGTATATCCTAACACTATGTATATACCACACACACACACACTCACTCTCTAACACACATCAAATACAGTATATCCTAACACTATGTATATACCACACACACACACACTCACTCTCTCTAACACACATCAAATACAGTATATCCTAACACTATGTATATACCACACACACACACACACTCACTCTCTCTAACACACATCAAATACAGTATATCCTAACACTATGTATATACCACACACACACACTCACTCTCTCTAACACACATCAAATACAGTATATCCTAACACTATGTATATACCAACACACACACACTCACTCTCTCTAACACACATCAAATACAGTATATCCTAACACTATGTATATACCACACACACACACACTCACTCTCTCTAACACACATCAAATACAGTATATCCTAACACTATGTATATACCACACACACACACTCACTCTCTCTAACACACATCAAATACAGTATATCCTAACACTATGTATATACCACACACACACACTCACTCTCTCTAACACACATCAAATACAGTATATCCTAACACTATGTATATACCACACACACACACACTCACTCTCTCTAACACACATCAAATACAGTATATCCTAACACTATGTATATACCACACACACACACACTCTCTCTAACACATCAAATACAGTATATCCTAACACTATGTATATACCACACACACACACACACTCACTCTCTCTAACACACATCAAATACAGTATATCCTAACACTATTGTATACACCACACACACACACACACACACACACACACACACACACACACACACACACACACACACACACACACACACACACACGCACACACATACATGCACACAGACACACTCACAACCTGCCTACAGGGACTAACGCCGACGCCATTTTGTAAACAAACTTTTTTGGGAGGATTATACATATTAAATTCCAGCCAATTTTGTACCAAATGTAAGTGCATTCATTTATCTTTTCGCCCTAGATATATTCTTGACTAGCCTAACCCAACCTGCCAAGCATTTAACCTAACCCAAACCTAGCCTAGCCTATAGCCAGCCAATCTGTTTTTATTATTAACTCTTGTAGATATTATTATTATTATTATTATTATTATTATTATATGAGATGCCGAAGTCTCCAACCAGGGTGCAGAAACACCATCAAGATGAATCCACACAAAACACCCGGAGGCACTGGAGAGAGACTACGGCAACTTAGGAAAAACTAAAAACATATACTGTATACTGTACTGTACATATACACATATTAAACACAGATAACATATTATGCAGTGGAGGATGTCAAGTATAAATATAATACAATAAAATAGAATAAAATAAGTTTAAAAATTAGAATTAATGCTGCCAAAAACATTAACTCTAGACTTAAAAATGGAGATATGAGCTGAATTGACTAGCTCATTTAGCAACTTATTGCACAAGTCAACCATGGCCGGCACAACACACCGTGAACACTGTGTAGTAGAAAAATTAACACAGCTCTTGGCAAGATGAATCCACAAGATGAATGCTTGTGAATCTAGTTGCACGAGCCCGGACATAGGGCCTGGGCAGAACCCCATGTAAGAGATGCTGAGGGTTGTTAAAAACTTTAAATAAAAGACTAAGGGCACCAACTTTACGTCGATGACACAGATCAAGAGACAAATGAGGTAGAATAAAACTGATGGAATTTAGCGACCTGTCAAGCAACTTGAGATGGCAGTCAGCTGCTGACAACCAGACAGGTGAGCAGTACTCGAAATGTGGCAAAATAAAAGCATAAAAAGACTTGATAACTGTGGCGTCACAAGCAAATGTTTTATAAACCTTGCAAAGCAGACCAATTTTTGGGGAAATGGAAGAGGAGAAAGAACGAATATGCTTTTCAAAAGTAAGGTTGGGATCAAGAGAAACTCCTAACAAACGCAGAGTATCCACATTCTCAATTTGCTCGCCAGAAACTTGTAGATAAGGATGGGGAGGATCCAAGGTACGAGATCTACTAATGATAATGGAGTGTGTTTTACTAGCATTAAGTTTCATGCCCCAAAGTTTACACCATGATGTAATTTTGGCTAAATCCCTATTCAGAGCAGTAGCAATTACGTGTCGATCTATTGGTGATGGAATTGACTCATATAAAGCCGTCCGGCTGGCTCAGTTGATAGCGTGCCTGATTCCCACCTTGAAGGTCTCGCGTTCAATCCCCGCTCAGATTGAAAAGTCTTTCTGGGATACAGCCGGCGGTTACCATCTCCCCATGAGCAAGGGGGATGGGTAATGGTCTCTGGTAGACTAAAGAAAGCCAAGCGCTTGCGAATCCTCGAAGGAGGAGAGACGGGCGCTATATAAGTAACCAGAAGATTATTATTATTATTATTATCATCGGCATAGGAGATTAGTTTATTTTCAAGCTCGGAACACAGGTCAGCAGTAAAAATAATAAAAAGCAAAGGCCCAAGGACACTGCCTTGTGGAACACAAGGAACACAAATATTGTATTTAGTATCCTACTGTGGCTATATATATCTGTAATTTTAGTTGTTGCTTGCACGATCTTGTAGTAACCTTTGACTGATACACTTTTTTATCTGAAAAGAGTAGGCTACTGCTTTACTAGGCTACAACGACACCAGGGCCATCTGTTGACACAGTATATTAACCCCATATGTGCAGTCACACTATATTTTTATATAATCTCTATTTGATGAATTGTATATTTAGTTACATATTCTGTTATATATATATTTGTTTAAGGTTAGGTTATCACACCTGGTAGCCTTTTCCTGCATATTTAAATTTTATTATTTTCGGTTAGGCTATTCAATGCTGGTAGCCTATTGTTGCATATTTCGATTTAAAAAAAAAACTTTTGGTTAGGCTATCGCCCCTGGAAGCCTAATTCTGCGTATCTCAACATTTTTGTTTTCGGTTAGGCTATCACCCCTGATAACCTATTTCTGCGTATTTCAACATATTTATTTTCGGTTGAACATATTTGTTTTCCGTTGAAGTGATTGAAGGGTTTTTAAAGTGAGTGAAGTGATTAGAAGTGACGTGAAGTGATTTAAAGTGAGTGAAGTGACTTACAGTGAGTAAAGTGATCTGAAGTGTGTGAAGTGAATAAAGTGTTCTGAAGTGAGACAAGTGATTAGAAGTGACTTAGAGTGAAGTGATTTGAAGTTTTGTTATTGTCACTATGTCTCGCGCCTGCACGAACTGTTCCGGTAGGTTTGGCCCTACCATGTTTGCCGGCCCCGATGTTCATGTCTGCCGATTCAGCCAGCTCCGAGAAGATTTGGCAGCTAAACTGGATGAAGCTAATGTCAAGATTAACGCCCTCACCAAGAAGCTGGAAACACTCCAAGAATTTGCGACGCTCAACGTAGGAGTATCATCAAAGGAAGCAATTACTACCATTGCGGCATCTTCCAACAGCCCAACGCCTGATATAGAGGTACCTGCTTCAGTACTTGCACCACATCAGGAAAAAAATGACTCCGCTCCATCTCAGGACAACTTCCGCGTCGTGAGAAACAACGTTTGCCCCAACACAAGGAGGATCATCACCGAAACCATGTGCCAGAACCGTTACCAGATTCTTGCGGACTTAGACGACGAAGAAGAAATAGAAGAAATTCGGCTCGTAGGAGACTCCATGGTTCGTGGACAACTTATGGAGTTCTGCGCCAGGGCACCCAGGACTAGGAAGCGCTTTTGTATCCCGGGTGGCGGTGTGGACGACGTTGCAGCTGCAGTCAATGAAGTTTCAAAGTTAGCCCCCTCACGCACAATGTACGTCATTCATGTCGGATCTAATGACGTGCAGCGGACCCGATCGGAGGACCTCATGCTGAAGTACCGGAAGCTGATTCAGAAGTATAAGGAAAAGTCATATCAGGGATCGTCCCCAGGATCGGAGTGGAGAGCCGATTCTTCAATATAGCCACTAGCGTAAATCGTCGTCTGGCTAACCTCTGCAGGGAAGAAAACGTTGGATTCATCAATACCTGGAATGACTTCTACCGTGAAGATCATCTGTTTGTAGCAGATGGAGTCCATCTGAACCAGGTGGGAGCAGCAAGATTTGGCCGCCTGCTTCACGACGCAGTAAAGGATTTTCGAGGGAAAAGCAGAGTCAACCAAGGACCACCAGGGACGAGTTTCGAGGCCAGAGGACCACCAGGGACAAGGATCGAGGACTGTGGACGACCAGGGGCGACGATCGAGGACCGAGAACTACCAGGGACGACGATCGAGGACAGCGAGAACGGAGGACCACCAGAAACAATGATCGAGGACCGAGGACCATTAGGAACAATGATCGAGGACACCGAGGACCGAAGACAACCAGGGACGAGGATCGATGACTGAGGGCTGACAGGTACATAAATGTAGATCCGAGCAGAACCAATAATTTGAATAAAGAGCGTTCCGTGAATTCCAAATCCAAAACTTTGAATGTTTTCTATGCAAACGCTCGTAGCATACGCAATAAATTTTCAGATTTAGAGGAACTAGTGTTTACGGAAAATTACGATGTTATTGGCATAACAGAATCTTGGCTCAATACAGAAGACAGAGACTTTTTAGCAGAGTACTCACTTCCCGGTTATGTAATGTTTGAGAAAAGCCGAATTAATAGAAATGGAGGTGGAGTTTTATTTTTTATCAAAGAAAGTCTTAACCCGACCCTCTTGTCAAAACCCCAAAATGTGAACGTTGACACATCCTTTGTGCTAATAAAGAATAATAAAGACACAAAAATAATACTTGCACTTATATACAGACCTCCAGGTCAATCAGTACAAATTGACCGAGAAATTTATGAGCTAATTTCAGACTTAAGTAACTCGCATGATACCGTAATTTTTGGCGACTTCAATTTACCTGTGACCAAGTGGGGAGATAGTATTACTTCACACTCTGGACAAGACCTGTATGCAAATTTGCAAGAGAGTTCGCTATATCAATTTGTTAGATCTCCAACCCGTGGAAATAATGTCCTTGACCTTGTACTTTCAACAAAAGAAGAATTGATAGAGAATTTGAATGTCGGTGATGAATTCAATAACAGTGACCATCGTACGATAACTTTCAGTTTAAAGTTTAATAGTAGCGCATCAAATTTCAGCATTGAGAAAGTCCATAATTTCAAGCAAGCAAACTTTTGTAAACTTAGAGCAATGTTTAAAGAAACTGACTGGAGCTTTTTAATTAACAATAACGACATAAATACATCTTGGGAATCATTCGCAAACACTAAAAGCAGCGCAAGACTGCATACCATCGAAAATACGGCGTACAGGCCATAATGATAAGCCCAAATGGTGGAATAAAGATATTTAAAACTGTCTGTTTGCTTAAAAGTTTGCTAACGATAGATTAAAATCCTCACAAAATGACGAAGAACGGGTGAAATTTGTAGAACTACGACACAAAGCCAAAAGGTTAATTAAGCAAAGTAAAAAGACCCTGGAATTACATGTTGTGAATCAAAGTAAAACAAACCCGAAAGAATTCTATAGTAATATCAGAAAGAAGAGAGTAGTTACTTCAACTGTAGGACCGTTAGTCGATGAAAATGGAGAATACACCAAAGACGAAGTACAAATGAGTAATTCCCTCAACACCTTCTTTGCATTAGTTTTTACAACGGAAGACCTCAGTGATATCCCTACACCATCGCCGATTCAGATTGATAATTCAGATGTTCTAAGCAATATCACCGTTACAGAGAGAGAAGTATTGAATTGTTTAGATAAACTCAAGGTAAATAAAACGCCTGGACCTGATACAATCTCACCTAGAGTCCTAAAGGAAGCTAAGGATGAGCTCTCTAAACCACTGACATTGCTATTCAATAAATCCTTGCAGTCTGGAACTATGCCTGATCAGTGGAAGCTAGCCAACATAACACCGATATTTAAAAAAGGCAGCAAATCCCTACCCAGTAACTATCGTCCAATTAGCTTAACCACAGTTGTATGTAAAATGCTAGAAACACTCATAAGAGACAGACTCGTAAATCACTTAGAGGAAAATAACATACTTAAAGATACTCAACACGGCTTTCGTAAAAAACGTTCCTGTTTAACAAACCTCTTAGACTTCTTCCACGATATCCTAAACCTCTACGATGAGAGTAAAGCTGTAGATATTATATACCTTGATTTTCAAAAGGCCTTTGACAAAGTTCCCCACAAACGTTTACTGCTAAAACTAAAAGCGCATGGCATACAAGACAGTGTGTTGAAATGGATAGAAAATTGGCTCAGCGACAGAAAGCAAAGAGTAGTCATAAACGGTAAGGCATCTAAATGGACCAATGTAAGTAGCGGGGTACCCCAGGGATCGGTACTAGGACCAATTCTCTTTCTAATTTACATCATCGACATAGATGAGGGTCTCACCTGTACAATCTCAAAATTTGCTGACGATACAAAAATTGCAAATAGCGTACTCTCAAAAGAACAAGTTGACGATATGCAACACAATCTAGATAAGTTGTCATGTTGGGCCCAAATTTGGCAAATGAGTTTCAATGCGGATAAATGTAAAGTACTACATATCGGATACCAAAATGAGAAAGCAAACTATTTGATGAATGGCACTCAGCTTAAGAATGTAAACAGAGAAACCGATCTGGGAATAACAATATCGAGTAACCTAAAACCGAGTCAACAATGTTCAGAAGTTGTTAAGAAGGCAAACAAAATAATTGGCTTTATAGGCAGGTCATTTGAGCATAAATCCAAAGACGTTTTCCTAACCCTTTATAATTCCTTAGTCCGCCCTCTTCTGGAATACTGCGTTCAATCCTGGTGACCTTATTACCAAAAAGATGTAGACAAACTAGAACGAGTTCAATGTAGAGTTACCAAAATGATACCTAGCCTAAACAAAAAACATAAGAGGAGCGTCTTAGAGAAATAAATCTATTTCCTTTAACCCAGCGCAGATTAAGAGGCGACTTAATTCAAGTGTTCAAAATCATCAAAGGCATCGACAATATGAACTGTAGTAAGTACTTCACTATCGACCAATCTAATTACACGCGGGGAAACGGGTGCAAAATTATTGGTAAATCTTTTAACTCACACGAAGCAAAAAATGTCTTCTTCAATCGAGTTGTCAACTTATGGAATGGGCTTCCCCGAGATGTTATAGACTGCAGCACCGTTGATGCATTTAAACTTCGCCTAGACAAATATCTCGCATCAAACCCGTGACTGACTGCGTTTGTAAATTAATAACTTTATTTTATCCTCCCCTCAGTTACTAACCCATCTGTCCCCTACTAACTTCCCAATCCTGCCACGGACATTAGTTCCAGGGCAGTAGTTCCCTTTCCAATGTTCCCTTACCCACTCTAAACCACTATTTGGACACATGATCCTCATTGTTTTGGAGGACAAGCAGCCTAGAAGGGTCACTAGACCTGTTGTTGCTTGATTTCCTTTGTACTCCTTTGTTCTCTAACACACATCAAATACAGTATATCCTAACACTATATTCATAACCCACACAGACACACACAATATATCTTAATAATATATCCATATCATATATATCTTTATCAATATAATAGCAGCACACACAGTACACCAATTACCCGTGTAAAAAGAAACACATTTACGCTTATTTTAGTCATTATTTATTAAGGACGGATGTGATATAGGCTATATATATATATATATATATATATATATATATATATACTGTATATGCAATAATCATATAAATAATCAGATTATATGTTATAGCTGCACCTCCCTTCTTTCTCTCTCTCTCTTGAGTTCTAAAACCGCAACTTTAAAGGTTTTCTATGCAAACGCTCGTAGCATACGCAATAAATTTTCAGATTTAGAGGAACTAGTGTTTACAGAAAATTATGATGTGATTGGTATAACAGAATCTTGGCTCAATACAGTAGATAGAGACTTTTTAGCAGAGTATTCACTTCCCGGTTATGTAATGTTTGAGAAAAGCCGAATAAATAAAAATGGAGGTGGCGTTTTATTTTATATCAAAGAAAGTCTTAACCCGACCCTCTTGTCAAAACCTCAAATTGTGAACGTCGACACATCTTTTGTGCTAATAAAGAATACTAAAGGTACAAAAATAAAACTTGCATTAATATACAGACCTCCAGCTCAATCAGTGCAAACTGACCGAGAAATTTATGAACAAATTGCAGATGTAAGTAACTCACAAGATACTGTATTTTTTGGCGACTTTAATTTACCTGTGACCAAGTGGGTCGATACTCTTACTTCACACTCCGGACATGACTTGTATACGAACTTGCAAGAGAGTTCGCTTTATCAATTTGTTCGAACACCGACCCGCGGTAATAACGTTCTTGACATTGTACTTGCAACAAAAGAAGAATTAATAGAGAATTTGAATGTTGGTGATGAATTCAGTAACAGCGACCATCGTACGATAACTTTCACTTTAAACTTTACTAGTAACGAACCAAATAGTAGCATCGAAAAAGTCCCTAATTTCAAGAAAGCAAACTTTCATAAACTTAGAGCTATGTTTAAAGAAACCGACTGGAGCTTTTTAATTAACAATAACGACATAAATACATCTTGGAAGTTATTCGAAACCACTTACCTAAAAGCAGTGCAAGACTGCATACCATCGAAAATACGGCGTCCAGGCCATAATAATAAGCCCAAATGGTGGAATAAAGATATTTCAAACTGCCTGCTTACTAAAAAATTTGCTAATGATAGATTAAAATCCTCACAAAATGAAGTAGAACGGGTGAAATTTGTAGAGCTACGACGCAAAGCCAAAAAGTTAATTAAGCAAAGTAAAAAGACCCTAGAGTTACATATTGCGAATCAAAGTAAAACAAACCCGAAAGAATTCTATAGTTATATCAGAAAGAAAAAAGTAGTTACTTCAACTGTTGGACCGTTAGTCGATGAAAATGGAGAATACACCAAAGACGAAGTACAAATGAGTAATGCCCTCAATACCTTCTTTGCATCAGTTTTTACAACAGAAGACCTCAGTGATATCCCTACACCATCGCCGATTCAGATTGATAATTCAGATGTTCTAAGCAATATCACCGTTACAGAGAGAGAAGTATTGAATTGTTTAGATAAACTCAAGGTAAATAAAACGCCTGGACTTGATACAATCTCGCCTAGAGTTCTAAAGGAAGCTAAGGATGAGCTCTCCAAACCACTGACATTACTATTCAATAAATCCTTGCAGTCTGGAACTATGCCTGATCAGTGGAAGATAGCCAACGTAACACCGATATTCAAAAAAGGCAGCAAATCCCTACCCCGTAACTATCGTCCAATTAGCTTAACCTCAGTTGTATGTAAAATGCTAGAAACGGTCATAAGAGACAGACTCGTAAATCACTTAGAGGAAAATAACATACTTAAAGATACTCAACACGGCTTTCGTAAAAACGTTCCTGTTTAACAAACCTCTTAGACTTCTTCCACGATATCCTCAACCTCTACGATGAGAGTAAAGCTGTAGATATTATATACCTTGATTTTCAAAAGGCCTTTGACAAAGTTCCCCACAAACGTTTACTGCTAAAACTAAAAGCGCATGGAATACAAGACGGTGTGTTGAAATGGATAGAAAATTGGCTCAGCGACAGAAAGCAAAGAGTAGTCATAAACGGTAAGGCATCTAAATGGACCAATGTAAGTAGCGGGGTACCCCAGGGATCGGTACTAGGACCAATTCTCTTTCTAATTTACATCAACGACATAGATGAGGGTCTCACCTGTACAATCTCAAAATTTGCTGACGATACAAAAATTGCAAATAGCGTACTCTCAAAAGATCAAGTTGACGATATGCAACACAATCTAGATAAATTGTCACATTGGGCCCAAATTTGGCAAATGAGTTTCAATGCGGATAAATGTAAAGTACTACATATCGGATACCTAAATTAGAAAGCAAACTATTCGATGAATGGCACTCAGCTTAAGAATGTAAACAGAGAAACCGATCTGGGAGTAACAATATCGAGTAATCTAAAACCGAGTCAACAATGTTCAGAAGTTGTTAAGAAGGCAAACAAAATATTTGGCTTTATAGGCAGATCATTTGAGCATAAATCCAAAGACATAATACTAACCCTTTACAATTCCTTAGTCCGCCCTCTTCTGGAATACTGCGTTCAATCCTGGTGCCCTTATTACCAAAAAGACATAAACAAGCTAGAACGAGTTCAACGTAGAGTTACCAAAATGATACCTAGCCTAAAGAGCAAACCATACGAAGAGCGTCTTAGAGAATTAAATCTATTTCCTTTAACCCAGCGCAGATTAAGAGGCGACTTAATTCAAGTGTTCAAAATCATCAAAGGCATCGACAATATGAACTGTAGTAAGTACTTCACTATCGACCAATCTAATTACACGCGGGGAAACGGTTGCAAAATTATTGGTAAATCTTTTAACTCACACGAATCTAAGAATTTCTTCTTCAATCGAGTTGTCAACTTGTGGAATGGGCTTCCCCGAGACGTTATAGACTGCAGCACCGTTGATTCATTTAAATTTCGCTTAGACAAATATCTCGCATCAAACCTGCGACTGACTGCGTTTGTAAATGAATAACTTTATTTTATCCTCCCCTCAGTTACTAACCCATATGTCCCCTACTAACTTCCTAGTCCTGCCACGTTAGTGGCAGGGCAGTAGTTCCCTTTCCAATGTTCCCTTACCCACTCTAAACCACTGTTTGGACACTTGATCCTCAGTGTTTTGGAGGACAAGCGGCCTAGAGGGGTCGCTGGATCTGTTGTTGCTTGATTTCCTTTGTACTCCTTTGTACTCTCTCTCTCTCTCTCTCTCTCTCTCTCTATCTCTCTCTGCCAGCCACCCCATCCACCTCATGCATATTTAAGATCGTTTCTTCCACTTTGCAATTCTTTGATGTCACAGGCCTTTCATATCAAATTTTAGGATAGGAATTTCCACTTTTTTCTTCGTTGAAATAGTGAAGCAAGCTGAACCCTTTTATACTTGGCTGGTTTTCAATAGAAAAATGCGGTGCTGCATATTTTGATATATATATATATATATATATATATATATATATATATATATTGAAGTTAATAAGAAGTAATAGTTGTGTTTGTGTGTGTTTGAGAGAGAGAGAGAGAGAGAGAGAGAGAGAGAGAGAGAGAGAGAGAGAGAGAGAGAGAGAAAGAGAGAGAGAGATGGCTAATGATAATAATAATAGTATTTAATGAAACAAATAATATATATATATATATATACCGGTATATATATATATGTATGCTTTCATTGGTTTATTCAAGTACATTGGGGTTTGTAATTGATGATTAATGTTAAGTGCGGGGTGTTACTTATTAATGTTAAGTGCGGGGTGTTACTTATTTCTATAGGTTCAGGACCTTGTATAGCGAGGCCGGTCCTTATATTAGTGATCTTGGCCCCATTCAATGTTCTTTCCTCTCACTAAAACATTACGCTTTCCATAATGCAGTTGGGTCTTGAGTATTTTACTAGATTGATATCCAAAATTCGAAAATGGATATTAATCGTGATCGTGTACTCAACCTTTAACTGTGTTGGTGGTGTAATGGTTTAGGTGCTTATGTTCTGGGTGTGGTGTCCCGAGTTCGAATCCCGGGAGGACTCTATGCTTTCATTAGTTTATTCAAGTACATTTGGTTTGTAATTGATGATTTATTTTGTATTAAGTATCGATAATAGTATGTAAATTATCAAAACTTGGTATTGATAAGATACAGAGACATAGTACGGTACGGTAGTTTCATACTTTTTGTTATTAAGTATTGATTATATTACGTTAATCATAAAAACCAGGTATTTATATATGATTCAAAGTCATAGTAGTTTAATATTTTATTATTAAGTATCTATATTATGTTGCAGATTCTTGGTACTTATATGATTAGAAGATATAGTAGTTATATATTTTATCATTAAGTGTCGATAAATCAGTTGCTTATTAATTTGTCCTTTCACCCACCAACACAAACATGCAAGAATAACAACAACATGAACAAGGTGATTCATTCATAAACCAGATCATGCAAGGTAGACAAAAGTCAACGAGAAAAGTAAACAAAGGCAACCCTTTTAACTTTTAATATTCTTATTTCATCTATACTTTTCCCTCGGTCGACAAGCCAGGAACAAACAAAGAAAACCTTTCTAGTGTGTATGTTATTATTTCATTTATACGTTCCCCACGTTGGACAAGAAAATACAAATATACAAAAACAAACCTTTTCGGTATTTATCTTCATATTTCATTTAAATTTGGCCCACGTGCGATAATAAAGAGAGCACAGAGTATTATACAGAAAACTATTAATCTGGAATATATTTCATAGGAAAGGGGATAGGTATATATTGTTGGAGGTATATTTCATAGGAAAGGGGATAGGTATAATTATATTGTTGGAGGTATATTTGTTTAAGCTTGAAGGTCGAGGGAGGAAACTATAAAACTAATGATAATAATCAAATATATATTCTCATTAATGAATTAGTGGATAAATAGATGAATAAAAATATCCCCTTAATTGAAAGCGGTTATAATTTGTATATTTAGAATTCGTAAACGGAACCAGCTATGAACGGGAAAAGACAGTTGAATATATGTGTAGATAGTGTGTGGTGTGTGTGTGTGTGTGTGTGTGTGTGTGTGTGTGTGTGTGTGTGTGTGTGTGTGTGTGAACAAGTCGGTGTGCATGTGAAATTCTTAAGGGAGCCTCTCGTGCACACACTCCATAGTAACTCGACTGCCTAATAGACCCCGCAAGGTATGTGCAGTCTGTGTATCCGTACTTCCCCTCCGCGCGTCCCTCCATCCGAACAAATGAACCTCTTCAGTACCAGAGGTGTCTTTTAATTTTATTCGTTATATTTAGACGATTTTGTGCAATTTAAGAAAGATCTGTTGTAGTATAAAGGGTCAAGTGAGATAGTTTGAAGCTTGGTAACTGCTGGAGGCCCTTTGTAAACTGATTAAAATGTCCTAATAGTAGCCAGAATGAAGTGAAAAGGACGGCAACAGTACAGAAGGGGTTAAAGTGCTCAACGTTATAACCGGATTGAATGGCTGATACGGAGGACTGATGTCGACGATTTAAGGGGAAGCAGTTGGTTTTTCGAGTCCTCCTCCTCCCTCATATTTAGCCCTATTAGTTATGAGATTTCAAAACATTCGCCCCATTAGTTTGCCGATTTTCAGACCTTTTGCCCCATTTCTTTGCCAATATAAAGACCTTTCGTGCCATTTAGGTGTCGATTTTTTTCCTGGCGAGCGATAGCGAGCCTGTATTTTAAGAGGAATCGGCCTTCGGCCGGGACATTTTTCTACCGATTTTTTTTACAAATTTATATCGAAGGGGGGTTTTGTGGGTGTTTTTTTAAAGTTTGATAGAGGTTTAGAGAGCAAAGTAAACCTCCTTAAACCATTGAGCCGAACCAGTAAATTATGCTGCACAATACCTTCTGAGCTCCCTCAAAGACCTCACATTAAGAGACGCTTGTTTTTTTCTGGACTCCATTCTCCCTCATGTTAAATCCCATTAGCTTTAGCATTTTATAACTGTAATCGCATTTGTTTGGCATTTTTAGGGCATTTTGTGCCATGTTGTAATTTACGAGAAACTGATCTTCGCCTAGGACACTATTCTACCGAAAAATTAACTCCTTTATATCAAAGCTTGATGGAGGTCTATGGACGAAACTTTAATATATATATATATATATATATATATATATATATATGTATGTTAGTAAAGCCAGGTAATAAATTTTCTTTAATACATACGAGGTTGAAAGAAATCGCAATTTCTGCGTTGGAAATTTTATTATTCAAAGTTTCCAGGTCTCTGATGAGTTTTCGCTGGGTGGCAGGAAGTAGATGAATGAGATTAGCAAAATTTATGATGGTACAGGATTACATTAATGTACATGATGATACAGGATATACGACGCGTTTCACTGGACAACCAGCATTATCAAGTAAGGATAGAATGATATAAAAGGAACGGAACGGGAACGGAAGTATATAGGAAAGGTGCGGCAAGTAATAATTTTGATCACTCTTATGCTTCGAGTGATCAAAATTATTACTTGCTTCACCTTTCCTATATACTTCCGTTCCCGTTCCGTTCCTTTTATATCATTCTATCCTTACTTGATAATGCTGGTTGTCCAGTGAAACGCGTCGTATATCCTGTATCATCATGTAGAATAAGTAAACAGGAAGGGTATATATAGAGGGTGGAGAATCAGAGGAGACGAAAATCAGGGGGCAAAAGTCTGCTATTGGTGGAGGGGTATTCTAGGAGTGTTAGAGAGAGATCCGCGTCCCGCAGGCGTACTGGATGCGGGAAGGTGGTGGTCGGTTGGCGGGGTCGAAGCTGATTGGCTGCGTGTCGAGGGGCATGGGCTAAGTTGCGTAGTACGTGTGGCACCGGCAGAAGACGAAGCTGAAGGAGGTAGCGCGGGGGGCTGCGTCAAGGGCACTGGGGGGCGAGGGGGGGCGTTAGGTCCTGTAGGATAGTGCCTTTTGGCAGAAGGAAGGATCTGAAGGTCCAGAGTTTGGTTGTTGATGTTAGGATGTAAGGCTTGGATATATAACACTTCGAGTATTGGTAATCTCCTTGGGTCAGGACCTAACGCCCCCCCTCGCCCCCCGGTGCCCTTGACGCACCCCCTCGCGCTACTTCCTTCAGCTTCGTCTTCTGCCGGCGCCACACGTACTACGCAACTTAGGCCACGCCCCTCGACACGCAGCCAATCAGCTTCGACCCCGCCAACCAACCACCACCTTCCCGCATCCAGTGCGCCTGCATGAAACGGATCTCTCTCTAACACTCCTAGAATACCCCTCCACCGATAGCAGACTTTTGCCCCCTGATGTTCGCCTCCTCTTATCCTCCACCCTCTATATATACCCTTCCTGTTTACCTTTTATATCATTCTATCCTTACTTGATAATGCTGGTTGTCCAGTGAAACGCGTTGTATATCCTGTATCATCATGTACATTAATGTAACCCTGTACCACCATGAATTTTGCTAATCTCATTCATCTATTTCCTGCCACCCAGCGAAAACTCATCAGAGACCTGGAAACTTTAAATAATAAAATTTCCAACGCAGAAATTGCCATTTCTTTCAACCTCGTATGTATTAAAGAAAACAAAAATATCTATATATATATGAAGGAATGAATTAAAATCTCTTCTTAAACCTTATTGAGCCCTGAGCCCGACTCCTTAGTCTCACTGGGGCCCTGTGTGGGAGTGTGGGTAGGGCTGGTTTGGAGTTTATATGCGTTTGTGTGAGTGTGTGGTAGTTTTTCTAGTTTGTGGTTCTGGTAGTTTTTCTAGTTTTTGGGGTGGGTGTTTATTTAGTTTGTGGGGATGGTAGTTTTTTTAGTTTGTGGGGATGGGGCATTTTCATGGTATGTGTGGGGATGTGGGAGTATGTCTAGTTTGTGGGGATGGGTATTTTTCACATTCTGGGTGGGGTTGGGTGAGTATTTCGTGTTGTTGTTGTTGTTGTTGTTCCCCAAGCTGCCTGGCCGAACAACCCCAAGGCCCCGAGCACGGCCAAGGCCATAGCCGACCGCCCCCACAGAAACCTCCCTGCCGACCACAATAAAGCCTGGGTGACCGAAGCCACTACTTAGCGGGGAGCTGAGGAGGGTGCGGAAATGCCCGGGAAACCAAAGACCCACCCAGGGCCCTGTGCCCCTCAGCAATTATGAAGAGCAAGTTGAGAGGCAAGGGAAAAATGTGACGCTTTGGCTTCCAATCTTGGTAGATTGGGAGGTCAATCCACGGAAGATACGCCGTCACTCGAGATCTAGAAAATATATAAGTAAAAGGAACAGTCAGAGTAAGCTATGGGTATGGCAGAGATCGCTCAGTTCTCACTCTGATAGACCAGGTATTTCGTGTTAGTGGAGATAGGGGAGGCTATCATAGTTTGTTTAGGTTTGTGAGTTTGGGTTTGTGGTTGACTGATACTGTGTCTGTGTAGGTTTGAGTTTTCTATGTGAGTGTGTTTGTGTATGTTTTTTTATGTATGAGTGGCTGTGAGTGCGGGTTTGTGCGTTTCTGTGGGAGTGGGGAATGAATCGTGTGTGGTTTTGTGTGAGTGGATTTTGTGGGTGGGTTTTGTGTGTGTTTGTGTGCATGGCATACAGTTGTATAACTCTGAACATGTCATGGCCACACACATCAGCTCACACACTACAATTCAAATAAATCGACACACGCGCCGCGCGTGCCCATAACAACACCACCACCAATAACAACACCAGCAACAACAATAATAACACGCACATAACAACAAAAACAGCAACAATAATTAACAACACCTACAACATTTTAAACAAACATCACAACCACAATTAACAAGAACTTACAAACACACTCTCACATACACGCACCCCTCACCCCTCCCTCACACAATCACACACATTTACACAAAATGTTCCTCAGAGCTTTCCCAGTGCATACTACCTCCTTTACGTAGGGCACGTGGTACCCGTCTTGCAACTCAATCCCACCCCTACTCTGTGCAACTCTCCAACCCAAGAGTGAAACGTTACTCTCAAACTTTCTTCTACTCAACAGCTGAGCTCTGGAACTATCTCCCAGAATCAGTCTTTCCCTCTTCCTATGACTTAAATTGCTTCAAACTCTGTGTGTCCAGGCATTTTGGCTCGATCGTCCCTTGATTTTGGCCCTGTCACTCTTTTAACTATGGGGGAGGCACTCGCTATAGGCAATTCTGCCTTTTGCCTCCCTCAATCACATAGAAAAAAAAATACGCTATACTTCTCTCTTTACCATACATCATGATACAGTGTAACAGAACAGAGCAGATCAACTTTACGATTGATAACACACAACAAACTATGGACGACATTTTGTCATCGATACATTGGGAGAGTTTTTGTTTGGCTGACCAAACAAACTGGGCAGTGCAGGAATAGTTACCCATTTATGGCTATATACTGTATATTGTTTAACTGTAGATGTATACATAAAATTAATTAAAGGAAACAATAAAGTGAAGTATTTACACAAATATAACTGATCATTTATCACACATGACGTCCCCACAATTAATTACTTCCTCTGGGCTTGAGGGGACTACACAAGATGTATAGCCGTATATAGGCGTACCTGGGAAACCAAACCATTATTGCACCTCCATCAAACACGGTAGTGTCATTCAGGTGTGACTTTAACCTAATGAAGGGAGGGAGAGAGAGAGAGAGAGAGAGAGAGAGAGAGAGAGAGAGAGAGAGAGAGAGAGAGAGAGAGAGAGAGAGAGAGAGAGAGAGAGAGAGAGAGAGAGAGAGAGAGAGAGAGAGAGAGAGAGAGAGAGAGAGGAGAGAGAGGAGACGAGAGAGAGGACGAGAGAGATAGTGAATTAGTACATAACCGAGAGGAAGGTGAGAGAACCCTTGAGAGAGAGAGTACAATGTTCCTGAGTGAGCATATAGAAGACCATATAATTAGTTAACTATACCCCTTAACGTACCTCATATACGACAGCCTTATACCACCATCAACACTACTACCAACATTACCACCATCAACACCACTACCAACATTACCACCATCAACACTACTACCAACATTAGCACCATTAACACCACTACCAACATTACCACCATTAATACCACTACCAACATTACCACCATTAACACCACCACCAACATTACCACCATTAACACCACTACCACCATTAACACCACTACCAACATTACCACCATCAACACTACTACCAACATTATCACCATTAACACCACTACCAACATTACCACCTTTAACACCACTACCAACATTACCGCCATTAACACTACTACCACCACTAACACCACTACCAACATTACCACCATTAACACCACTACCAACATTACCACCATTAACACCACTACCAACATTATCACCATTAACACCACTACCAACATTACCACCTTTAACACCACTACCAACATTACCGCCATTAACACTACTACCAACATTACCACCATTAACACCACTACCAACATTACCACCACTACCAACATTACCACCATTAACACCACTACCAACATTACCACCATTAACACTACTACCAACATTACCACCATTAACACCACTTCCACCATCAACACTACCAACATTACCACCATTAACACTACTACCAATATTAGCACCATTAACACCACTACCAACATTACCACCATTAACATCACTACCAACATTACTGTTATGCCCTGATTTTATGCAGGATTAACAATGGATACAGGTGAGTTCTACTCCACTGGGACTTCCAAGTTCAAAATAAGTACATATAAAATAAAAGAAAACAGAGGATAAGTATATCGCAAACATATGTTTTACTAATACAGCTTTATTTCTCCTGCACTATATATGAGAAATAATCTGGAACCAAGAACATGGGACTCGTATCACTGCCAGTGAATAGTGCTTAAGTTTATCACTGACTCCTAGCACAGTCGCGGAGCTAGATATGGAGCAGGTATTCTGTCCAACTTCACTTAGTAACCGAGAAAGTTTTAAGACACTGGGAGCGTATTAAGGGAGAAGTATTTTCATGAGTGGGGTGAACACTGTCCCTTTTCTTCAGGAATGTCACGGTGGTTCAAGTTCAAGGTCAAGTACCCCTAGTAGGTATGCGGCCGTGTCGTATAGAAAACGTAGAGTCGATGGTGGACTCTGAAGTATTTTCAAACACTCTGGTGAATTTCGGCAGTCGCTGACTTCTCAAAAGTAGGTTAAAATGAAATAATTTGGAATTGAATCACTGTTTGGTGACTAATTGTTCTTCTGTATCACGCATACTGTAGGTAAGTACGAATCGTAGCTTTCTAACCCGATTATTAACACTTGTAGAGATTTGTAACTAGTTAAGGCACTTTTGGAAAAACACTTTATTTCAGGAGAAAACTTGGATTTTTAGTCAGAGTCGCTGAATGTAGAAAATCAGCTTAAGTATCACAAATATAGATTTTTACTCTTATGGGGTTAGATGTTCTTGATTTTTGCTACGCTATTTGGATAACTAATTCTTATTGTTCTGCTCCGATTATTTGGACTTAGGAGTATTTATTCACTTTTTAGATAATCTTGAGGGACTCTATTTATTTTTGCTCACTCGACACTTTTTGTCACTCTATCTTCTTCTCTTGATCTCTCGGCGTGGTAACTTCTCTGGTGATGTCTCCTGTGAACACTTGAAGAGGTGGTTGGTTCTCGCCTTCTGCTTCCCCGTGGGCTCTCTAGGTGGGCCGGCTGTGTGGAGTAGTTACAGAGGGGTTGATTGGGCTTGAGATCTTAAGTATGGCTCCGTAACTTATAGTAACCGTCTGGCGAATTACTGTTGGGCACCATATCGAACTAACGCGAGTATTTCAGAGGTAGGAGAAACTACTCAACTGTTCTGATCCGTATATCAACCGTTGATGAAGTCCTGTTAAGGTACTCTCGGGCTAGGATCTTAAATATCGAGTCTTATGTGGTCGATATCGGATGAACGCACAAGTTCAGTGTGAGTGTTCTTACTGTCTGCCCTGATCTTTATGAGAGGTTTGGGGGACCTGTGGCGGTGTTTAAACCTTTTAGTTACACAGTTGTGTGGGATGCCACAGGCTCAGTGCACCAAGGACTTGTCTCTGCAGAGTGCCCGTGAGGGTATCTCGCCAAGCCCTGTCTCTAACACAGCGGTCTCAGAGGCTCGAGACTACCTGCGTTGAGTGGCAGTGTCCACTTTCAATAATGAAGAATAGAGAGGACGGCAGGCCGGAGTCTCTCAACTCTTCACTAGAGAATATGTAACTTCGCTGTGGAGCCAATGTCACGTCGGCATGCCAGAAGACTACAAAGTTCCTCGACAAGGACACTTTCGTACAAGTGTTCACTTGAACTCGGTAGAACCAGAGAGGGCGGCAGGCCTGAGTCTCTCTACTTTTACTAAGAAAAGTGAAGCCTGACAATAGAGACTATGTTCGCGCCGGCATGCCAGACGTCAACAGAGTTCCTCTATCAGGACACTGGTACCTTCCCACTCTAGAGAATATTGAGGACGGCAGGCCGGGCTCCTCAACTGTTTTTTAGAGATGGTGCTGGTGTGGGCTTTCCTTAGCGAGATTGACAAGCAGGAGCGGCAGGCCGTTATCATCCTTCCCAACCTCAGAATCAAGAAGAGAGAGCGGCAGGCCGGTAACTCTCTTCCTAACCCTTTAGGAAAGTTGTTCCTATCTCAGTAGCTGTGTGTCTCTCTGGCATGCCAGATGGAGACAGAATTACTGGGACAGGCCACAGCTATCGATAACTTGTAGTCTAAGAAGAAAGTTTCGGCAGGCCGTACGCTTTCCCACTAGACTACCTAGTAACCGCCTAAGTAGGGTCTCTACGTTAGCTGGGCATGCCTCTCACTAACGAGATCCCTAGTATAGGGTTTGGAGGTCACTGTCTCAGTATCTGTGTGTCTTTCTGGCATGCCAGATGAAGACAGAGTTACTGGGACAGAACACAGTTAATGGGGACTTTTAGTCTAAGAAGAAAGTTTCGGCAGGCCGTACACTTTCCCACTAGACTAGCTAGTAACCACCTAAATAGGGTCTCTACGTTAGCTGGGCATGCCTCTCACTAACGAGATCCCTAGTATACGGTTTGGAGGTCACTGTCTCAGTATCTGTGTGTATTTCTGGCATGCCAGATGAAGACAGAGTTACTGGGATAGAACACAGTTAACGGAGACTTGTAGTCTAAGAAGAAAGTTTCGGCAGGCCGTACACTTTCTCACTAGACTAGCTAGGAACCACCTAAGTAGAATCCCTAGGTTAGCTGGGCATACCTCTCACTAACAAAAATCCCTAGTGTAGGATTTTACTCACAGACAGTACGTTTGGGATTTCAGCAGGCCGGTCAGTCCAACTGAATGGAGGGTAATCTTAAGACTTCATAAGGTGGCATGCCAGTTCTTTTGAAGCCTCAAAATTGCTTTACTTTCCTCAGAAATCCTGAACTGGTATTACGGATTACTGAGTGCACTCCCCCGGTACCTCTAGGATGGTAAGGGCATGAGGAGGTATCCTAGATGGGGTCCTTGAACCCTTCTTGTTCTGTTGGTCAAGGTCTCCTTCAATATAAGGACATTACTCGGTGGTGGTGTGATGAGTAAGGTCAATTTTTGTTCCTAGAGTAGGCTACTTAATCAAGGGTTAATTATAAATTCATACAGGGTTTATATTACTTCAATAGAACCGTGGAAAACAAAAATAGTGAGTGAAGTGAATGAATTCAGAACTTCTGGTTCTCGTGGAGGATTAGTGGTGTCGGGTGCATTTAAGGTGTGTCGTGCGCACCTGACAAATGAGGGCAATGATGCGCGCGAGACAGCGTTTATCCTTCTCCCTCCTTCTCGTGGTGGTGGTGGTTGGATTTTGCTACGGATCTTGGGTGGTAGTAATTTTAGGTATAAGAATATGTAAATCTCCCTCGGCATGGAGTTTTCTACAGGAGTGTGTACGTATCTAACTCTCCCGGGTCGTGTTGGTAGGCCTGGGTGTACACACGGAATTTAAACGTACGGAGCGCCCTCTCTCGGGGCGCGGGAGCGGCAGATCTCCCGCGTTATTTTTACTTGGAGACAATTAAGTACAGGGTATTCTTATTTAAAAAGAAGCATGTGTGGTTTGTGTAACTAGCAAAACTAGTTGAAGAGTGTCAAAAAAAGGCATGTGCATATATGTGTGGAAAAACAGTGTTCCAAGATCTATTGAGGTATAGGTTCACATCTTATTGCATAACATAGTTTTCATACAGGCATATAATGGTTTCATCTGGCATTGATTTCTTCGGTAGTGAAGATACCCGTTTCTTCTTAACTTCTACTTCTCTATTCTCCCCGAGTTGTATGGTGAGGTGGGGAGAAAAGGAAACAAGAATACATGAATCATTGTGGGTCTTCAATGGTGAAGACAATATGTGTTTATTATAAAGTACAGGGGTCCGGATGACATTTATATTAGGTATCAAATAATGAAGTACATCTTGGGCAAAGGAGGTGAGTACAGTTAGCTCAGAAGGGCTGGCTAAATAATATTCTCCTCTTCATGGGGGTATTGTGGGTGATTGTCCTGCCTGGTGTACTGGGGCGTTGATTTGTCGGCGAGACCTTTCGTTCTCCGTCCGGCGTGACTTGGTAGAGCGCCGCGACTCGTCGGTTGGGAGGGTCTGTCTTCGCCTTCTTCTGCGGTTCTGGTGATCTCTCTTGCTGTCGTTTTCGCGGTATTTTAATTACCACCATTAACACCACTACCAACATTACCACCATTAACACCACTACCAACATTACCACCATTAACACCACTACCAACACAATATTGACATAAATTATAAATATGACTAGTTCAGGTCAGGTGAAGGTAATGAGGGATAAGCCTTTACAACGGCGGCACCTCGTAGCTACTTTCTACTTTCCTATTTTCTGAAGTGCTGAGAGGGAAAAAGGGGTGATGGAGAGAGAGGAAGCTGTTGGAGTGGCTTTGTTGTGTGTGTCATCGAGGTGTCCCCCGACTGGGTGCGAGCATGGGAAACACGCTAGGACGTACTGCCACACCCACTAAATGTCCGCCTTGGCTGGGATCGAATCTAGGTCAAGCAGATTCATACGCGACCGTGCTCTCCACTTGACTGCCGCGGCTCTTGTGTGTGTGTGTGACCGAGAGAGTGTTATGCTAGAATGCGGGGAATAGCGAAAGCGGGAGGTGGGCGGGGAGGTAGGGAAGGTTAGCAGGCAGTGGCGAGGGTGGGAGGGGAGTCTGAATGAGGAAGGGGAGGTAGGAAAGGTTAGCGGACAGTGGCGAGGGCGGGAGGGGAGTCTGAATGAGGACGGGGAGGTAGGGAAGGTTAGCAGGCAGTGGTGAGGGCGGGAGGGGAGTCTGAATGAGGACGGGGAGGTAGGAAAGGTTAGCGGGCAGTGGCGAGGGCGGGAGGGGAGTCTGAATGAGGATGGAGAGGTAGGAAAGGTTAGCGGACAGTGGCGAGGGCAGGAGGGGAGTCTGAATGAGGACGGGGAGGTAGGAAAGGTTAGCGGGGTGTGGCGAGGGCGGGAGGGGAGTCTGAATGAAGACAGGGAGGTAGGAAAGGTTAGCGGGCAGTGGCGAGGGCAGGAGGGGAGTCTGAATGAGGACGGGGATGTAGGAAAGGTTAGCGGGCAGTGGCGAGGGCGGGAGGGGAGTCTGAATGAGGACAGGGAGGTAGGAAAGGTTAGCGGGCAGTGGCGAGGGCGGGAGGGGGAGTCTGAATGAGGACGGGGAGGTAGGAAAGGTTAGCGGACAGTGGCGAGGGCGGGAGGGGAGTCTGAATGAGGATGGGGAGGTAGGAAAGGTTAGCGGGCAGGAGGGGAATCTGAATGAGGACGGGGAGGTAGGAAAGGTTAGCGGGCAGTGGCGAGAAAAGGAGGGGAGTCTGAATGAGGACGGGGAGGTAGGAAAGGTTAGCGGGCAGTGGTGAGGGCGGGAGGGGAGGTAGGAAAGGTTAGAGGGCAGGAGGGGAGTCTGAATGAGGACGGGGAGGTGTTATCACACAGGGTGATGTGATGCGACTAGTGCAGTAGCATGTTGGTGTAGTGCTGCTTGCTTGCATGCAATTCTCACTTTCAGCTGCTGCCGCTGGCTAACCCTTGTGGTGAAAAGGAGAGCCGAGTGCGTAAGTCTCCCTCTGCCAGTACATAGCCTCTCCATCACCAAGACTCCTATTGTGCCTCCCCGGGGCCACACACGGTAACTGGGTGTCTTGCGACCCCAGGCTAAATCAATAGGTGAATCTCGGGGCATGTGGTGACCCCCAGAGGTATGATGTGCATTGTGCATCCTTGTCATCTACCAACAACCGCACACACCCACTGCCTTGTGGTTTAGTCTAGTAAGACAAAGGCTAGGGGAGCACACCCTGAGAGAAAAGCAGACGTTGGGGTCACGTCCTGGCGGTTTCCGACAAACTGGAATCCCGGCAGTCCCCTGCAGTATTGAGCAGGAGCTGGTCATCTTGGGTCACCCCCTTGCCATCAGCAACCCCTGTTCAGTACCAAGATAGTGAAGTTGGAACTGCTCACCTCCCTCGGCACTCTAAACTCTTCTATGCGCAGGTTTTCTCTTCCTGCTTTGCAGGAAGGGAACGTCATCATCGGACTACGATGGACTACCATAAGCAAGTGTGAGAGAGAGAGAGAGAGGTGAAGGATTAAGTGAGGACACCCCAAGTTTCCCTTTCCTCATTACTCACTCTGTTTTTGTCACTTTACCATCATTACTCTCTCTCTCTCTCTCTCTCTCTCATTTTTGGTTCCTTTACCATCATATGCAGTATATTACTTACCTCCTCTCTCCTCCCCCCTCTCTCTCTCTCTCTCTCTCTCTCACACACACACACACTCCCCGTGGCGTAACGGAAAGCGCGTCTGGCTCACAACCAGAAGGTTCCGAGTTCGAGACCCGGGCGGGGAAGAGACATTTGGGCAAGTCTCTTAATGGTGTAGCCTCTGTTCACCTAGCAGTATAAATAGGAACCTGGTATAAGTGGACGAAGTTGTGACGTCCCATCTGGGGTTGGTGATCGGTTACCAGGTGAGATGGGTATCGTACTGGTCAACCTAAGCTACTGGTCAACCTAAGCCTTCGGGTGAGGCTGGTACTGCAGTAGTTCCCTTTCCAATGTTCCCTTACCCACTCTAAACCACTGTTTGGACACTTGATCCTCAGTGTTTTGGAGGACAAGCAGCCTAGAAGGGTCACTAGATCTGTTGTTGCTTGATTTCCTTTGTACTCCTTTGTAGTGAGAATGGTACCGTACAGATTAACCCTAAGCCTTCGTTTCCAAATGTTGCCAATTGGCTATAATACAGACTACACTCACATCCATAGCCATTCCAACGATACATTAACACTTAACATGCATGTCACGCAATACATTCCCAGTTAAGGAGGCGCGATAATAATGAGCTTAGCTCGCATTGCGTGGATTCCCCTTGACGAACAAGTGAGTGAATAACACACACATTGAGGAGCTGTGCTCCATACTTTTATTGTAAAAGTCTGAGCCAAATAAATATATTCTATTCTATTATATTCTATTCTATTCACACACACAGTGGTGGTCGAGCGCGCATAGTACAGTGTATTGGGAGCGCTAGCTCTGGTGTCGGGGGTTCGATCCCACGCGCCGGCAGAGGAAGTTCTCTCAAAAACTTTCCTTAGCCGTGAAGGCAAGGTCTGGATAGACCACCTCGGGGGGGCCCACAAAGTCTCCTGCCCACGTCCTACTCCCTCGGGAGTATGTAGGCGCACTCGTTAGCAGCCAGGATCAGTCTGTTGATCCCTTAGGATAAGATCTTGGTTAAGTCTGTGTATTTTCAGCCCCATTGGCTGCCGGCTTGAAATAAACCGAATATTTAGTTTATTTATTTACACACACACTCACACACACACACACACACAGACACCCACACACACACACACACACACACAGACACCCACACCACTTTGACCCACTCTATATCAATGTTTGTCAATGACTCTCCCTCAGGCCAATTAGTATAAGTATTGACCTAAACCCACTCCAATAAAACACTCGCTGGTTTGACGCACCGCATACTGGGGTTATGGGGTCTGGTAAACACTCGGTGGTTTGACGCACCGCATACTGGGGTTATGGGGTCTGGTAAACACTCGGTGGTTTGACGCACCGCATACTGGGGTTATGGGGTCTGGTAAACACTCGGTGGTTTGACGCACCGCATACTGGGGTTATGGGGTCTGGTAAACACTCGGTGGTTTGACGCACCGCATACTGGGGTTATGGGGTCTGGTAAACACTCGGTGGTTTGACGCACCGCATACTGGGGTTATGGGGTCTGGTAAACACTCGCTGGTTTGACGCACCGCATACTGGGGTTATGGGGTCTGGTAAACACTCGCTGGTTTGACGCACCGCATACTGGGGTTATGGGGTCTGGTAAACACTCGGTGGTTTGACGCACCGCATACTGGGGTTATGGGGTCTGGTAAACACTCGCTGGTTTGACGCACCGCATACTGGGGTTATGGGGTCTGGTAAACACTCGGTGGTTTGACGCACCGCATACTGGGGTTATGGGGTCTGGTAAACACTCGCTGGTTTGACGCACCGCATACTGGGGTTATGGGGTCTGGTAAACACTCGCTGGTTTGACGCACCGCATACTGGGGTTATGGGGTCTGGTAAACACTCGCTGGTTTGACGCACCGCATACTGGGGTTATGGGGTCTGGTAAACACTCGCTGGTTTGACGCACCGCATACTGGGGTTATGGGGTCTGGTAAACACTCGCTGGTTTGACGCACCGCATACTGGGGTTATGGGGTCTGGTAAACACTCGCTGGTTTGACGCACCGCATACAGGGGTTATGGGGTCTGGTAAACACTCGCTGGTTTGACGCACCGCATACTGGGGTTATGGGGTCTGGTAAACACTCGCTGGTTTGACGCACCGCATACTGGGGTTATGGGGTCTGGTAAACACTCGCTGGTTTGACGCACCGCATACTGGGGTTATGGGGTCTGGTAAACACTCGCTGGTTTGACGCACCGCATACTGGGGTTATGGGGTCTGGTAAACACTCGCTGGTTTGACGCACCGCATACTGGGGTTATGGGGTCTGGTAAACACTCGCTGGTTTGACGCACCGCATACTGGGGTTATGGGGTCTGGTAAACACTCGCTGGTTTGACGCACCGCATACTGGGGTTATGGGGTCTAGTAAATTGTAAGAGAGAGAAAGATAAAGTGAGAGAGAGAGAGAGGGAGAGAAATTTGTTATGAAATATTGTGCACTATTGGTTTGTGTTAGAATGAGAGAGAGAGAGAGATTGTGAGAGTGAGTGAACGACAGAAAGAAACTTATATAGGATTAAATTATATATATATACACTAACTACATACACGACTTCGTCCAGAAGAGGTGACATAATGTGATACAACCCCATACACTAGAATAATGAAAGTAAAGGGCAAATTAGACAGCTCTCTCCTAACCCTCCACTCCTACAATACAGCATTATATAAGAATCGAGTCAATTTGTATTTAGCCCATTTTTTTTTTCTTTGCAATTCGTTAGATAGTGTACATTTCAATTAAGGGTGCTCTGACGGTATTGTGCAGCATAATTTACTGCTTCGGCTCAATGGTTTAAGGAGGGGGTTTAGTTTGCTCTCTAAACCTCTATCAAACTTAAAAAAACACCCACAAGACCCCGCTTCGATACAAATTTCTACATTTTTCGGTAAGGAGGAGGTTTAGTTTGCTCTCTAAACCTCTATCAAACTTAAAAAAACACCCACAAGACCCTGCTTCGATACAAATTTCTATATTTTTCGGTAGGAAAATGTCCCGGCCGAAGGCCGATTCCTCTTCAAATACAGGCTCGCTATCGCTCGCCAGGAAAAAATCGACACATCTAAATGGCACGAAAAGTCTCAATATTGGCAAAGAAATGGGGCAAAATGTCTGAAAATCGCCAAACTAATGGGGCGAATGTCTTGAAATCTCATAACTGATAGGGCTAAACATGAGGGAGGAGGAGGTCTCTCAAAAACAACTGCCTCCCCTTAAGGGGCAGGTAGTACTTATGGAACCACTTCTGTGTCGTGTTCCTTCCATTAGTTTGGCGATTTTGAGAACTTTCGCCCCATATCTTTGTCAATATTAACCCTTTCGTTGCGGGTGACGTTCTGGAACGTCCTGGCAAGTTACAGCAATTTCCAAGCTTTAAAAGCCTGTAAAAACCGTAAAAATCGAGTGTCAGTGGGCGGGAGCGTGAGGGGCCCACCTCCGACCCTCAGAGCAGCGAGCGGCTCACTGAGGTTGACTGTGTCTCGCGCGGGTCTCTCTCTGTGTCTCACAACAGTGTAGCCAAGCGAGCGAGTGCTACCAAATATCGGGTTTCCCGCGTTTCACTGGCACCACTGCGGGTGAACCAGACCACGTACAGGGCCCGTTCTGGTCTCATTTCGAAGCTGTTTTCGCCTAGTTTTCAACAGAATACACTTCATTTAATGCAGATACTTGATTCATCATTCAGGAGTGCCTGAATATGCCCTAAATAGCCCAAACATAGCTGCAGCCAATGGGTTAAGACCTTTCGTGCCATTTCGATGTCGATTTTTTTCTGGCGAGCGACAGCGAGCCTGTAATTTTAGGAGGCACTGGCCTTTGCCCAGGAAACTTTTTTACCGAAAAATGTACAAATGTTAATCTTGAAAGGGAGCTAGGGGGTGTTTTCTTTTAGCTTGATGGAGGCCTAGGTTGGAATCAAAATATTAATACATAAATAAATAAATAGACCAACAAATAATCACTACCCCCTTAACTGGAAACAGTGTTCACCTTATATCTAACCCATTCAGTACCGGAGACAACCTTTTCATTATATGCTGGCTCCTATTAGGCGATTCTATTCAGCTTAGGAAGGATGTGTGGTAGGTAAAAGGAGTAAATGAGATAGTCTGCAGCCTATTAATTGCTAGAGGTCCTACCGAAGTTGAATACAATAATGTAATAGTTGCGCCAGAATATAACTCCAAGGACATCACCGGTACTGAAGGGGTTAAGGGAAGATTGGCCTTTTTTTTTTTTTTGGTCTATTAATTAATTTATTCCTATATTTAGTCTCCATCAAGCTTAGAAACACTCTCCTAGACCCCCCTTCAAGATAAATTTGTACATTTTTCGGAAGAACAATGTCCTGGCCAAAGGCCGTTTCCTCTTAAAATGTCAAGCTCGCTGTCGCTCGCTAGGAAAAAATCGACACCTAAATGGCACGAAAGGCGGCCTGTCTCCCCTCAAGTATGTGGGAAGGACGTTGTTTGTACTATGGCGAACAGGTACTAAGGTCATGTGTTGGTTTCTGCGAAGGAAATATATAATTATGTAACATTTTTATATTAGTTTCTTGTTACTGTTTTTCTACTTATTTTGCGCATCAACGCACTGGGATTGACTATGATAACGAGAGGTTCTTTGTTTGCTCCCTAGACTTCCATCAAGTTTTAGAAAATCCCCCTAAGACTCCCTTTCGAGATAAATGTGTACATTTATCGGCGGAAAAATATCCCGACCGAAGGCCGGTTCCTTTTTAAATTACCAGTTCGCTATCGCTCGCCTGGACAAAATCGATACCTAAAAAATAATAATAATAATAATTATTATTATTATTATTATTATTATTATTATTATTAAACTGATGATGATTAATATTAGTATTACTATTATTATTATTATTAGTAGTAGTAGTAGTATTAACATTATATACTAGACAATTGATGGGAGCTAAGGAAGGAACTCGAGTATTCAAAGGGGTATAATTTCTATCATATATCTCTTTGACTCCCATAAACCCTTTTTAAACTTAATAGAATCGTCTAATACTAGCCATAAACAAATATATGAATGGACAAATATAATGGGTTACGACTTTCATTATTATTGTTACATCATGCCAAGGTTATACATTAATATACCTGGTTCAAACTACCTTCCCCTTTGAACTAAACATAAGAGGTGTCTGTGTTCACTGTAAAAACAGTTACTACTTCCCTTGTATGCCCACTCACCTATGTGTATACTAGCAAGCACACACCAAGTCACTCACTCTTTCACACACACACACACACACACTTCCCCGAGATGTCATAGACTGCAGCACCGTTGATTCATTTAAACTTCGCCTAGACAAATATCTCGCATCAAACCCGCGACTGACTGCGTTTGTAAATGAATAACTTTATTTTATCCTCCCCTCAGTTACTAACCCATCTGTCCCCTACTAACTTCCTAATCCTGCCACGGACATTAGTTCCAGGGCAGTAGTTCCCTTTCCAATGTTCCCTTACCCACTCTAAACCACTGTTTGGACACTTGGTCCTCAGTGTTTTGGAGGACAAGCAGCCTAGAAGGGTCACTAGACCTATTGTTGCTTGATTTCCTTTTTAAACTCATTATCTTACACACACACACACACACACGTCACTCACTCTCTTTCACACACACACACACACTCATTCTCTTACACAGACACTCATTATCTTACACATACACATACACACACACACATTCATTATCTCAAACACACACACACACACATCCACCACCCGCCCTGCTCGCTCTCTCTTTAATAACGCCCACAGGGGTGAAGTATTGCTAGTCCACCTCTCTCTCTCTCTCTCTCTCTCTCTCTCTCTCTCTCTCTCTCTCTCTCTCTCTCTCTCTCTCTCTCTCTCTCTCTCTCTCTCTCTCTCTCGTGTCTTTGTTTAGGTCTCAGTATCTTTTAGCCAATCTATCCATCTGTCTGTCTGTCTGTCTCGACCAATCTATCTATCTCTATCTATCTACCTATCTATCTATCTATCTATATATATATCTATATACCTATCTATCTATCTACCTACCTATCTACCTACCTACCTACCTACCTACCTACCTACCTACCTATCTCCACCCATCCACACCCACCATTACCTAATGTACGCTCTTTTCTACCCACCCCCACCACTGAATTTCCTTTGTCTGTCCTTTTTTCCTGCGTAACGATTGTCATTAGTTCGTAAATTCACCATCACTCAAAATTGTTCAACATATTTGACCTTATTGCCGTGCTTACCCTCGGTGTGTGTAATGAGTGAGATTGATTTTTTTTTTTTTTTTTTTTTTTTTTAAGGATCTCTGTCTATGTATTGTGGAAAGTATTGATATTTCGGCAAATTAACAACACTTATTAAAAAAATGCATAATAGCTGCACACCTCTACCCGTTAGTGTAGATGGGATCTCTGGTACTAATAACATAGCCAATCTTTGGAAAACACATTACCAAACTTTGTTTAACTCTGTTGGGCACCAAGGAAATACCATTGCTGCTACAACAGAGTGTAACAAAGAAGAAAAATATGACACAATTAAAGTTACAAGTGAAAAAATCAAGGCTGCAATAAGTAGGCTAGATGCTAACAAATCCTGTGGTTTTGATGGTATATATGCTGAACATTTGAAGTACTCCTCCACTCTCCTCTTGGAGAAACTCAGCAGTTGCTTTACCAGCTTTCTAATCCATGGTTTCCTACCAGAATCTATGATGTCCGTTACCTTGATACCAGTAATTAAAGACAAGGCTGGCAAAATTACATCAAAAGACAACTATAGACCTATTGCCCTTGCCAGTATTGTAAGTAAGATACTAGAGTTAATCATTTTAGACAGAATCTCAGTGTATATCTCAACTAATAGTAATCAATTTGGTTTTAAAAAGAATCATGGTACGGACCAGTGCATCTACACTCTGAAGGAGCTAGTGGATGGGTACATCAAAATGAACAGCTCTATTTTTCCATGCTTTCTTGATGCTAGTAAGGCATTTGACAGAGTCTGCCACAATATCCTGTTTGATAAATTAGCAACAAGGGGAGTGCCATCCAATATACTGAGAATCTTGAAGTACTGGTACGCCAATCAAACATTTAATGTAAGATGGGGTAACATTATTTCGGATTCCTTTACAGTAACCAATGGAGTGAGACAGGGTAGTATTCTCTCACCTTACTTATTCAATGTATATATGGATGAATTAAGTGATAAATTGAATAAAGAGCAGATTGGATGTTATGGTGGGAATAAAATCATCAACCATCTCATGTATGCTGATGATCTGGTCATTATTGCACCGTCTTCTGCGGGTCTGAGCAAACTTCTTGATATATGTGAATCTTTTGGTAGTAAACATTGTGTTAAATTCAACCCACTGAAAAGTGCTGTTCTTATATTTAGATCAAATTACTGTATAAAGTAAACTGCCAAATTTCTCACTCAATAATCAAATTATTCAAGAAGTAAACAAAATAAAATACCTGGGACACATTATCTCAAACGATTGCTCAGATGATGCAGATATCGGCCGTCAGCGCAGACAGCTATATTTACGTGGTAACACCATCTTGAGAAAATTCCACATGTGTAATTGGGAAACTAAAGTCACTTTGTTCCGGACATATTGTTCCTCTATGTACACGGCCCATTTGTGGTGGAAGTATAAGAGAGCCACCATAAATGGTCTGTGTACATCCTATCATAATATACTCAAGATGTTCATTGGTCTCTCTAAATATGAAAGCACTAGTATGGTGTGCACACTGTTGGATGTGCAGTGCTGTCGGGCTGTCATCAGGAGACTGGTGGACAGCTTTTCGCAGCGACTGCAATCCTCCAGTAACACGCTGATTGTAGCTCTTTGGTCTAGTGATCATATCTATGAATCCCGTATTATATCTCACTGGCAGAAGCTGCTGCACACATAGTATGTACTGTAATGTAATATATAGGTCTAATTGAACTATGAGCAATGATCTGTGCAATAGGTGTTAACCAACATTGAGCAATAGCCTTAGTTAGCCTATCTGTGTTATATTGTGACAAAATGTGATATGTGCTCTATTCTGTAAATAGGCCTACTGTATTTTTTATTTTATTGTGTCTTTATTAATATATCTTTGTGTATAATTATTATCTGTGCTCTGACGAGAAGTGTATGTGATATGGACCATTAGGTCGTACTGTATTTATACTGTATCTATCTTATGTGTCTGGAATAAAGAATTATTATTATTATTATTATTATAACACTAATAATATCTTGTTAAGGGGGGGGGTTTGTATGGGTGCATTTATTTGAATATTAATAATATCTCTATAATTTTTTTAGTTTCCTCCCTAAACCTCCATCAAGCTTAAAATCTGCACCCCCTAGACCACCCTTCAAGATAAATGCGTACATTATAAAATGTCCCGGCTGAAGGCCGGCTCCTCTTAAAATTACAGTATCGCTATCGCTTGCCAGGAAAACATCGACACCTAAATGGCACGAAAAATCTTGATATAGATAAACTAATAGGGTGAACGTCTTAAAATATATTATGCATCACTAATTTAATTGCTGGTAAAGAGTTTCAACAGTTCCGATTAGAAGACAGCTAGGGGTATTTGCTGCTTATTGTACAGTCTGTCTACATTATCATTATTACTATATCAAATAACACACACACACAAAACCCATTCCTTCGTCACACTTTTCTCGCCTCCCTCATTTTTCGCTCTATATTTTGGTTGGTTTTCTATTATTTATCACCGACCCAAAAATCGCCACATCAGTACAGCACTTGCACCCCCCTCCCCCACTCTCTATGTGTGTGTGTGTGTGTGTGTGTGTGTGTGTGTGTATGTGTGTGTGTGTGTGTGTGTGTGAGTGTGAGTGTGAGTGTGTGTGTGTGTGTGTGTGTGTGAGTGTGTGTGTGTGTGTGTGTGTGTGTGTGTGTGTGTGTGAGTGTGTGAGTGTGAGTGTGAGTGTGTGTGTGTGTGTTACTCATTCCTTTACCATACCCCCTACCCCGTCCCTTACCCCCTTTTTTCCTTACCCCACCCCATTCCTTGCCACCACCCTTACCCCTCTCCTATCCCCTTCTTCCCCCCTCTCCTCCTCCATTACGCACCACCTATCCTTCCCTTACCTAAATCCCTACCCTCTCCCCCCCAACATTCACAACCCCCCCCCCCCGCATTTCATTCATTTTCTACCTTTTAAACCCGTTAAGGCAACGGTAGATTTTTTTCTCCCAGAAATTCAGTCCCTTTAGCAGTGATTGAGCTCGCGTCGTTCTAAAGTCGCGTTGGAGCTCTGCCCTATTAATGAAGCCCGAAATTTTGACTTGTTGTGAGTATGTATTTTATTTTTTAGCATTTTTTTTCGTTTTTTTTTTAAGGTGGTGTAATAATTCTAGGCCTACATAATAATTAATAAATAATAAATATTTGTCGGGTTATTGTTCATTGCAGCCCTGAGGCTGAAAATCTACAGTTTTTCATAAACCTAGGTACAGTACAATACCATACTTATTCTACCTTAACTACGAGGTCTCATGCGACCTTGGGCGACCATGAGGTGCCTGGCTTCCCACCAAGTACTGTACATACGCAGATGCACTTTAAATTGGTGAGAAGATGTGTAGGCTAACACAGGCTAATAGCAGCTTGGTTAGGGAGGAACCACGATACAATTCTCTCCGTCGCTATGGCCGATTTTTTTTTTAGGATTCTGGTGGATTCGAACCCTCGCCCCGGCCCCTTATGGTCAGCACGAATCACAGCGCCTTAACCGACTGGACTGTGGTTTGGTGTGATTACGTGATCGTTTGGGGATTTTGAGGATAGTGTTCTGAATATTTTGTTTTTATTTCTTACTTTGCTATTAAGTAGAATTTGAGTCTTACTTTTAGAATTGGGTATCCTGTTTTGTTGGGGTACTTGTTAATCAACTTTTGTGTTGAAGTAAAGTTTATATATGTATATACTTGTGTTACTTATTATATTGACCCACAGGACCCCAGCGACGCACGTTATGCGTCCCCTATGTATGTAACGCACAATACCAGCGACGCACGTTATGCGTCCCCTATGTATGTAACGCACAATACCAGCGACGCACGTTATGCGTCCCCTATGTATGTAACGCACAATACCAGCGACGCACGTTATGCGTCCCCTATGTATGTAACGCACAATACCAGCGACGCACGTTATGCGTCCCCTATGTATGTAACGCACAATACCAGCGACGCACGTTATGCGTCCCCTATGTATGTAACGCACAATACCAGCGACGCACGTTATGCGTCCCCTATGTATGTAACGCACAATACCAGCGACGCACGTTATGCGTCCCCTATGTATGTAACGCACAATACCAGCGACGCACGTTATGCGTCCCCTATGTATGTAACACACAATACCAGCGACGCACGTTATGCGTCCCCTATGTATGTAACGCACAATACCAGCGACGCACGTTATGCGTCCCCTACAGTATGTATGTAACGCACAATACCAGCGACGCACGTTATGCGTCCCCTATGTATGTAACGCACAATACCAGCAACGTAATGGTTGCGTCCCCTATGTATGTAACGCACAATACCAGCGACGCACGTTATGCGTCCCCTATGTATGTAACGAACAATACCAGCGACGTAATGGTTGCGTCCCCTATGTATGTAACGCACAATACCAGCGACGCACGTTATGCGTCCCCTATGTATGTAACGCACAATACCAGCGACGTAATGGTTGCGTCCCCTATGTATGTAACGCACAATACCAGCGACGCACGTTATGCGTCCCCTATGTATGTAACGCACAATACCAGCGACGTAATGGTTGCGTCCCCTATGTATGTAACGCACAATACCAGCGACGCACGTTATGCGTCCCCTATGTATGTAACGCACAATACCAGCGACGCACGTTATGCGTCCCCTATGTATGTAACGCACAATACCAGCGACGCACGTTATGCGTCCTCTATGTATGTAACGCACAATACCAGCGACGTAATGGTTGCGTCCCCTATGTATGTAACGCACAATACCAGCGACGCACGTTATGCGTCCCCTATGTATGTAACGCACAATACCAGCGACGTAATGGTTGCGTCCCCTATGTATGTAACGCACAATACCAGCGACGCACGTTATGCGTCCCCTATGTATGTAACGCACAATACCAGCGATGCACGTTATGCGTCCCCTATGTATGTAACGGACAATACCAGCGACGTAATGGTTGCGTCCCCTATGTATGTAACGCACAATACCAGCGACGCACGTTATGTGTCCCCTATGTATGTAACGCACAATACCAGCGATGTAATGGTTGCGTCCCCTATGTATGTAATGCACAATACCAGCGACGCACGTTATGCGTCCCCTATGTATGTAACGCACAATACCAGCGACGCACGTTATGCGTCCCTTATGTATGTAACGCACAATACCAACGACGTAATGGTTGCGTCCCCTATGTATGTAACGCACAATACCAGCGACGCACGTTATGCGTCCCCTATGTATGTAACGCACAATACCAGCGACGCACGTTATGCGTCCCCTATGTATGTAACGCACAATACCAGCGACGCACGTTATGCGTCCCCTATGTATGTAACGCACAATACCAGCGACGCACGTTATGCGTCCCCTATGTATGTAACGCACAATACCAGCGACGCACGTTATGCGTCCCCTATGTATGTAACGCACAATACCAGCGACGCACGTTATGCGTCCCCTATGTATGTAACGCACAATACCAGCGACGCACGTTATGCGTCCCCTATGTATGTAACGCACAATACCAGCGACGCACGTTATGCGTCGCCTACTGTATGTATGTAACGCACAATACCAGCGACGTAATGGTTGCGTCGGCCTTCATTACTCTTGTCCTATGGCACGTTCCAAAGCTCCATAAAATCGTGTTAATGTTGCTTAAATCAAATATACAAGACGTCGCCGGTACAGAAGGGGTTAATTGGCTAATCTAACGTTGAACCTGCAGGGAAATTGGGTCCAAACATTAGAAAAATATGTCTAATTAACCTGATTGCTTGAAACTATATACTCCCAATAGGCTGCAATAATTATCAAAATATTATTCCACCTTCATCAGCCCTCATTATGATAATTTAATTATAATAATCATAAGATGTGTGTGAATTTGTATTTTGTTTTGTGTGTTCATTGTTTTCTGCTGCTGTTGTCCCTATTCTGGCTCTGTCTTGAGTCCCCCCCCCCCCTTTAACAAAACAAAAAGGAAAAGTGGGGATTAGGCCTGAGTATATAGATAGATAGATAGATAGATAATAATCTTAATAATTTGCTGCCATGAGAGGCCGCGTATAAAAATTACCCTATTTTTGTTCCCAGCTCCGGTGATCCAAATTAAAATAACCCCTGCTGTACCGGCGACGTCCTATTGCCTTTATTCTGGTTGCTATTAGACGATTTTATTAAGTTTAAAAAGGGCCTTCAGAACTAACAGGCTTCGAACTATCTCACTTAATCATGTTTGCTACCACAGATCCTTCTTAGACTGCACAATACCGTCCAAATATAGTTAGAATATACTTAAATATTCGTCGCTGGTACTCGAAGGGTTAATGAAGTTGGAATATGAAAGTATGAATGAATACACGAGAGCTTCTTCCTATCAATCTTTCTATCTATTTATCTATATATCTATTGTCATATGCCTTAATCGGCTATATACAAAACGCCCCGAGTGAATCCGACCCCCTGAAAATGACAACCCGTGTTGAAGGGGTTAAAGATTTCAGAAAAGTTATCAGCAAATAGTTCACAGTAGAAAGTTGATGAAATAAGCTCTCGTGTGATACCGGCTTAATTATTGACCTGTCGCGGTTCAGTATAGAAATTATTGATCGACCGTCATCTGCGATAGACAACAAGTAATTAATGCTATAGTGCAATCTCAATAGATGACATTTGATTAAGGACAGACTTTGAGTAATCCTTTAGTTTAAGCTCAGTAAATTACAATACAGATTAATTGTTTTCTGTAAACTGAATATATTTCAATGGATTATATTTGATCAGGACAGACATCTTGTAGTTTAATAGTATAAGTTTAATACATTGCGTTATCGTTGAGTGTAAGCTTAATTATATACAATATATTACATTTGATTGATACATCGATTAATCCTATAGTGTAACCTTAATAAATTACTATGGATTACATTTGAGTCATACATCGATTAATCCTATGGTTTAAGCTCAATAAAGTGTAATAGATTACATTTGATTCATGGCAGACATATCGCATTATCAGTATTAATATAAACATAATAAAATACAATAGATTACATATGATCACGGACAGACATGGCATTATCTGTATTTATATGCTTAAGTTTTTGTGTTTTGTTGTTTTAGTTTGCTACTTAGACCTCTATGAAGCTTAATAAAAAAAAAAAAAAAAAAAAAAATCTAGATAAACAAATATTTCGGTAGAAAACTGCCAGCCAAAGGCCAGCTCTACCTGTATTACAGGCCCGCTATCGCTCGCCATGACAACATCGATACATAAATGGCACGAAAGATCGTAATATTGGCAAATAAATCGGGCGTAAAGTCTTAAAATCGCCAGACTGATGGGGCGAAACATGAGAGAAAATGGGGGTAGAATAACCATAAACTTTCCCTGAATATACTGTATATAGTTACTGTGGATGAAGATTGGGATCTCTCTCTCTCTCTCTCCGATATATATATATATATATATATCCCCAGTATAGAGCGTATATTTATATATATATATATATTTTTTTTCCAAGGGTATATTGGTACCTCACCATGAACGCGCAGGGGATATGGAATTCTATTTTTAGTAACTTTTTTTTTTTCCGTATATATCCCCCCCAAAAAAGGAATGGCGAATCTACAGTACCGGTATATATATTACAAACAATCTATATCGTGATGAAAAAGACTGAAAAGAAAGTACAGAAATAAACACAAAGAGAGAGAGATTTACATATATTTACATAGATACTCTGACCACACAGACCTTACGATCCCAGCGAGGTGGTCAGGACTTAATTCTAGTAGAGATAGCTAACCCGAGAATAAAGGACAGTGGAAGGAAAGGATAGCAAAGAAGAAGAGAGAGAGAGAGAGACTTACAGTATGTGGGCCTCTTTAATGCATGCCTTGGCGTTCGTGTGACACCGGCTCTACTGGTACACTCTATTACTGTTTTATTTTCCGTATCGTTCAATGATCGGTATGTACTGGTATAACGAACTACAATCTGTTATAACCCCAATTTGAACAATCCTTCAACTTAAGAGAGCCCACCTCGTTTTTGTTCTCTCTTTCTCACTCTCTCTCTCTGGGTTGTATCCAGAGCTGGGCACTTTAGCCAATAATTCCGCAAATAGCCAATTCCGCCATGGCGGAAGTGTCATTTTGTTGGCGAATTAGCGTTGGCGCCAAAATGGCTGCCTATTTGCGGGTTTGAAGCTCTGGAAAGTACCTCCATGTTGCAAACCTCGAGTCCGCAAAATAAAAATTCCAGCCGCCAGCCAGCCCTGGGCCGCTCCTGCAGCTCCAGCCAAAAAAAGTCATGTGACCAAGCCAACTACCTGTGTTCTGGAATCTAGGCCTATACATCGGCTCTTCACGTTTGTTCATTTACTTAGTAGCAAGCGTCGAGCTAACACCTACAACACACAGCAGTCCAAGAGTTCCAACCTGCTAGCACTTCAACTTTGTTTATATTTTCGGCCTATTGAAGTGAACGTGGAGTCTACCATCATGCCTACCGCAGCTGCCAACAGCATGGGGAGCAGTTCACCACCATCATCCGACAGTGATGCTGCAGAGCATGCAGAAATCGAGGACCTAAGCCACCCCTGGCCCCACCTAGAAACCTTCTATGGGCCTGTAATTACCAAGAAGATGTCTCTGGAGAAGGGCTTTATAACTTTATAATATAGACTAATTTAAGATTATAAAGTTAGGCTATCGTTAATTTGATTGATAGCCTGTTAATTTTTAACCTAAACTAATGTTATTAGGCTACCCTAATCCCATCAAAATGCCTCAAAGCATGTAGGCCTAGGCTAAGTCTAACTTCTATATAGGCTAGGCTATATAGCCTAGGCCTAGGTCTATCATCACTAATCCCATCAAAATACCTCAAAGCATGTAGGCTAAATATTGCATGTTATAACTTCTAAATATAGCCTAGGCCTATAGGCTAATTACTAATATAAGTAATTTTATTAGGCTAGGCCTAGACTACCCTAATCCTATCAAAATGCCTCAAAGCATGTAGGCTAAATAATATTGCATTTTCTAACTTCTATATATATAGGCTAGCCTAGGTCTAGGCTATAATCAGTCAATCACTAATTCCATCAAAATGCCTCAAAGCATGTAGGCTAAATATTGCATGTTCTAACTTTAATATATAGCCTAGGCTATAATCAGTCACTAATTCCATCAAAATGCCTCAAAACATGTAGGCCTAGGCTAAATATTGCATGTTTATGTATAGGCCTAGGCCTATAATCACACTCATTTTATTAGTGTCAAGTAGAAAGTGTTAATTTTGAAAGTATCATATAGGCCTAGACTAAATTTAGCCTACAATAACATTTTATTAAATTTTGATCTGAAGCTAGGCCTTAATTCTGAGCATTAAAATTAATAGGCCTAGGCTACTTTCTATTAAATTACTTAATCTATCTAAAGTAGACCTATCTAGGCATATATAGCCTATTGCCATTCCCAAAGGGGGGACCACGAATAAATCGCCTCCTTGCATCTCTGTGATCCGGCGTAGAATGGTGCGGAATTGCGAATACTGATTATTACTGAAGCACTCTCCCCATAAACAAGTTGCCCCAACGTTTTACTGCCCATGTGGACAAACTAAGTGGCCTATGCTATATATATTAACCCTATCACTGCGGGTGATGTTCTGGAATGTTTTGGCAATTTACAGCAATTTCCAAGCTTTAAAAGCCTGTATGTATATCCTTGAGGTCCATGGTAGTTGGGCAACATTATATTTTAGTAAATATATATATTTATTGACATTAGAGATTGAATTTATTGATTTACCCTTGATTCTGTAGTTTAAATTTAAAATTAATAAAAAACAGTTTGCGTTTGCATATTTGCATTTGAGGACTAGAAATTTCACAAGGTTTGCACATTTGTGTTTGCTGAAGTTATGTTCTGGGTTTGCTGATTTGTGTTTGCTGACTTGACTTTTTGTTTGTGGTGCCCAGCTCTGGTTGTATCCACTCGGCCCATTTCAGCCTACTGTTTTAAGACGTTTACCCCCATCCAGGTGTCAATATTTTCCTGGCGAGCGGTAGCGAGCCAGCATATATATATTTTATTTTTACAGCAAGCAAAATTTGTACATTTTTCGATAAAAACAAAATTCCGGCGAAGCCGGATTTTCCCATACAATGCTGGCTCGCTTTCGCTCGCCAGGAAGAAATCGACACCTGAATGGGAATAAACGTCTTAAAACAGTTGGCTGAATGGGGCCGAATGGATACAAGCCAGAGAATGGGAGAACAGGAGAGAAAGAGAAAAACAGCTGGTGACCCCCCTTTAATAATAAAAGCAGGTGAACCCCCTTTAATAATAAAAGCAGGTGACCCCCCTTTAATAATCAAAGCAGGTGAACCCCCTTTAATAATAAAAGCAGGTGAACCCCCTTTAATAATAAAAGCAGGTGACCCCCCTTTAATAATAAAAGCAGGTGAACCCCCTTTAATAATAAAAGCAGGTGACCCCCCTTTAATAATCAAAGCAGGTGAACCCCCTTTAATAATAAAAGCAGGTGACCCCCCTTTAATAATAAAAGCAGGTGAACCCCCTTTAATAATAAAAGCAGGTGACCCCCCTTTAATAATCAAAGCAGGTGAACCCCCTTTAATAATAAAAGCAGGTGACCCCCCTTTAATAATCAAAGCAGGTGACCCCCCTTTAATAATAAAAGCAGGTGAACCCCCTTTAATAATAAAAGCAGGTGACCCCCCTTTAATAATCAAAGCAGGTGACCCCCCTTTAATAATCAAAGCAGGTGACCCCCCTTTAATAATCAAAGCAGGTGACCCCCCTTTAATAATCAAAGCAGGTGACCCCCCTTTAATAATCAAAGCAGGTGACCCCCCTTTAATAATCAAAGCAGGTGAACCCCCTTTAATAATAAAAGCAGGTGACCCCCCTTTAATAATCAAAGCAGGTGAACCCCCTTTAATAATCAAAGCAGGTGACCCCCCTTTAATAATCAAAGCAGGTGACCCCCCTTTAATAATCAAAGCAGGTGACCCCCTTTAATAATCAAAGCAGGTGAACCCCCTTTAATAATCATAGCAGGTGACCCACCTTTAATAATCAAAGCAGGTGATCCCCCTTTAATAATCAAAGCAGGTGACCCCCCTTTAATAATCAAAGCAGGTGAACCCCCTTTAATAATCAAAGCAGGTGAACCCCCTTTAATAATCAAAGCAGGTGACCCCCCTTTAATAATCAAAGCAGGTGACCCCCCTTTAATAATCAAAGCAGGTGACCCCCCTTTAATAATCAAAGCAGGTGACCCCCCCTTAATAATCAATTTGAGTAAATAGTATCCTTCCTCTTATAAAGCCCTCATATGTACGAATGCACCCTCAAAATAACCCTCTGACGATTATGACGCATTTGGGCAGTTTGTTCTGGCTATCATTAGACGATTATGACGCATTTGGGCAGTTTGTTCTGGCTATCATTAGACGATTATGACGCATTTGGGCAGTTTGTTCTGGCTATCATTAGACGATTATGACGCATTTGGGCAGTTTGTTCTGGCTATCATTAGACGATGTTATACAGCTTATGAAGGATCTTTGGGAATCATAGAGGTAAAGATTATCTCAATTAACCCTCTGACTTCCATGTACTCCTCCTAATTTGAATAGAATCGTCTAATAGTAACCGGTAAACAAAAAACAAATGCCTTACCGCTAAATCTAGAGTTTTTGTTTTCTGTATTCCAACTACTCCCTCTCGGGCATAGGCTGATAGCCTTTTTTACACTCTACCGCTGAACACGGAGAGGCCCGTGAGGTCTTGCTCCAGTCTAGGGAGTGAGACATGCGAAGCTTCACGGCTCGAAGCAATTCCATCTCTGAAGCTGCTCCGCCTCTGCGCTTCACAGTCTCATCTCCCAGGCTCGGACCCTCACTCTCAGAACGCCACCTATTGAGCAATTAACTCACTAGGCATTGCCCCCTGTAGCATATTTTTGAATATGGGAATATTCATACAATGCTATTTAATCAGGGAACAATGAGGGTATTTTTTTGGCATTTCGGTGTAATTTACTTCAATCTAGCTGCCATTTTTTATATCTAGAGACATTTACAAGGGATAATGTGAACATTTACAAGGGATAATGTGAACATTTACAAGGGATAATGTGAACATTTACAAGGGATAATGTGAACATTTACAAGGGATAATGTGAACATTTAAAGCATTATAGTCATATTACATTGTCAACCTTGCAAAACAAACACACCAAAACTCTTTAGAGATTGTGGCATTATTCTAGCATTTTTTGACAAACAAGACAATCTAGGTTAGCTGCTCTATAACACCGGATTTCTCACAAACTGTACAACACAAGCGGAGATACTTTCACACAAACTGTACAACACAAGCGGAGATACTTTCACACAAACTGTACAACACAAGCGGAGATACTTTCACACAAACTGTACAACACAAGCGGAGATACTTTCACACAAACTGTACAACACAAGCGGAGATACTTTCACACAAACTGTACAACACAAGCGGAGATACTTTCACACAAACTGTACAACACAAGCGGAGATACTTTCACACAAACTGTACAACACAAGCGGAGATACTTTCACACAAACTGTACAACACAAGCGGAGATACTTTCACACAAACTGTACAACACAAGCGGAGATACTTTCACACAAACTGTACAACACAAGCGGAGATACTTTCACACAAACTGTACAACACAAGCGGAGATACTTTCACACAAACTGTACAACACAAGCGGAGATACTTTCACACAAACTGTACAACACAAGCGGAGATACTTTCACACAAACTGTACAACACAAGCGGAGATACTTTCACACAAACTATACAACACAAGCGGAGATACTTTCACACAAACTGTACAACACAAGCGGAGATACTTTCACACAAACTGTACAACACAAGCGGAGATACTTTCACACAAACTGTACAACACAAGCGGAGATACTTTCACACAAACTGTACAACACAAGCGGAGATACTTTCACACAAACTGTACAACACAAGCGGAGATACTTTCACACAAACTGTACAACACAAGCGGAGATACTTTCACACAAACTGTACAACACAAGCGGAGATACTTTCACACAAACTGTACAACACAAGCGGAGATACTTTCACACAAACTGTACAACACAAGCGGAGATACTTTCACACAAACTGTACAACACAAGCGGAGATACTTTCACACAAACTGTACAACACAAGCGGAGATACTTTCACACAAACTGTACAACACAAGCGGAGATACTTTCACACAAACTGTACAACACAAGCGGAGATACTTTCACACAAACTGTACAACACAAGCGGAGATACTTTCACACAAACTGTACAACACAAGCGGAGATACTTTCACACAAACTGTACAACACAAGCGGAGATACTTTCACACAAACTGTACAACACAAGCGGAGATACTTTCACACAAACTGTACAACACAAGCGGAGATACTTTCACACAAACTGTACAACACAAGCGGAGATACTTTCACACAAACTGTACAACACAAGCGGAGATACTTTCACACAAACTGTACAACACAAGCGGAGATACTTTCACACAAACTGTACAACACAAGTGGAGATACTTTCACATAGGCAGATGAAGCACATGGACAAGCATGCACAAGTATGTGCTCCAAAATACTTAGGGGGAGATTTGCCATTATTTTATTTATTTATATATTGATATAGTGTATTTATATTCTGTCTTTATTTATTTATATATGAATATATACATACAGTATATATATTTATCTATATGTATTTATTGGTATTTTTAGTTTCCTCCCTAGACCTCCATCAAGTTAAAACAGAAGACAAAACAACACCCCTTTCAAAATTGACCTGTGCATAATTCGGTACATAAATGGGCCGGCTTAAGGCCGGTTCCTTCTAAATTGCAGGCTCACTATAGGTTGCCAATAAAAAGTCGACACCTAAATGGAACGAAAGGTCATGAAATAGAGAAAGCAATGGGGCGACTGGTCTTAAAATCACCAAAATAATCGGACAAAAGTCGTAAAAATAAGCAAATAAGGGGCTAATCACGCAGAAGAAGGGGTTAACAAATGAACACCGCCTTAAAAGTCGTGTTATAAGTTTGATAACAAAATGGTCATTAACCCTTTGAGTACCAGCGACGTGTGGTAAATTGTATTCTAGCTACATGTAGACGATATTATGCAGCTTAGGATGGATCTGTGGTAATTAATGGGGTTGGTTGAGGTAGTTTGAAGCCTTATTATTGATAGAGGTCCTGCCTATGCTGAATTAAATCGTCTGACAGTGTCCAAAATATAATAAAAGGACGTCCCTGGTATTGAACGGGTTAACTAGTAAAGCAAGTAAAATAATACATGAATATAAAATTAATACTAACATTGTGAAGAGTTTAGTTCAGGCACGCTCTTTTCTTAGAATTAAAGAGGAAAACACACTCACACACACACTAACATACATGCATTTACTAACCTCTCTCTCTGTCAACACACACACACACACACACACACACACACACACACACACACAGATACACACACACACACACACATTTACTCATTCTTCAAGACTTTTTTAGTAATACACAACTGACTGTCTCATTTCTCACACTATCAATATTGAAGACTGTCAGTGAACACATCTATTGTTTTTGTCTGTATCCATTACATACCTGCACCAACGAAAGGAGGTTATGTTTTCGCCTGCGTCTATCTGTTTATATATTTGTTTGTAAGCAAGATCGATCCTAAAGTTATGAACCGATTTTCATGAAATTTGGTGAGCAGATAGGATATGCACCCACGAAGAAGTGATTCAATTTAGGAAACGATCCAGATCATATACAAACCCAAGTAAGGTGGATGTATGCACTCTATCAAAAGTCACTGTAGGTTATATATAAATTGGTAATTTGTTTTTGTTGGGTAAGCAAAAATATATATCTGTAACAGGTGCTTCAATAATATATGAGCAGTCCAGGTCAAATGTCGTATCCTTTCCTATGATGGAAACTACCAATAAATTCCAATTGAAGAAAAGGCAGGTAACGTCAACCAACATGGGCAAACCGTATATAGTCAAGGTAGCTCTCTCTCTCTCTCTCTCTCTCTATATATATATATATATATATATATATATATATATATATATATATATATATATATATATATATTATAATGTATTATATGTGTTATATATCCACTACATATACAGTATATTGAGGTGAGCCGTTATAATGATATGGGTGGTGTTGGCCGATCTCTGTCACTGTAAGGGCTCCACCCACCATAAGTGGCCCATCCCACTCATTACCACAGCCACATTACCGTAAGAGTCCCGGAGAGGCAGTAATGGACCTCTTTAACACAGTGTTCACGGGTTTGGATGCTGGCTGCTTTATGGTAAGTGAAGTGTAGTGCTATAATGATGTGTGTGTGTGTGTGTGTGTGTGTGTGTGTGTGTGTGTGTGTGTGTGTGTGTGTGTGTGTGTGTGTGTGTGTGTGTGTGTGTGTGTGTGTGTGTGTGTGTGTGTGTGTGTGTGTGTGTGTGTGTGTGTGTGTGTGTGTGTGTGTGTGTGTGTGTGTGTTAAATTTTGTCTGATTATGTAAGTGCTTATATATGTGTGCTCCAGTTTGTTTTGGAACAAATATAAGTGTACGGATGTGAGTGTATGTGCGTGTGTATGTATGTTAACAACAAAATAATCGGTTTATTTCAAGCCGGCAGCCAATAAGGCTGAAATACTCAAGGATCAACAGGTTGATTATGGCTGCTAACAAGTGCGCCTACATGCCCCTGAGGGAGTAGGACGTGGGCAGGAGACTTTGTGGGTCCCCCGAGACGGTCCGTCCAGACCTAGTCTTCATGGCCAGTGACATTATTTTAGAGAACTGCCTCTGCCGGCGCGTGGAATCGAATCCCCGACACCAGAGCTACCGCTCCCGCTATAGTGAATAAGTGCGCTCGGCTACCGTAACCGTGAATTATAGTACATACATGTGTCTGTCATATAATTATTATGTATACAGTACGTGTTTGTATATATGTATTTTCAAGGTTCAATTATGTTAGTATATTTGATTGCTTTGTTTTGCTTCTCTTTTTATGACAAGGATATTATCTGTCTTCCCATTGTCCTCCCTCTTATTTCCTGTTCAAAAGTCCTTAGCGTATCTCATTTTTCCAAACATATTCTCTCTCATTCTTGTCTTTCAGCAGGATGTTCCTCTCGTTTTCTTATATTGCGTATTTCTTATCAATATTGTGTTATTCGTTTATCTTGTCCTCCTGTTGTAGAAGTGCTTGTTGTATTAGGGGTGGGCAATGTTGTAGGAGTGCTTGTTGTATTAGGGGTGGGCAATGTTGTAGGAGTGCTTGTTGTATTAGGGGTGGGCAATGTTGTAGGAGTGCTTGTTGTATTAGGGGTGGGCAATGTTGTAGGAGTGCTTGTTGTATTAGGGGTGGGCAATGTTGTAGGAGTGCTTGTTGTATTAGGGGTGGGCAATGTTGTAGGAGTGCTTGTTGTATTAGGGGTGGACAATGTTGTAGGAGTGCTTGTTGTATTAGGGGTGGGCAATGTTGTAGAAGTGCTTGTTGTATTAGGGGTGGGCAATGTTGTAGGAGTGCTTGTTGTATTAGGGGTGGGCAATGTTGTAGAAGTGCTTGTTGTATTAGGGGTGGGCAATGTTGTAGGAGTGCTTGTTGTATTAGGGGTGGGCAATGTTGTAGGAGTGCTTGTTGTATTAGGGGTGGGCAATGTTGTAGGAGTGCTTGTTGTATTAGGGGTGGGCAATGTTGTAGGAGTGCTTGTTGTATTAGGGGTGGGCAATGTTGTAGAAGTGCTTGTTGTATTAGGGGTGGGCAATGTTGTAGAAGTGCTTGTTGTATTAGGGGTGGGCAATGTTGTAGAAGTGCTTGTTGTATTAGGGGTGGGCAATGTTGTAGAAGTGCTTGTTGTATTAGGGGTGGGCAATGTTGTAGGAGTGCTTGTTGTATTAGGGGTGGGCAATGTTGTAAGAGTGCTTGTTGTATTAGGGGTGGGCAATGTTGTAGGAGTGCTTGTTGTATTAGGGGTGGGCAATGTTGTAGGAGTGCTTGTTGTATTAGGGGTGGGCAATGTTGTAGGAGTGCTTGTTGTATTAGGGGTGGGCAATGTTGTAGGAGTGCTTGTTGTATTAGGGGTGGGCAATGTTGTAGGAGTGCTTGTTGTATTAGGGGTGGACAATGTTGTAGGAGTGCTTGTTGTATTAGGGGTGGGCAATGTTGTAGAAGTGCTTGTTGTATTAGGGGTGGGCAATGTTGTAGAAGTGCTTGTTGTATTAGGGGTGGGCAATGTTGTAGAAGTGCTTGTTGTATTAGGGGTGGGCAATGTTGTAGAAGTGCTTGTTGTATTAGGGGTGGGCAATGTTGTAGGAGTGCTTGTTGTATTAGGGGTGGGCAATGTTGTAAGAGTGCTTGTTGTATTAGGGGTGGGCAATGTTGTAGGAGTGCTTGTTGTATTAGGGGTGGGCAATGTTGTAGGAGTGCTTGTTGTATTAGGGGTGGGCAATGTTGTAGGAGTGCTTGTTGTATTAGGGGTGGGCAATGTTGTAGGAGTGCTTGTTGTATTAGGGGTGGGCAATGTTGTAGGAGTGCTTGTTGTATTAGGGGTGGACAATGTTGTAGGAGTGCTTGTTGTATTAGGGGTGGGCAATGTTGTAGGAGTGCTTGTTGTATTAGGGGTGGGCAATGTTGTAGGAGTGCTTGTTGTATTAGGGGTGGGCAATGTTGTAGGAGTGCTTGTTGTATTAGGGGTGGGCAATGAGTATTTGGTGATTTACATGGCTAATATTAGACGATTTGTTAAACATAGAAAAGGTCTGTGGGAGGTGTGTGTTACCCGCAGTGAAAGGGTTAATACTACTATATATTGATGAGACATCACTCCCACCTTACGGAAAAGAAGAGGTAATGCTGTAACGAGACCACAGTTTAGACTCTTTCTGGATCATCTTCAGGTGTGATTTTTATAATTGTATTATCGATTACAGATTCATTTACAAATACCTCGACTTTTGTGAGTAATATAAATATTTCCTCTGTGTATGGCCATCCTCATTAAGGGGAGTAAGGCGTCTGGCAATAGATAGATAGATAGATAGATAGATAAATATTTCCGATTGTGTTACGATTAAAACAAGGAAAACTATTGGTTATAAATTAGCCATTCATTATAAACAGAACAAAACAAATGTTTGGTCAAAATGGAGCATAACCTTCAGTGAAAACGTGCCCCATAGTGTAGGGATTTGCACTGAGAGCTATAAATAGAAAATACATGTCTAGTTTTTGGGGAATTCCAAAAGCTGAGACATGAATATCTTATAACATTAATATTTTACACACGCACCGACAATATTAAAAGCAGAACAAATAACTCTCATTATTACGAAGTACTTGTTTATATCATTCTGGGCAACGTACGTAACGCGATTTTACTAGATTTAAGATGGATCTGTGGAAGTTAAGAGGGTATAATATTTACATAGTTTGTACCCCATTCGATCTCTTGAGGGCCTTTCTAAGCAGAAGAAAGTAGTCTAATGTTAGCCTTACCAAAACGTAAAAAGCGTTATTGTATCCTAAAATACTTAAAAACTCGTAAAAAGGTGATTTGTGTGCTGTATCTATTTATCTTTTTATCTGGTTTGTTGAAAGTACTGAGAATATAGGGGTAGACGGCAAGTTGCTGAAAGCAGTGAAGAACAGTCATGTATGAGGGTGCAAAGGCATCAGTACGTGTGGAGAATGAGCAGAGCAAGTTCTTTGATCTGAATGTTGGGTTAAAGCAAGAGTGTGTAATGTCGCTATGGCTGTGCAATATACACTATACAGTATATATATATATATATATATATATATATATATATATATATATATATATATATATATATATATATAAATATATATATATATATATGGATGGAGTCATGAAAGAAATACAAGGAAGAGCAATGGATGTTGGTGTACCTCAGATAAGGGAAGGAAACGAGTGGAAGTTGCCTGTACTGCTGTTTGCTGATGATACAGTTGTGATGAGCGAGTGGGAGTTGCAGGGTCTGGTAAATATGTTTGGAATAGTGTGTGAAAAACGGAATCTGAAGGTAAATAGGGGGAAGAGCAAGGTTATGGTCTTTGAAAGGGGTTCAGCCACAGAGTGTGAGGTGAGGTTGAAAGGTCAGGTTATGGAGAATGTCAGCTCTTTTAAATATCTGGGCAGTGTGTTGAGTAAAGATGAGAGTATGGATGAAGAAGTGCGGGAGAGGGTGTAACAGGAAAAGAGGGTTGTAGGAATGCTGAAAGCAGTAAAAAGAAATAGGGTGGTCAGCATTGAAGTAAAGAAGTCCTTGCATGACAGTGTGGTAATCCCGACATTGACTTACAGCAGCGAAGCATGGACGTTGGTGAAGAGACTCAAACCAAGAGTGAGAAGGGTGGAAATGAGTTACATGAGAGGTTCATGCGGAGTTACATGGAGTGATAGACAGATAAATGAGGAAGTACGAGAGAGGTGTGGTGTGGATGTAGATGTGCTGGAAAGTGTGAAAAGGAACACCTTGAGATGGTTCTGCCATGTTGAACGTATGGGAAGCGAGATAATGACTAAGAGAGTTTACGAGAGTGAGGTGAAAGGACAAAGAAGGAGAGGTAAACCGAGTGAGAGGTGTAAGAATGGAGTTAAGAAGTATATGAGTGAAGGCGTTGCTGGATAAGAGGAGGGGCGTCGACTGACTGGGGACAGAGGTGCATGGGGCCATTACGTTCGTGACCACCCTTTAGGGGATCACGGCGTCCGGCAATAGATAGATAGGTAGATCTATTTAATTAGTATAATTTGTTCAATACATTTGCATGATTGTCATTTTCCTTTCCTTTCGGGAGTCAGTGGATAGGCATTGTGAAATGTATTCGTAATATAACCGATTCACCAATTAACTTATAAATAAACTTAGTTAATGAAATCAATGAAGTTAATGAATACATTTGGTATTTCCCCGGGATTCGAACCTAAGACACTCACACATAAATTAAGCGCACTAACCATTCCGCTACCTAGTCATTATATCAATCAATCTATATAGTATTATTATTATTATGTTTATTATTATTATCATTAAGTACTTCGGATATATGGGTGTTCGTAGGTAACCGTATTGTCAAGAGGAAAAGTATCACAAGGGTATACTGTAGATAGCGAACATCTTTATTTACGTTGGTACCAAAATAAAGATGTTGTTCGCTACCTATATCCTTGTGATACTTTTCCTCTTATTATTATTATTATTATTATTAGTAGTAGTAGTAGTAGCTGTACAAACAATACCGTACTAGTTATTGTAGTAGTTTGTTTTCTCTCTATCTCTCTCTCACCCTAATCTATCAATATTTACCCTTGGCTGACCTTACATAGCAGCTTGACTCCCTCCATCCTCTCCCATCCATTCCTTCCTCTCCCTTCCCATTCTTTTCTCCCTCCCTACTCTCCTCTCCGTTCCGTTCCTTCCACTCCCTCCCTCCCTCCTTCCCTCTCTTCTCTTTCTCCCCTCTTTTATCTTTTTCCCTTCCTTTCACTCACCTCCCTATCCTCCCATGTCCTGTCCCTATATCCCTCCATCTCCCCATGTCTCCTTTTTTCCGTTTTCTTTCGCTCTCCTTCTCCTCCTCTCCCCACAACTGTTCATTTCTGCTTGTCCTATATTGTTCTTTCTACATCTCGTACCATTCCTTCCCTTCCTCCCATCACCCCTTCCTTCCTTCTTAACCCTTCACCCCCCTTTCTTTCCCTACTACCCCCTCAGTCTACTTCTAGCCTGTTGTATCCTCTTTCTTCCCTCCCCCCTGCATTTTCCCCTTCTGTTGCTTCCCTCCTTCCCCGACCTCTTTCCCACTACTCTCTCTTTTTTTCTAGTGTCTTCCCCTCCTTTCCTCTCTCTCCTCTCCTACCCTCTTTCCCCCTCTGTTCCTCTTCCTCTATCCAGTCCCTTCCTCCCTCACTCCATGCCTTCTCCATTCCTTCCTTGCCTTGTCTCCTCATCCCCATCTTCCCTTCCCCCGCCCCCTTTCCTCCTCCCCTCTCCCTATATATATATATATATATATATATATAATGCATCTACGAGAGAGAGAGAGAGAGAGAGAGAGAGAGAGAGAGAGAGAGAGAGAGAGAGAGAGAGAGGTAGCGAGGGACAACAGAGCTAGAAGGGGGTGTGAGAGGGAGGGAGGGTTGGGATTGTCTTAAAGGGGAGGGGAAGAAACAGGGACAGAGGAGAGAGACAGACCTGACATAATTATAGTCATACACTCACACCAGATGCTATCATATACGTTTATGTTTATTCATAGTTATTTATTATTATCTATTTTTATCTATCGATCCATGAATGTCCAGGCTCTCAGCCTATGCCCGAGAGGGAGTAAGTTGGAATATAGAAACAACACAAATCTATCTATCTATCTGGTTGTCTGTTTGTTTATCTATCTCTGTCTGTCTATCTCTGTCTATCAATCTATCTATCTATATATATCTTTCAATCTGTGGGAATTAACCCGGGAGCTGCGGGGAGACTCTTAAGAGTTCCCCCGGCGCACTGCGGGAAGACTCTTAAGAGTCAGAGAAAATAAAAATCAACTTTTGACATCGAAAAAAAAAAAAAAATTTATATATTTTTTTTTTTATTTTTTTATTTTTTTTTGGCCCCTGGGCCATGCAAAATCTCAGTCCTCTACCTCCCCTCCTTCCCCACTTTCCTCCTCTCCTTCAGTTATCACCTATTTTCCCTGTTATTCCCTTATTCTGAGGTATATTTTCGTGCTAACATTAGAAATCCGATTGGAGGGTGTGGTCATCACTGATAGCAAGCGAGTGCAAGAGAGAGAGAGAGAGTATCGATCGACTGTGTCTCAGTGGCTTTGGGGGAATTGGCGGGAAAGCAGATTGCCTCACCCATACATTATACAACTCGCGGGCTATATCTCCGATTTTGACCATCCAAACGCTGTTTTCACTCGTTTTATTGTTGTTTCAGGTTAATACCTTTATAATCAACCCATAATAGGCGCATATGGATAAATATTAATGCTATTAATGGCACAATGAATATTTTAGTGACGGAAACACCTCAAATACGTCAGCACAGGGGGACGTTTCCAATTACCCCCATGCGCACTTCAGAGGTTAAGACACAAATGCAGAGCAGGGACCCAGTTTATTCAACATTTCGCCAGTAAGGCGAGTCATTCTTTATACTCAAGGCCAAGAAGAAAGCTCACATAATCCACGGTAGGAATGAACGCAAAGAAAAGCCCCCCAAAACTAATAATTCTACACAAGTCAAATGTAGCAGATAATGTATCACATGTTTTGAAGGAAGCAGGAGTCGAAACAATTAAAACAGGAAATGTCACCATTGGTAGTATTGTGAAAAAAGTAAATAAACGCAAAAATGACAACAGCGAAGCAGGTGTATACAAAATACCTTGTACCCGGATTGATGTAGAAAACCGATTCTACAACATAGCTACCAGTACAAATCGCCGACTAGCCAAACTCTGCAGGGAGGAGGACATCGGCTTTGTCGACACGTGGGATCATTTTTACTATGATAAATCTTTGTTTTCAGGAGATGGTGTACATCTCAATGAAGTAGGAGCTGCACGTCTTGGTCGTCTGCTGAACGATGCAGTCAAGGATTTCCGTTCAAAAAACGGGGTCAACCGGGGGCACCCGGGGGTAGTGTAAGTCAAATACGAACTGAAAATTCAGACAATGCACAATCAGTAACATCCAACTCTAATACTCTTAAGGTGTTTTATGTAAATGCTCGTAGCATATGCAATAAATTTTCAGATCTAGAGGAAATCGTGTTTACAGAACATTATGATATAATCGGCATTACAGAATATTGGTTAAATACGGAAGACAGATACTTTTTAGCCGAATATACGCTTCCTGGTTATACAATGTTTGAGAAAAGTCGGATCAATAGAAATGGAGGAGGAGTTCTGTTTTTTATAAAGGAAAGTCTTAATCCAGTCTTAATGTCAAAACCTCAAATTGCGAATATAGACATATCTTACGTACTATTAAATAATAAACGAGGAACTAAAATAACACTAGCTTTATTATACAGACCCCCAGCTCAATCAGTGCAAACTGACAGTCAAATTTATGAACAAATTGCAGAAAAAACTAACATACAAGATACCGTAATTCTTGGCGATTTCAACTTACCCGTGACTAAATGGGGCGATATTCTTACTTCACACTCTGGACACGACCTCTATGCTAACTTGCAAGAGAGTTCACTTTTTCAATTTGTACAATCTCCGACCCGTGGTAATAATGTGCTTGACCTTGTACTCGCAACAAAAGAAGAATTAATAGAGAATTTGAATGTTGGTGATGAATTCAGTAACAGAGACCATCGTACGATAACTTTCACTTTAAAGTTTACTAGTAACAAATCAAATAGCAGCATTGAGAAAGTCCCTAATTTCAAGAAAGCAAATTTTCATAAACTTAAATCAAGCTTAAAGAAACTGACTGGAGCTTTCTGACTAACAATAACGACATAAATACATCTTGGGTGTTTCACAACCACTTACCTTAAGGCAGTGCAAGACTGCATACCATCGAAAATACGGCGTCCAGGCCATAATGATAAGCCCAAATGGTGGAATAAAGATATTTCAGACTGTCTGCTTGCTAAAAAATTTGCTAATGATAGATTAAAATCCTCACAAAATGACGAAGAACGGGTGAAATTTGTAGAGCTACGACGCAAAGCCAAAAAGTTAATTAAGCAAAGTAAAAAGACCTTGGAGTTACATGTTGCGAATCAAAGTAAAACAAACCCGAAAGAATTCTATAGTTATATCAGAAAGAAAAAAGTAGTTACTTCAACTGTTGGACCATTAGTCGATGAAAATGGAGAATACACCAAAGACAAAGTACAAATGGGTTATGCCCTCAATACCTTCTTTGCATCAGTTTTTACAACCGAAGACCTCAGTGATATCCCTACACCATCGCCGATTCAGATTGATAATTCAGATGTTCCAAGCAATATCACCGTTACAGAGAGAGAAGTATTGAATTGTTTAGATAAACTCAAGGTAAATAAAACGCCTGGACCTGATACAATCTCGCCTAGAGTTCTAAAGGAAGCTAAGGATGAGCTCTCCAAACCACTGACATTGCTATTCAATGAATCCTTGCAGTCTGGGACTATGCCTGATCAGTGGAAGCTAGCCAACGTAACACCGATATTAAAAAAAGGCAGCAAATCCCTACCCAGTAACTATCGTCCAATTAGCTTAACCTCAATTGTATGTAAAATGCTAGAAACGGTCATAAGAGACAGACTCGTAAATCACTTAGAGGCAAATAACTTGCTTAAAGATAGTCAACACGGATTTCGTAAAAAAAAATCCTGTTTAACAAACCTCTTAGACTTCTTCCACGATATCCTCAACCTCTACGATGAGAGTAAAGCTGTAGATATTATATACCTTGATTTTCAAAAGGCCTTTGACAAAGTTCCCCACAAATGTTTACTGCTAAAACTAAAAGCGCGTGGAATACAAGACGGTGTGTTGAAATGGATAGCAAATTGGCTCAGCGACAGAAAGCAAAGAGTAGTCATAAACGGTAAGGCATCTAAATGGACCAATGTAAGTAGCGGGGTACCCCAGGGATCGGTACTAGGACCAATTCTCTTTCTACATCAACGTACATCAACGACATAGATTAGGGTCTCACCTGTACAATCTCAAAATTTGCTGACGATACAAAAATTGCAAATAGCGTACTCTCAAAAGAACAAGTTGACGATATGCAACACAATCTAGATAAATTGTCATGTTGGGCCCAAATTTGGCAAATGAGTTTCAATGCGGATAAATGTAAAGTACTACATATCGGATACATAAATGAGAAAGCAAACTATTCGATGAATGGCACTCAGCTTAAGAATGTAAACAGAGAAACCGATCTGGGAGTAACAATATCGAGTAACCTAAAACCGAGTCAACAATGTTCAGAAGTTGTTAAGAAGGCAAACAAAATAATTGGCTTTATAGGCAGGTCATTTGAGCATAAATCCAAAGAAGTTATCCTAACCCTTTACAATTCCTTAGTCCTCCCTCTTCTGGAATACTGCGTTCAATCCTGGTGCCCTTATTACCAAAAAGATATAAACAAGCTGGAAAGAGTTCAGTGTAGAGTTACCAAAATGATACCTAGCCTAAAGAACAAACCATATGAAGAGCGTCTTAGAGAATTAAATCTATTTCCTTTAACCCAGCGCAGATTAGGAGGTGACTTAATTCAAGTGTTCAAAATCATCAAAGGCATCGACAATATGAACTGTAGTAAGTACTTCACTATCGACCAATCTAATTACACGCAGGGAAACGGTTGCAAAATTATTGATAAATCTTTTAACTCACACGAATCTAAGAATTTCTTCTTCAATCGAGTTGTCAACTTGTGGAATGGGCTTCCCCGAGACGTTATAGACTGCAGCACCATTGATTCATTTAAACTCCGCTTAGACAAATATCTCGCATCAAACCCGCGATTGACTGTGTTTGTAAATGAATAACTTTATTTTATCCCTCCCTCAGTTACTAACCCATCTGTCCCCTACTAACTTCCTAATCCTGCCACGGACATTAGTTCCAGGGCAGTAGTTCCCTTTCCAATGTTCCCTTACCCACTCTAAACCACTGTTAGTGGTTGGACACTTGATCCTCAGTGTTTTGGAGGACAAGCAGCCTAGAAGTGTCACAAGGGCTGTTGTTGCTTGATTTCCTTTGTACTCTTTTGTACTCTCTCACTCTCTCTCTCTCTATATATATAATATATATATATATATATATATATATATATATATATATATATATATATATATATATATATATACAGTATATACTGTACAATATATACAGTATATACATATATATATACATATTTTCATAGTATATATCAATATAGGGTATGTCTATCCATTTATCTATCTACGTCTATACATTGGTTTCTCTATCCATCTTTCTATTTTGTTATGCATACTTAGTTATTTCAATAGGTAATTTACTCATATACAGTAACTTCATCAACTTTACGTAATAAAATATGATAGTTAGATACGTTAATATGGATCACTATTAGACCAGACCAGATAGCTGGAGTAAAATAGGAAAGAAGAGTAATTGGACAGAGGAAGAACAAGCTGAGAAGTGAGAAGTACAGTAGAAGACTGAAAGTTCTTGGGCTCAACCAGGTTGCTTCTATTAGGCTATTATTATTTCACTTGTATATTTTCAGTCTATGGTTAAACTTATACATTTATTATGTTTAATATTATTATTAATATTATTATTATTATATGTATTATTATTAGTATCATTATTATTCTCATTATGTATTATATCTATCTCTCTCTCTCTCTCTCTCTCTCTCTATATATATATATATATATATATATATATATATATATATATATATATATATATATATATATATACAGTATATATATACATACTGTAAATCTGGCTCAAACTTTCCTGTCACTCTCACACTAAATATGTATGTGCTGTTTATCTATCCCATAGCTCTACTGACTTTCCTAAATTATTTGACTATGTAAACTCCAAACTGGAACATATCTCATCAATCTTCCCTCTCTCTGAAATCTCTCTCTTAGAAGATTCCAATGCTCGCCACCTCCAATGGTTCTCCCCTCATTTAACTGACTAACCTGGTGAACAAGCCAACATCTTTTCAATCCTAAAGGACCTAGAGCAGTTAGTCCAGCACCTTACTAGTTTTCCTGACCGCCTTGGAGATCGGGCCAACTTATTTCTAACCTCTAATCCTGCTGCTTATGCTGTAAACCTTTTCTATCTATTGGGCTCCTCCGGTCATAGTCTTATTTCTGTCACCTGTCCTATCTCTCCAGTACGGCCATCAGGTCCTCCCAGCCAGAGGAGCTTGTGGCACGTTGGCGCTGCCGACTGGGAGTCTTTTCGACAATACTTCTTTGATTACCCATTGAATTATATTTTCTTCCGTGGCTGAGGACCCTCGGAGTGTGCTAAGCACATTACCAAGGTGATTATCTTGGGCATCGATGCATACATTCCACTTTCTTTCTCTTAGTGTAATGTAAACAAAATTTGGTTTACTCACACTTGTTCTACTGCTGTTCGGAATGAGGGGGAATCATTCAAATGGTAGCCTTCAAACTTAAGAATTTTGTAATTTCTATATTTCTGGCTGGAATCAATCCAAATCTGTTCGTCGACGCGCCAACTCTTTCATCAATAGTAAACACTCTGAACTTTCCAACTCTAGCTCTTTCCTAGCCTTCTGGCATCTAACCAAAAACCTATCCAATAATTATATTTCCTTGTCACTTGCCCTATCTCTCCTTTACGGCCACCCGATCCTCCCAGCCTGCGGCGCTTGTAGCACTTTGGCGCTGCCGACTGGGAGGCTCTTGGGCAGTACTTCTTTGATTTCCCACGGAATGACTTCTGCTTCCGTGGTCGGGGACCCTCGGAGACTGCTGAACGCATTACCGAGGTAATTCTCTCGGGCATGGAAGCATACATTCCATTTTCTTTCTCTCAGTTGAATACAAACAAATCTTTGTTTACTCACGCTTGTTCTTCTGCTGTCCGCAACAAGAAGGAATCATTCAAATTGTACCGTCACCTTCAATCTCAAGAATCTCATACTTTCTATGTTTCTTCCCAGAATCAAGCCAAATCTGTTCTTCGACTCGTCAAACATTCTTTCATTAATAATAAATGCACTGAACTATCCAACTCTACCTCATCCCAAGCCTTCTGGCACCTTGCCAAAACCTTCTCCAAAATTTTCCTTCCTCGTCTTTCCCGCCTCTTTTCCAATCTGACGGCTTTACCATCACTTCTTCCTTTGACAAAGATAAACTCTTCGCTAACACTTAAGCTAATAACTGCACTTTGGATGATTCTGGTGCTATTCCTCCCTTTCCACCGCCCTCTCTCATACTTATACCTAACATAATAATCTCTTCTAAGGATGTACTTTCCATCCTCTCAGGGCTTAATACTAAGAAGGCATGCGGATGTTGTTCCTAGTGTTGTTCTAAAAAACTGTGCTTCCATGCTGACTCCCTGCCTAGGCAAACTCTTCTGTTTTTCCTCTAACGTCTTCCCTTCTTGATGTTTAAGTTCGCTCTCATTCAGCATGTCCCAAAGAAGGGTGACCGCTCTCAACCCTCCAACTATCGTCCAATTGCTCACATTTATTGCATCTCTAAAGTTTTTAAAACTATTCTTACCTTACAATTTCTTAATAATTTATCTTCCCATAACCTACTCTCAGACCGCCAGTACGGCTTCCTTAACCCATTGGCTGCGGGAAAAGTAGTACTACGTTTGGGCAAGTTACTGCAATTTACAGGCTTTAAAAGCCTGTAAAAGCCATAGAAGTTGAGTGTCAGTGGGCGGGACTGCGAGGGTCCTACCTCCGACCGTCAGCATGTCCGTCCGTGCACTGAGACTCACAGCCCGGGTCTCAGCAGTGCTGCCATAAGGCGAAAAAGCGCTACATTGCTAATAAATAGCGAGTTTTTCCCAATGTCTATGGTAGTGCTGCAGGTGATCCTTGCGAGCTACGAAGTTCATTCTAGTGTTATATTTATGCTATTTTCGTCTAGTTTTCGACAGAATACATTTCATTTCATGCAGACACTTGATTAATCATTCAGGAGTGCCTGAATATGCCCTAAATAGCCCAAATATGCCCGCAGAGAAAGGGTTAAGGGTCGCTCTACTGGTGATCTTCTTTCATATCTTACTAAGTCTTGGTCATCCTCCATTTGGGACTTCAGTGAGACTTTTTCTGTTGCGCTAGACATATCGAAGGCCTTCGATAGAGTCTGGCACAAATCGCTCATTTCCAAACTACCCTCCTTCGGTTTCTATCCCTCCATCTTTACCTTTGTATCTAATTTCCCCAACGGCCGTTCCATCGCTGTGGTTTTGGACGGCCGCCGTTCACTTCCTCAACCTATCTTCTCTGGTGTTCCTCCAATTCTCTTCCTAGTATGCATTAACGACCTTCTCAATTGCACCTCCAGCCCCATTCACTCATATACTGACGACTCTACATAACACTATTCAACAAACCTTCAACATCACTCACAGCAAGAACTCCAAAACTCACTTAAGGAGGCCATAACAAACCTATCTTCTGATGACTCTACTATTTCTAACTGGCGCAGAGAAAACCTTGTTACTTTCAATGCTTCCAAAACTCAATTTCTCCATCTGTCTACTGTGTCACCCCCTTCCAGAAATCTGTGACTTACTCTTCAACAACATACAAATTAACCTTCATCTTCTCTTAATTATTCTGGGTGTCTCTTTTTCTTCTAACCTCACCTTGAAAAATCATATTACCACTCTTGGTAAAACAGCTTCCCAGAAGCTGGATGTGCTCAACCGCCTACGGGGGTTCTTTACCCCTGCACAGCTTTTTGCTCAGTACAGGGGCACAGTGCATTCATGTATTGAGTATTGTTCACACGTGTGGGGAAGATTCTCTCACACAGCACTTCTAGACAAAGTAGAAAAGAAATCTCTTCTCATTAACTCCCGTCCACTCGCCAATGTTCTGCAGTCTCTCTCTCTCTTCGTCGCAATGTTGCATCTGTCTCACTATTTTACCACTATTACAATAATCAATGTTCCTCAGAGCTCTCTCAGTGTATACCACCCCCTCTATGTAGAGCACGTAGCACCCGTCTTGCAACACAATCCCACCCCTACTCTGTGCAACTCTCCAACCCAAAAGTGAAACTTTAATCTACATCATTCTTCTATTCAACAGCTCTGCTCTGGAACTCTCTCCCTGAATCAGTCTTTCCCTCATCCTATGACTTAAATTGCTTCAAACTCCGTGTGTCCAGGCATTTTGGCTCGAACGTCCCTTGATTTTGGTCCTGTCACTCTTTCAACTCTTGGGGAGGCACTCGCCACAGGCAGTTCTGCCTTTTGTCTTCCTCACTCACATAGAAAAAACAAATAGCGCTCTGGATCTCTCTCCCTCAGTTTGTTTTCGCCTCATCTTATGATATGACTTAAGGATGGTCACCGTTTTTTTTTATCTTTCTCTCCTTTTCTCTCTTTCCCTGGCTTGTATCCATTCGGTCCTATTCAGTCAACTGTTTTAAGACCTTTAAGACGTTTATCCAGGTGTCGATTTATTTCTGGCGAGCGATAGCGAGCCAGCATTGTATGGAGAAATCCAGATTCTCCGGAGAAATTTTTCTATCGAAAAATGTACAAATTTAGCTTGCTGTCAAAACAAATATATATATACATAATCTGGCTCGCTACCGCTCACCAGGAAAATATTGACACCTGGCTGGGGTAAACGTCTTAAAACAGTAGGCTGAATGGGGCAGAATGGATACAAGCCAAAGAGAGAGGGAGAGAAAGAGAAAACAAGCGAGTTGGGCTCCCTTAAACTCCTTCAAGGTCCGTGTATCCAGACATGTTCACTGTAACGTACCTTGAAAACGGACCTGTGTCACTCTCCCTGCTTGGGGGTCGGTGGGTGGGGGGACACTTATTACATGCAGCTTTGCCTTTTGTCTCCTTCATACAGACTGACACTCATTTCCTTACTCTCTCTCTCTCTGTCAATGAAATCTCCTCCCATTCACAACCGACAAATTATGAATGGATCAAATTTACACACCTTTTCATGCCAAGTGGAAGGCAAACATGGGCGTAAACGATGCTCTTACTTCCCCGCCCATTGTTAGACTGTGGGCGGCTTTACATGGGTGCTCTTTCCTACAACTAGCTGTCGGCAATTTTGATCTGAAAGCTTCTGGAGTATATGTATATAAGGATTTTTACAATTATTGTACTCTATCTTCAATATTCTTGCCGATTCAAGTGCAAAATTGTATCAAGATGTTGCCTGAATAAATTATGGATAAAAATTGCCGGAAAGAGCGCCTGTGTAAATCCCTCTTCAAGGCCTCAAAAAATAGCCAATTGAACCCAGGTCTTTTGTCCGTTTTCTGTTGGTTGTGTTTGTGAGTATCCCTGGTGAGTGGGTGAACTAAGCAGGGCACACTGTAACAAATATTCCGCTGTGGTTACGTTCAGTGGACAGGCATGATACCGTAATTATAGCAATCTAACCATAACAATATCCTTCATGTGCTGTCATATTACCGTATTGTTGAGATACAATACAGTTAAACCCTTCTGTACCGGCGACGTCTATATATTTTTGTTCTAGTTACATTTAAGACGATTTCATGAAGCTTAGGAAGGATATATGGTAGCTGAAAGAATTAAGTGAGATAGTCTGTAGCCTTTTGATTAGTTGACATCCTTCCTAAGCTAAATACAATATTCTGATAATTGCCAGAGAATAATGAAAAGGATATCGTCGGTACATAACGCTGGGTTAAGAAATAGTAATATTGTACCTTGAACGAGTTCGATTGTCAGCTTTTTACCAAATAATTTAGAGTAGCAACTACCAACTTTCCACTAAGACTTCACTTAGCACACTACAACATTACACTGTCATATTAAGTTTTAACACTTTTCCGAACTTTACAGACATTCTAGGGAAGCAGCCACCCACTTTTCACTGAATTCCGCCCATCTACACGTGTATTAACTTTCCTTGTCATCACTTTAGTGGAAGTTGGCCGATTTTGGTGACTATAGGGGTTCTACCACGCACTGGCTCTATATTTCTTGTTTTACATTCAAAACACTTTTATTTTGCTTTCCCTTGATTTCCTTTTCAGCTTTTCCTGTATTCTAATTGTCACTTTTTCATTCCTGATTTTCTTTTTGCATCCGCCCCTCCCTTCCACATTTCCATTCTAATTGTTTTGCTAGCTCCCTCATTTATTCTTTTCTCTCTCTTCTCCTCCTCTCTCTTTCTCCATTATTTCCTCCGTGTTTCTTACTTTCTTTCCTCCAATATTCTCTCTCTATATACTCAGTATATTTCCTTTAATAATTCTACTCCTTTTCTCGCTCTCTTATTTTTCAAACTTATGTGTTTCTTATTCTAAATTTCAAAACAAAATCTTTCATGCACTCTCTCTCTCTCTTTGGGAAGGGGGGGGGGGGGGTAGATTGCTGCTATGCCTCTAACAAGCTTAAATTATAACACCTCAAGATAAATGTCTACATTTTAGAAAGAATAATATGCTGGCCGAAGGCTAGATGCTCATAACTTACAGGATCGATATCGCTCGGCAGGATGAAATCGACATCTAAATGGCAAAGAAGGTGTTAATATTGGCCAATTAATGGGGCAAAAGATCTTAAAATTGCCAAAATAATTGGCTGCACACATTCAAATCTCATAACTAATACAGCTAAAAATGAGGGAGAAGGGGGTCTAGCAGAAAGAAAACCCTCCCCTTTAGACCCGAGTTTTCATAATTGATCACTTAACCCTTTGATTCCCACAAATCTTTCCTAAGCTGTGTAAAATCGTCTAATGATAGCCAGCATATACTGTCATGATCCTCAAAGGGATAAGGGGAGACGCTTGTTTTTCTGGTCCCCTTTCTCCCTTGTGTTTAGCCCCATTAGTTGAGATTATTAGACGTTCAGCCAATTTGTTTGGCGATTTCAACACTCAAGCCGCGGGGCCCGACATATGTCGGGCCAGAAAACCATGGCCACCCCTGCGGGTCCCGACATATGTCAGAAGGGATGTTGAGCACATTATCGGCTCTGAGAGAGAGTCCACACGTTGGGAGGACGATAGGCGGGCTCTGACCGCTCGGCACGGACCCAGTGCCACGACTGAGGTCCGCACCACAACATTCCACATCCACAGCCTCGCGAGACCAGGAAAAAATTCAGGAAATTACCGCATTTTAGGGTTTTTCCCCTCGTGTTGCACGATCGTTGCAAGAGGACCCGTGGTCGTACAAGGGTGATTCAATTGTCATTTGAAAGCTCTATTATCGCCCTTTCACGGATACATAATTGTATTACGCTCTGGCTCTTGTTTATGCATGAAAAAGAGCATGGAATGAAGCTCGTTTAGGGTAAATATGTCCGCTTGCCAGGTAGTAGAAGTTACAAACATCCCCGTTGGACAGGGGTTAAGACCTTTCGTCCCATTTCGTTATACATTTTAAGACATATCGTGCCATTTAGGTGTCTATTTTTTTCCTGGCGAGCGATAGCGAGCCTGTAATTGTGGAGGAACCGGCCTTTGGCCGGGAAATTTTTATATCGAAAAATGTACAAATTAATTTCGAGGGGGTGGGGGTCTAGAATATGTTTTTCCAAGTTTGAGGGATGTCTAGCGAGGAAACTAAGAATTTATGAATGAATGAATTTATAGGCCAACAAAGTAGTCAGTGTCCCCTTAAAGCCACTAAAACCTGGAATAAAGAAAGTGGTCTGGACACAGGAAGTTGGCTGAGCATAAAGTGATCGTGGAGGACATTCGTTCCACTTAGCGGGCCGGGGGTGTACCCATGATTTCCCCCGGGTGGTCTACTAACATTATCTATACTATCATTATTTTACCATTACTACCACTATTACCACTATTAATACTACCACTACCACCTCAACCACTACTCTGCCAACATTACTACCCCTACAAACACTAATACTATTACTCCTACTAATATTACTACTACCGTCACTACTAATATTACTACCACTACTACTACTACCACTACTACAATTACTACCTCTACTATCACCATCACTACCATTGTTGCTACCATTACTACCATTATTATTACTACTATCAGTACCACTACTACCATTCCTACCACTACTTTTACCATTGTTACCATTAGTACTACCACTACTATCACTATTGCTTCCATAATTACTACCACTATCACTACCACTACTACTATCACCATTGCTACCAGTATTACTACCACTACTACCATTACAACCACTACTATCACCATTGCTACTAATATTACCACCACTATCACATACCACTACTACCATTCTTACTACCACTGCTACTACCATTACTACCATTTTCAGCACCTCTACAACATTACTACCACTACGATTACCATCATTATTTCCGAATGTAATCCATTATTCCATTTGGTAGGTCAAGGTGACAGGTTAAGGTCAAATATAAGGTCAATATGCTAATTTCTTTACTATTCGTGCAAACTTCACAACATGCGTTGAGACAGTTTCTGAAAGTGTTGGGGTGCGTCCGTTTGGTCTCCAGACATGTTGAAAACACTGCCC